>OY992881.1:94183893-94186393 GCA_963921405.1 Cepaea hortensis | reverse complement strand
CTTTCTATATAGGTCATGGACAAGAGGCAGGACAGGACGCAACCTTGTTGTACTCCGGATCTTATGGTGAAAGTTCTGAGTGTGCTCTGTTTGGTATTACTATACATGTACTGTTGTTGTATAAAATTCTACATAAAATTGCTAGATGTGCAATTACTTCATATCGTTTAAGGATTTCCCACAACTTATTTCTATCTACTTAAATACCTTTTCATGGTCGACAAAGGCTTAGTAGAGTATTTCAATAAAATCGAATTATGTTTCTATTAGTTGTCTAAGAGCAATGGTAGCATTTGTGCATCCTTTGTTTTTTACTAAATACAAGTTATGTTTCACTTAGCTGGGGTTCTATTGTAGGTTGTAGTCTTTTCTCTAGAATTTTGCAGAATATTTTTCCAGCTTAACTGAAATGGGAAATGCCTTTGTATTGTGTGCAATCTCTCTTACTGCCTTTGTTTTTCCAGTTTGGAATAATTATGACGCCTCCCCCATCTCGTGGTGTATGTTGTTCTACCCAAACATGGTTAAACAGTCTATGTAGCCATGCTGTTCCTACTTCTCCTGCTGCTTTAATTAGTTCACTTGGTATTTCGTCTTGTCCCGGTGATTTATTCAATGGGGCCAGTCTTATGGCTTCTCTAATTTCTCCTTAGATGACACGATCCTACTTACATGCTTACCTCTCGGGTCCAGACACTGGGTCTATGGCTCTCAGCTGAGGGATATGGCTGAACACCACTAAGTCAAAATCCCCGGATGTGAGGGCCTGGCCGTTATTCATCTTCTGCTGCATGTAGGTGCAATGCTGAGCCTGCAGCATCTGCAGCCTACCTTGTTCCAGAATTACTGGTAATCCTTTCCTCTGAATAAAACAAGGCAGGCAGAGAGAGGGAACATGCTGCATGGGCAACAGATGTTCTCTTAATCCAGCCGAGGCATTGCGCGATGGAGTTTTAGATCCAGTTCACATACTTTCGTCTGTAAGGATGGCAAGGTACCGCTATGTCTGGTTCTAGTTCTTCGATGACATCTGTGAGTGGTGTGGTCAATGTCAGTCCGACAGGCTTCACATCTCCAAACATTGACATTAGGCTGTGTCGATATGGGAGCTGGGGTCAGCCATATACATCCTTCTCAATGCGTATTTAGGCTGTGTCGATATGGGAGCTGGGGTCAGCCATATACATCCATCTCAATGCGTATTTAGGCTGTGTCGATATGGGAGCTGGGGTCAGCCAAATACATCCATCTCAATGCGTGTTTAGGCTGTGTCGATATGGGAGCTGGGGTCAGCCATATACATCCATCTCAATGCGTATTTAGGCTGTGTCGATATGGGAGCTGGGGTCAGCCATATACATCCGTCTCAATGCGTATTTAGGCTGTGTCGATATGGGAGCTGGGGTCAGCCATATACATCCATCTCAATGCGTATTTAGGCTGTGTCGATATGGGAGCTGGGGTCAGCCATATACATCCATCTCAATGCGTATTTAGGCTGTGTCGATATGGGAGCTGGGGTCAGCCATATACATCCATCTCAATGCGTATTTAGGCTGTGTCGATATGGGAGCTGAAGTCAGCCATATACATCCGTCTCAATGCGTATTTAGGCTGTGTCGATATGGGAGCTGGGGTCAGCCATATACATCCGTCTCAATGCGTATTTAGGCTGTGTCGATATGGGAGCTGGGGTCAGCCATATACATCCGTCTCAATGCGTATTTAGGCTGTGTCGATATGGGAGCTGGGGTCAGCCATATACATCCATCTCAATGCGTATTTAGGCTGTGTCGATATGGGAGCTGGGGTCAGCCATATACATCCGTCTCAATGCGTATTTAGGCTGTGTCGATATGGGAGCTGGGGTCAGCCATATACATCCATCTCAATGCGTATTTAGGCTGTGTCGATATGGGAGCTGAAGTCAGCCATATACATCCGTCTCAATGCGTATTTAGGCTGTGTCGATATGGGAGCTGGGGTCAGCCATATACATCCGTCTCAATGCGTATTTAGGCTGTGTCGATATGGGAGCTGGGGTCAGCCATATACATCCGTCTCAATGCGTATTTAGGCTGTGTCGATATGGGAGCTGGGGTCAGCCATATACATCCGTCTCAATGCGTATTTAGGCTGTGTCGATATGGGAGCTGGGGTCAGCCATATACATCCATCTCAATGCGTATTTAGGCTGTGTCGATATGGGAGCTGGGGTCAGCCATATACATCCATCTCAATGCGTATTTAGGCTGTGTCGATATGGGAGCTGGGGTCAGCCATATACATCCATCTCAATGCGTATTTAGGCTGTATCGATATGGGAGCTGGGGTCAGCCATATACATCCATCTCAATGCGTATTTAGGCTGTGTCGATATGGGAGCTGGGGTCAGCCATATACATCCATCTCAATGCGTATTTAAGCTGTGTCGATATGGGAGCTGGGGTCAGCCATATACATCCGTCTCAATGCGTATTTAGGCTGTGTCGATATGGGA
>OY992881.1:94171393-94178893 GCA_963921405.1 Cepaea hortensis | reverse complement strand
GTCGCGCCACGCACTAACTCAGTAGCAGGGCGACGGAACCATGCACTACAATTCCAACATGAGGAAAATGCGAATGCAAACCGCAGCCACAAGCGTAAACACTTCAGAGGCCTTAACGGTTCAAATGCCTATCCGCCATGTTCAGAGTGCACCTATCTACTTATTATCTATCCCCACATGGAAGACGACATGTGTTTACCACTAGCAGTTTAGTTCAGCAGGCTGCTGAAGTTGTCCTTCTTAAACCACAATATGTCACTTGCACTACACCGAGTGTATGTTTATGTAATATGAAGGAAGAGGTAATCCCATAACAGATACTACCGTTGGGATGTGAGGTGTTAGGATTTCTATATTCTAGCCCACGACATATGAGGTCTTCCATTCTCCTTTCCTTATCAGACACACTCCATAATATTCTCAAAATGATCTGTTACCATTTTTAGGTGGGGTCGACCCTTAGAGCCATGCTGGTCTGGCACAAATAAGCATCCCTATACTGGGCATTGAACCTGGACCCTTGTCCTGGTAGGTAAGCTCACTAGATACGCGGTTCATCAGATTCTTTATTATGTTCTATGTTCTATGCATAGACCTACAAGGGTTGTAGGCAAGCAGCTGATAGGATTTCCTATCATCAGGATGACCGCATCAGTTTATGTGTATGATGTTCTTTACCCAGCATGGCTATGTGTTGCTATACCTTTTTCTCAGGTCTTGTCTGTTTGCTAACAGTTACCTTCGTTATGTTTGCCAGCTACTGCATTTATTTGCTGTATTTGCCGCTACCTGCCTTTCTGTAGCATGTGGTTTTCTGTAGTTAAACGGGTGCTTTCTTGAACCGTGCCATGTGAGAAACACATTTTTTTTTTAAACCTTGTTTTCTTTTCCCTCGGTCTTCTTGTTTACAAATATATTATGTCTACTTCTTTACCTCGTATATTATATCCTTGAGTGAGTGTGTGTGTGTGTGTGTGTGTGTGTGTGTGTGTGTGTGTGTGTGCGCGCGCGCGTGTGTTTTTTTTTAAATTTTTTTTATTTTGCTTCAGTCTATGTTTCTTACCCTAATTCAATTTAGGCTGAGCCATGTCAAGGGAATATAAAGGAGGTTACAGGCAACTCCACTGTGCGCTGGGAAGTACTGCTTCACCAGTGTGGATCAATGTGCTGGCCAAGTAGGCCAACGCCCGGAACGTCAATCATCATCGACACTATTGCCACCTTTAGTAATGTCTTGCGTCACTGCCAAACACTAACCATTTCTTAATAGTCAGTCGAAGTTCCAACTTCACGGCAACGGGTGGTCCCCATTATGCTCCATTCCCGTGCCAGTGAATATCACACACAATGCTCCCCACTGTCCAATGTGAAAAGTGGAATAGACGGGAGTCTCGGCAATCCAACAGCCCGCACAGGTACACTGTGCATAATGCCACTGCCAGAATGCCAACACAAAATTCATCCACGAATACCACAGTTTATCGTCGGTGGACTCCGCAACTCCGCAGCCACCAGAAAGACCTCATTGACCCGGGTTTTCTCAGATGGCTCGGTCTCTTACCGCAGGGCGACCCCCGAAAGTGTCACACAAAGCACGAAATCCGCAGCTGTAGCGCTGACTCCCGAAAAATGCACTCGTTAACCGAAAGGGCACCTTTCTTAAAAGCAATAGTACAGTATGCTTTCTAAAACAAGGTTAGTTTTCTAAGGGTTATTTATCTATAGATGTATTTATTTTACAATCAAGGGCATCTTCAACACCGACTTTGCTACATACTAACGCACCAATATACTTTTGTCACTTTGGGTTGGGGGTAATTGAAAGTGTTACACCAGAAATCCTGCTTGCTCACGGTCGCAACCATGTTATACAACTATAATTTTTAAAATTTCTTAAAAGTCGACAGGGTTGACTTCATTGCACCGGGTTTTATCCCATATGACTCAGTCTCTTTCCGCAGCGAACTGCCGAAAGCGTCGCACAAAGCAGGAACTCCGTAGCTCCAGCGACGACCCCTAGTAGTCTCCAGAAAAAAATACACTCGTGAACCGAAGGACGCGGCCCATACAACTATAATTTCCAAGACTGGAGTCACCTATTTCGTAGATAATTCGAAGCGACCTTATAAAGTGTTTGTATAATTTCAGATTGTGAGGTGTTGTGTATACAATGTCCTTCATTCCGTCATGATCTTTACACCATGCTTCCCGTTTCGAGCGTCGAGCCATTCTTTCGCACGTGTCGACATCAGTGTGTGTATGTGTAGAGATCAACGTGCGCACGAGATACATATTACATGTAAAATACCCATTGTTGTCGGCAGCGAGCCCAATCGCGAGCTCCCTCAATACCTGAGCGCGATCTCCACCAGCTTCAGACAGCACTTGGCAGCTATACCTTGAAGCCGGTTGACATGCATGACCTTTCCGTGTGTTTACATCAAGATTGCCAGATGGAAGCGTTAGGTCATAGAAAGCACGATGAGGATGAGATGTGTCCTGAAGAATGCCAGGCGCCAATATTTAGCATTCTAGACGAGTTGAGACATAGGGTTCCTGTGAATGCTGTGTGTACAGGGGGATAGGAACTAAGACAGATCAGATGTGTTTGATAAAGATGTGTTGCGGTATCTTATCTTCATGCTCGCATGTATGACCTTGGGAGGCAATAAGATGAGTCGATCATGTTCTATATTTCATGGGACAATAAAATGTAAGGATGTGATTTGATTCGATAGGAGAATATATGGGTGTGACATAACTGTAGATTACACGAAGCTGATGGTCGGCTAGAATGTGTGAACGTGATGTTACAGCACAGTCTCTTGACGTCATGTAATAATAGAGAGTGTGTTGATGGGATGTTGCCGTAGAATATGTGAGCATAATAATAGTAGAATGTGTGGATGGTTGTACAGCACAATCTATGGACGTCATGTTACATTCGAATGTGTGGGTGTGATTTGATTTGATAGTAGAACATATAGATTGTATGGAGGTGATGGTATGCTAGAATGTGTGAACGTGATATTACAACACAATCTTTGGACGTCATGTTATAGTAGAATGTGTTAACGTCATGTTATAGTAGAATGTGTGAACGTATGTTATAGTAGAATGTGTTAACGTCATGTTATAGTAGAATGTGTGAACGTATGTTATAGTAGTATGTGTGAACGTCATGTTATAGTAGAATGTGTGAACGTCATGGTATAGTAGAATGTGTGAACGTCATGTTATAGTAGAATGTGTGAACGTCATGGTATAGTAGAATGTGTGAACGTCATGGTATAGTAGAATGTGTGAACGTCATGTTATAGTAGAATGTGTGAACGTCATGTTATAGTAGAATGTGTGAACGTCATGTTATAGTAGAATGTGTGAACGTTATGTCATAGTAGAATGTGTGAACGTCATGTTATAATAGAATGTGTGAACGTCATGTTATAGTAGAATGTGTGAATGTCATGTTATAGTAGTATGTGTGAACGTCATGTTATAGTAGAGTGTGTGAACGTCATGTTATAGTAGTATGTGTGAACGTCATGTTATAGTAGAGTGTGTGAACGTCATGTTATAGTAGACTGTGTGAACGTCATGTTATAGTAGAATGTGTGAACGTCATGTTGTAGTAGAATGTGTGAACTCATGTTATAGTAGAATGTGTGAATGTCATGTTATAGTAGTATGTGTGAACGTCATGTTATAGTAGAGTGTGTGAGCGTCATGTTATAGTAGTATGTGTGAACGTCATGTTATAGTAGAGTGTGTGAACGTCATGTTATAGTAGACTGTGTGAACGTCATGTTATAGTAGAATGTGTGAACGTCATGTTATAGTAGAATGTGTGAACGTCATGTTATAGTAGAATGTGTGAACGTCATGTTATAGTAGAATGTGTGGAAGTGGTTTTATATTGTTAGGTTTAATGTCATGTTATAGTAGAATGTGTCGACGTTCTATTATAATGGTATAACTAAATGTTATAATATAATCTGCAGATATTTTGTTATAGTGAAAAGTGTGTATGACTGTTATGTTGGGCTAGGATGTGTAGATAATTTGTCTAACATCATATTTCAAGCATGAATCAGTTAAGAAGGATATTATTTTTTGAAACTCCAAAGAACTGTGAGCAGCTCAGGAAATTGAAATATCAAAATCCTGATGGGTGACTTGAATGCTAAGATAGGATCGGATGAAACGAGCTTTGCGGAGTTCATGAGAAAACATGGACACGGAATAATGAACGAAAATTGAGAGTTATTTGCTGTCTGCTCAGAGAATCCGTACATCAAATGTGGAAGCGTTTTTCCACATAAACTATTTCACACAGTAACATGGTCTTCACTTGACAATTAACAGAAAACCAATTTGACCATATCTGTATCAATAAGAAATGTATACCTTCTCTACGTGACGTGGCAGTATTTAGAGGAGCAGACGTGTATACAGATCATCTTCTTCTTATAGGTAAAATTAAACTGAACTTCCAGTGATACGTAACATCACATAAACACAGAAATCAAGATCAATTCACGGTCACAGTCTCAAATAAACACCAGGCCCCACAACAAGCAGTAGACGAAGTGAGTTAGGAAGTTTTCTGGCAGCAAGCTACAAACTTGTTGTCACTAGATAAAGAAGCCATAGAGCGTTAATAACGCCGGAAACTCTTAAAAAGATAGAAGAAAGGAGAAGCAAGAAAGAAGATATATGCAAAAGCAAAACCAACGCTTTGAAAGTAAGAGCCCAGGAAAAAATGCCAAGGAAGCCAGTAAGGAAGTGAATAAGCAGACACAGGCAGATAAAATACAATATAAAGACGTCTTAGCAGGAGATTCGGGAGAAGAGAAGCAGAGACAGAAATCAACAATATCAACAGAACATGGACAAAGCTGCATGGGGGTAGCTAAAAATAGCTAGGGGCTTGGAGTTGGTTGGTTGAGGCCTTTGCCCCATTGGGGGATAGAGAGGCTAAAGTAGAAGACCATGTTGCCAATGCGCCAAAGGAGTATAAAAGGACCAATTATTTACTGATAACACTCACAATGTCGGGGGCTGAGTGGTCTCGAGGTATGGTGTCCGCCTCGAGTGCTGGAGGTCCCGGCTTCAGCAGACCCTATGTGGACCGGGATTTATTTAAAAAATCCACCTGGACTTCCAGTAATAAAATTTCCCCTGGTCTCTGGGTAGTGAGATCGGACGCCCGTGTGTATTGTTGCGCACGTAAAAAATCCCTTGGCAGTTGGAAATCGAAAAAGAGTAGCCTAACGGCGCTGCCTGGGCAAAATTTCGAGTTAAAAATCTACCCAAAGTATTTCAGGATCCTCGCCGATGCAACGGAGTTCGTGCATTGAGCTGAGTTTCTCCAGACTCAGGTTTGAGTTAGGAGGAAAACTGAGCACTTATGGGTTAAACCGTGTGCCGTGATGTTGATCCAACGACTAAACTAAACTAAACTAAGTCACAATGTATCTCACCATGTCATTATCTCATCAGGTTCCTCTTGCGGTGTCGAGGTGAAGTATAAACAGCGGGAGAGTGCCCGCTTAAGGGCTTCATGTATCGATATTCCCTCCGTCCATCGTTTAACGTGGTCGGCCTCTTCCTCTGCTTCCATCTGGTCTGTACATCATTGCTTGTTGTGGTAAACTGTTAGTTAGCACTGATATTGACACAGAGGAATACCTAAAGCAGATCTGGAATTCATATTCAGCTGGAACTATATATATATATATCTTAATAGCCTGATATTGACGAAATGGAATTCCTAAACAAAGTTGGAATTCATTTTTAAAAAAACCATAGTCATAATGTGTCTGACATTGACCAAATGAAATTCCTAAAGAAAGTATTAATTCATTAAAGAAATACAGTCACAATGTATCTGGTGTGACGAAACGGAAAATCCAAAACAACGCTGCAATTCAAGCAAACTACAGTCATAACAGCCTGATATTGACGAAATGGAAAACCTAAAGCAAGACTAAATTCATACAAGAACTATAGTCATAATTTGTCTGATACTGACCAAATGGAATACCTAAAAGGAGTTGGCTTTCACGTAAACTGTTGTTATAATGCGTCTGATATTGACCAAATAGAATAATTTAAGAAAGCTGCAATTCGCCAGACACTTACTGGGATGAACATGGCTGTCAGATGTAGGCGAAAGGAAATACCGTATATCAAGTAGTAGTCAGATTAAGGTCAGTAAATACGTTAGTAGAGTGAATTGTTCAGACATTCTGAGACAAGAATGATGCGTTTTGGTGGAATCAGACAAAGGGAAATACCTCCAGGAAAGTGGGAATTAATAAAAGCTTCCCCCTCCCCCCACCTGAATCATTCAGGCCGCAGGTTGCCCTGTCTCCAAGCACGCACGTGCTTCTCAAATGTCAGAAATCATAGTGGGTGAGCCATTGATCTGTTTGCTCAGCCGATATTTTCCTTAACTCGTGAATCGTCCTGCAAATAGTCTCTTGTTTTATATTTGAAAGAAACAGGAGGAATGGGTTTGTAGGCTGCTGCCACGTAATCTTGGACAACGTTGGAAACCGAGTGTGTCAGAGAGTAGAGTGGAATATGGGAGGTGAGGATCGAAAGAAATGCTCTTTCTGTGATCGTGTGTTCGTTCAGAGTTGTCTATCGTGCAAAGGGAGAGCACTGTGTGGCTTTGCTGTAGTGTGTAACCAGTTAAATGCTGTTGTACCTAAGAGTTTAACCTATAAGGACTTTTTTGCGTTCAGGACTTTCAGGCTGTGTTTTTGTTAAGCCAAGTGATGAAAGTTTTAGATATTTCTTTAACGGATTATTCTACTAATGCTATTCTTTCTATCACAACGTTTTACCTGTGTTAATCTTTTTTATTTCCTGTTTTGGTGTGCTCTGGTAACGTTGTGGCTACACTCTTGCCTGCCTGCCCGCCGGTCGTAGTTTGGATCCACGTCGGGTCGGATTCGAATGTATAAAAGTAAACTAGGATTCTAGGTATATCCGACCTAATATGAGCACCAAAGCAAATGTCTCTGGAAGTAAAGCGACCGGTGTAATACTGACCTCACCAACCATCTAGTGCCGATTGTTGGATAGACATATGAACTAACATGATATGTTCAATGCGCCTTAAGGTGTGGGAAAAGGTCTTTTTGCTCTCTTATTTACCCTAGCGTTAAACCTGAACTATATGTACTACCCTAACCAGTAACGTTCGGTACTTTCTAACACTAACGTTTAACCTAATCACTCGGCTTCATTTACTGTCGTGTTTAACCAGCTCGATTCAGTTTACCGTATCTTTTAATTTATTAGGCGGCACTTTAGCTTAGGGGTAGTGAACGCATTTTACAATTCCCGGACAAACTGAGTCAATGTTTCGAAATCAGCTGCAGAAGATTTGGAAACAGACCACCTTGCGTTGATTTTCATGATCAGAAACATTAAAAGAAATGCTAGGGTTGGTTGCGACGCCCTACGAAAGACATGCAATTAACTTTG
>OY992881.1:94156393-94166393 GCA_963921405.1 Cepaea hortensis | reverse complement strand
ATAGCGACGATGCTTTCTGATGTTCGTTAATGTAACATAATTTATCGTGTATTTATTGGTTAGGGTACACCAATCCGTCTGTTTAAATATGTCAAATTTATTATATATTCTGATTTCTTCTTCTTCTGTGTTCATCCGGAGTGGGTTTTTTATTTCCAGACGTAATTGCGATGTGTCTGGTTATGCGCCCTTAGACCAACACATCCGACTCTGGCGGGCGTTTATTGACCGGGTTTGCCTTCCCAGATGTTTCTTACTAATGTGGTGCCGTCCACACCTCAGCTGATGAAGTTAGAACGGTCGAAGACTTCACGGTCAACTCTCAAGGGAAGGCAAGGGCAGTCCATGGGCATTTTCCGCCTTCCAATGAGGCTTCCAAAATTGCAGAGCCGACACATAACGCTCTGGTACTGGGCTCACCCGAGGAATCGTCACGTCCTGTGCATGGCTGCTTTAATTCCTCACTCCCATGTATTCGGCATTACGTTCGCCACAGGCCGCTCCCCGCGCAAACCAGTAACAGTCAGTCTGCAGACGACATCCACTCGGCGAACTTTCGGTTCGGACTTTTCACGAAGGACATTCCACTCTCACTCGGACGTTTTTGCGTTGTGCCTGTTTTACTTGCGCCCTTAGGCCGACACATCCGACTTTAACTGGCGTTTGTTGATCGGGTTAGCTTCCTGGGTTGTCCTGATTTAAAAACTCTTAAAGGGCGACATAAAACTATGTTTTCTGTTTTCTTTATCCACCAGTAGAGCATAGGTCCTCAATCAACTTACATCAAGCCGTCCTATGTTCAACTAATTCCCACATCACCATAAGTTGATTTCCTCACCACGTTAGTCATGGTGCCACTAATTGTCTTCTTCATGTTTTTACATTTCGATGTCACTTTTAGGGTTAATATTTCAAAGTAGTTGTGTAATGTGTGTTTTTAGATCTAGATGTCTCTTTTGGGGCTTATATTTCAAAGCAGTTGTGCAGTGTGTGTGTTTTTTTTTTTTAAAGCAATGTGTGTGTGTGTGTGTGTGTGTGTGTGTGTGTGTGTGTGTGTGTGTGTGTGTGTGTGTTGTTTTTTTTAAAAGCAATGTGTGTGTGGTTTTTTTTTGGTTTGTTTTTTTTTAAGCTCCAGATGTCACTTTTAGGGCTTATATTTAAAAGCACTTGTGTAATATGCGTGTGTGTGCGTACGCGTCCGACAAAGACACTGTATTTCGTGTGTCTGTGTGTTGTTAATCTCTATATATGTATGTTGCCTTGCCAATTTAAAGAAGAATTACACTGACCGTTGGCCGTCAACATTTGTTAACGTGACGAATAAGGACATTCTTTTGAAGTTTCCGGACGGCCAGTACTGTCCTTCTTTTGAAACTCATAAAGCAAAGCAAATGTAGCAGGACCAAGAACACACCGAAAAGAGCATGTCAGCGTCTATTGTATCGATTACTTGAATATTCAACTAAACCACAGTTAATCTTCAACTGATATCCTTTGCTGGATTGATTTTAATGCTGCTTGCAAATTTCTTTATCTTTTGTTGCCATTTTGGCTAATTACAACTTAAGCGTTTACATTGTTCTTGTTCTTTGAAATGCTTGCCGCTGTTAGTATAATTTCCTCCATTTATGTTTCCTTGTAATTCTCAGTTTTCCGGTTTGAGGAAGGCAGAATGTAAATAAGGAAATTTACAGCAACGGTAAGATGAAAGAACACACCGTCAGCAATACAAATATTCTTCATTGGGGAAAAAACATTAAATCATGTCCGGTTGTCGGAACGTGTTGTGGGTGTGTGGGGATTTAGGGCTATCACATTCTTGCAGGTCAGAGTGCACGGAGATGTAGGTGGTGAGTGTCTCCCTCCCGTAGCGAACGACTGGAGTTGACATCCGACTGCGCTAATGCCATTATCATCGTTATATCCTAATAATTCCAGCAACATGTCTACTCTACATGGGAGAAGATTAGACTTAAAAAATCGTCAGACAGTTAAGAAAAACATTATAAATTATGACAATCAGATGTACACTGTTGACACAGATTTAAGAAACAAAAACAAGGTTAGAGTCTTTAAGTCTTCCAATACCACATCATGTGAGAAGGAAAAGTTACAATATTCATGACAAAATGTGTTTTAGAATTGCGTACGTATTGTTTCTTGTAACTTTTAAAGTGTGTTCCATTCTGTTACCTTAGCTACTGTTCTGTTACATTAGCAACGTCTCATTACCTTAGCTTGTGGCCGACAAAACAACCAAAAACTATGATAATAACTGAACACCATAGCACAGTAACAAGCACCTTCTGGTTCCCATGTATCGTTCATGTAGCGCCCCAAATGTCTTTGTTCTTCTTCAGCCCTTGAGACCCCTAGTGGAGTATAGGCCCACAATCCTTCATGCTAACTCTTGTGTAGGCCAATTCGTGGCTGGTTGAATGCTGGCAATTTTTTTTTTTTTTTTTTTTTTTTTTTTTTGTACGCGATTGAGATAGCCAGTCACAGACCAATAATTTTAGTCGAATTTTACGACACGCTTGTGAGGTCCCTTGTGTTACTTTTCTATTCATCCCCTTGAGGAAAGAGAGGATGGACCCCGTCTGTAGTTTATGCTTTTATTCTCATAGTTTTTAAACCTCGGTTGCGTTAAGTTGTTCTCTTTTCTGTGGTCCCTCTGAAGCCCACTACATGGCACCTTTTCTGACGCCGCCTGGGACTTCTCTAGGGGGCATATTCAATCCAGCATCTCCGGTGGTGTCATGTTATAGTGATGCGGCTGTCCTCCTACTCTCTTCTCATAGTGAGATGGGTATGTAATGGTGCTTAGCCAGAACACGATAGGACGAGAGTTTGATTCCTGGGTTTGCTAAAGAAGAGAACAACTGGCACCAATTCCTCCTTAATCGCAGGACTACAAAATGGGATGGTTCTACTACATCACAGACCCACGTCAAATTTCTGCTTCGAGACTGTTTTCTTAATAATGAAGACACAATCAATAGATTGCACGACTTATTGCCAGAGATATCTCGCTGCATCTCGTCAGGTAAATACTGCAGAATTCACACATCATTAACTAAAGCTGAGGTCAGCGTGTAGACATAGATAAGAGCGCTCGTTCTTAAACATCCAGTGTGCTGATGCCGAGTTAGCGGGTTCAACCGCAGCATTGGTAATGTTGACTAAACTATTGACTTCTCCTTCTTGACTTGGGGACGTAAATTGCAAGTGACTCTGAAGTCGGAGTGAGTTCGTCTTTGACGAGGGACAGTGGTATTAGGAAAAGCTAATCCACAAGTAAATATCAGTCCATTTTACACGAAGTAGTAGTACGTGTATAGATTATACTTGAGTTCGCTGGTTCACCAGATTCGCTAGGCTGGTCACTTGACTTACATGCCAGATCACAGGCTCCCTAAACGAATTTTTTACGGCGAGTTGCGTTGTGGTAAACGCTCCCAAGGCGGCCATAGGAAACGCTTTAAAGAAACTGAAAATCTCACTGAATGCGTTTGGAATTCATCATGACACCTGGGAGACTGCAGCCAGAGACCGAAATTCGTGGCGTGCATCATTACGCAAGGGTGCAGCCACTTGTGAGGCAACCAGGACTGCAAGAGCTGTGAAGAAAAGACAGAACAGAAAAACCACCGCAGAAAAGCCTCCTCCTGAAACGTCAAGCATTCTTTGTCCACATTGTCAAAGAACATTTCTAGCCAAAATAGGCCTTATCAGCCATCTTAGAACTCATTGCTCCATACTTTCAACCCCACTGGATGAAATGAATGGTCATCATCATTCTTGATGGACAAACAACGTACCTGAGTTCAAGGCTAGCGAACGAACAAAAAGTAAACTAAATCAATATGACAAATTCTTCAAGCTTAAATGTACAACACAATAATTTAAATTGTAAACTATAGCCATTTTAATCTGACAGTCATGTCTTATTGTTTGCACAATGTTGGCTTTTGCTTTCTTTTACCGTGCTCAGCGAAGTTCTGTTTGAGAATCACTGACCAACAATTTTCTCCGCACAGAAAACTAGTAACAGGTTCCTTGGAGGAGGGTGGAAAGAAAGACAGGACGGAAAACAGAAATAGCGAAATGAGTCCAGCAGTGTGATGACGTCGACTCCTTTTGTTTGCCTCGTAATGTGCACGTGGTCCACGATATCGTTGTTTGATAAAATTATAAGAATCGAAATCTTGTGAATACGAAATACCAGAATCGATATGCCCGTTGAACTACTGGGATCTGTTTCCCTTATTAGTCACGTATGGTATCTGATAAGGCGAACGCTTGGGCGAATAAAAGTGTCTCAGGCGTTTATGTACATAACGAGTGCTGAAGAGTGTAGTGTATGCGCCAGAATACGATGTTTGTTCGCCATAAAATCGTAGGATACAGGTAGACGGTTGTTGCTTGTGGTAGTTTTCATTTCACATTGCTTTTATTTATACAGTTGAGTCACTATTTGATTCAGAAGATTGTTTTGAAGCAGCGATATTGTTAATTGAGTTAGGTTAATTATTTAGTATGTTATAAAAATAAAGTTGTATTTCATTTAATTTACAGGACGTTGCAATCAACAACAGCATTTATTAGCTATGTGTGATTTACTAGACAATTTTACCTTCAGTAGTTTGCCATTGCTGTGCTCCGTGGCGAAAGCGTTACGGACGCGGTTTCGTAATTCCGCTTACCTGCGTTCGAGACACAGCTGTGCGCGATTTGGCAGCAGACCGGGCTGCGCTGAGTTTTTACGAATTGTAATGGGAGCCGGTCGCTCAAAAAGCAATGGCAAACTACTGAACGTTAACTTGCCAAGACAGCAACAGCAGGAAAATGCTGGTGTTGACAGCGATGTCCTGTAAAAGGATATGAAAAACAAAAAGTTTGCCATTGCTTTCAGAAAGGTTATCGTTCATATCAAAGAAATCAAAGCAATGCTATCTGTTCTGTAATTTCCTGCCGCTGATTTTGAGCTCTCAACCTGCCCTGTTGGTGAGTTTTGCAATCACACATTTTATTTAACTCTTTGTGCGCAGTTATGTGTCTGCATCTTCCAGTGGGGTGTTGAACCTCAGCTAACCCACACCAAGACTTGGTCATAATTGGTTGGATTTTGTAGCTATATGTTTTTTCGGGATGGGGTAGCCATTGTCATGGCAGGCCTCCTTGGTCGTCTCTTACGACATGCATGGTAAGTGACAGTGGTGCTGTTGTTGGATTCCCTTGTGGACCCCGTTGATACACGGGCAGCACGGCTTGGTGTGATTTGCTGAAGATTTTACCCAAACTATGCGCCGTATGAAGTGACGTCTTATAAAGCAGAGTTACATTGATTCGGATGGGATCTCTCCTTTCTCTTTCTCTCTCTCTCTCTCTCTCTCTCTCTCTCTCTCTCTCTCTCTCTTTCTTTCTTTCTCTCTCTCTCTCTCTCTCTCTCTCTCTCTATCTCTCTCTCTCTTTCTTTCTGTCTCTCTCTTTCTGTCTCTCTCTTTCTTTCTCTCTCTTTCGCTCTTTCTTTCTCTCTCTCTTTCGCTCTCTCTCTCTCTTTCGCTCTCTCTCTCTCTCTTTCGCTCTCTCTCTCTCTCTCTCTCTCTATATATATATATATATATATATATATATATATATATATATATATATATATATATATATATATATATATATTCTACGTTTCATGCTATGTTTAATTCCCTTTGACTTCCACAAATTTCAGAGTGCTTTGAAAGCTTCTCTTGTATTCGATGTAAAATATATGTATCTGTTCCCCATTGAGCTGTTCTAGTAATCGTTAAACACAATGTTCAACACTCTTTCTTACATAGACGCCAGACAAGTTAGAGTACGTGTGCAGAGTCGGAAAATAATAGTACTCTGTGATAGTTTGAACATATATTAAACAAACTGGGTTCTACTATGCGTATAATAAGCAAACTAGTTTATATGTGCCGTATATAATTTTAATAAACACACTAGCTTCTATTATGTGTGTACGAGTTTTAATAAGTAAAATAATTTCTATGATGTTTATAGTTTTAATATTTAAACTAGTTTTTATGATGTGTATGGGTTCAATATATCAAGTAGTTTCTGTGATGTGTATAGTTTTAACATATAAACTACTTTCTATAATGTGTATGTTTTAGTAACAAATTTAGTTTGTGTGATGTGTATAGTTTTAATAATCAATTTAGTTTCTGTGATCTGTGTAGTTTTAAACAAGAAAAAGAGAATACTGAGAAGTCACAGTTGCTAGAGCCATACCAAGTATAAGCATCGACACAGAATATAATTGTACCAATTTAGAAAATAAAGGCAATAAAACAGAATGTACTAATTATAGAGGAATCTCACTACTTAACCACACAGGGACGATGCATGCCAAAATCACTGAAATTAGATTAAGACCATTACTGTAAGAATAATTACCAGAAGCCCAGATGGATTTTAGACCAAACAGAAGCTGCACAGACGCAGTATTCACAATTAGAAAACTGACAGAAAAAGCAGTTGAACATGATAAGACCTGTACAGTCCCATGTATCGACCAGGAAAGTGCTTTTGACAGAGCTGACAGGAGTGTGCTATAGGATTGACTAAGGGAATACGGAATTGGCAAACACCTAAATACTGTTTGCAAAACTTTATATAAGTCAAGCGTAAGAACACATACCGGTACATCAAAACCTTTTGAAGTAAATTCAGGTGTTCGACTAGGATATGTGCGGCCCCCCTCCCCCTCCCTGATTGTATAACATACATTGATAATATATGCCGAGAAGTGGAGAGCGGAGGCGAAAATAACATGAGCCGAAGAAGAGGCAGAAGTATAATTTTAATAAGCAACTGATATTCTTTTATGTGTATAGTTTTAATAAGCAATTTATTTTTTATGATGTATATACTTTTAATACATAAACTAGTTTATATGATGTGTGTATATTTCATATATAAATTAGTTTCTATGATGTGAAATACATTTAATATATAAACTAGTTTCTATGATGTGTATAGATTTAATGTATAAACTAGTTGCTATGGGGTAAATAGTTTTTAAAAGCAAACTATTTTCTGTGATGTGTATAGTTTTAATAAGCAAACTTCTCAATGTGATATGCACAGTTTAACCAAGTTAGTGTTTGTGGTGTACATAGTGTTAGTCGGAAATCTAATTTCTAGTATGTGAATAGTTTTAATAAATAATATAATTTGTATTATGTTTATAGTTTTGATAAGCAAGTTAGTTTCTGTGATGCGTGTAGTTTTTATACCCAAGTCCGTTTCTATGATGTGTATGGTTTTAATATATAAATTAGTTTATATGATTATTATAGTTGTAATATATAAACTATTTTATATGTTGTGTATAGTTTTACTAAGCAAACTAGTTTCTATGATGTGTATAGTTTTAATAGGTAATCTAATTTCTATTATCTAAATAGTTTCATTAAATAATCTAGCTTCTTTCATGTGTATATTTTTAATACATAAACTAATATCCTATGAAGTTTTTAGTTTTAATATATACACTTGTGTATATAAGGTTTGAAATTTTAACAAACAAACTATTTTCTATGTTGTGTATGGGTTTAATAAACAAACTTGTTAATGTTATGTGCATAGTTTTAATAAGTATTTTAGTGTCTATGGTGTACACTGTGTTAGTAGGCAATCTAATTTCTATTATGTGAATAGTTTTAATAAATAATCTACTTTGTATGGTGTGTATGGTTTTGATTTTTGATAAGCAATTTAATTTCTATAATGCGTGTAGCTTTTATATCCAAGTCGGTGTCTATGATGTGTATGGTTTTAATAAATAAACTAGTTTCTATGATGTATATAGTTTTGATCATCATCATCAAGTGCCATGCCGACTGGCGTAGGCGTTCATGACTCTCCACAGATCTCGGTCTTTGGTTTTTTCTGGATCAACTCCAATGTTGATATTCCTACATGCCACCGTCTCAGTTTCTCTTAGTCTGCCTCTACCTCTCTTCCTCTCGATCTTTCCAGTTGTTACGATGTTCTCCATTGCCTCTCTTCTCATCACATGACCAAACAATGCTGTCTGCCTCTTTCTTATTGTTGTATATAATGTTTTAGTTTTTTAGCCTCATTCAGGTAGTCGTTGTTAGTTACTTTGGCAGTCCAAGGACTTCGCACTGTTCGTCTCATGAACCACATCTTTGTTGCTTCCAATAGGCAATCTAATGTCTATTATGTGAATAGTTTTAATAAATAATCCAGTTTCTATAATGTGTATGTTACGAATTCATACAGATAGATGGAGAGAAATGATGCTTGGTGGTCTGATATGACGTGGGGGAGTGTCATCAATAGAATTGATCCAGCAAGTACTGATATCTGTGGAGAGACAGAAATGATGCTTGATGGTCTAAGGCGATGACGTGGAGGAGTGTCATCAATAGAACTGATCCATTAGGTACACTAATCTGGTAATTGTCCATGATTCACTTCCACGTATGAGAATTGGTTCTTCATAATTATATCGATTCTTCGTGTAACCTTTATTGACGAAGCTTTATATCAATTAGTCATAACGGGTTCAAAGAATTGTGCTAATGTTAGATACACTACGACTTTCACTGTTTCCAATAGTGTTGTAACAGTTTTAGTTTGGCCTTGCCATGCAAAGTAATTCTTCGGACTGAATACCACACGTAGTGAAATGAAGGTCAGGGTCAAGGCAATGAGCAGACTAGAGTACGCAGACGTTGCCGGAGAATGCGAACTTCGGGACCAGTCCCATCACATTTCCAATCCAGACCAAAATGTGAATACAACAGGAAAGATCGAAAATTAACTTGAAAGAAATAGACCGTGTTTCGAACTGTGGTCTGAGTACTATGTGGCCCCCCAAGCATCGGTGATTCCACTTGGCTAGCAAGTTGCTGCCCTCGTCAAAAAGAAACAAAAAACAAACCAGGGCCCAGCTACGACAGCTGTGCACGTGACTTCACGAGTGAGGTGATTATAGGCTTAAGTTCATGTGGAAAGTGGGCTGGGGGTACCATCAGGTATGGCTATATGGCCGGAATGCGGGCGGTCGGTAGTACCTGCACAGAAAGGAGGAACAAGAACGTTATTAATTTGTCAATGGGAGATTTTATTAGCACGTTCTCAGGGCGTTTTCTGAGTTGTAGACTGAAGTTCTCCTTCATTCTGAAATGGTATTTCGGTAAAGAAAATGGTATGACTGAGAACTGGCGCTGTTCATTAGTGGTGACATTTTAGTGTTGCAGAGTTGTCTACACTTGGTAGTCCAATGTTGTTATAAGCCGCGTTATGCGGCCATCACCATAAGCCATGCCAAATGATGGAATTTATGTCTTTCCACAGATCTCGGTCCTCTTTATGTCTTTCAACAGATCTCGGTCCTCCTTATGTCTTTCCTCAGATCTCGGTCCTCTTTATGCATTTCCACTGATCTCGGTCCTCCTTATGTCTTTCCACAAATCTCGGTCCTTGATGTTGCAGATAAATTATGTTAGTGACATTCCTCCATGGCACTTTATTAGATAATCCAGCACAATTTCTTTAGGTCTGCCTCTATGAACATCGATTTGGCATCAGACCGCATTGCGTTGGTTTGTATCAAATGATATGAGCGTCGATCGTTCAGAAAACAATGGCAAACTACTGAACGTAAACTTGCCAAGAAATCATAAACAGCCCAAAAATCCTGGGGTTGATTGCGACGTCTTGTAAAGGATATGCAACTGACTTAACTGCCTGTGCAGAATTGCATGTCCATAACAGGCTGTCCTGAGAAGAAATGAATTGGAGAACTTGGTGACAAATGGCAAGATCGAAGGGAAGAGACCAAGGGGAAGACCGAGAAGTAAATACCTGGATGGCTTGGCGACGTGGCAGGGTCGAGACAGGAACACGGAGCTGATCCACGACTCTGGTGATCGAGTCAGATGGCAAAACATGACTGCCGACACTTATCGGCATGGCACAT
>OY992881.1:93998893-94153893 GCA_963921405.1 Cepaea hortensis | reverse complement strand
AAGACGAGCGAACGCAAAAAAACAACAACAACAGCAACAACAACAATAACAAATACAAACATGCAACTAACGTTTTCTCCCGTTTTTTTTTTTTTTTTACATCCCTATCGCTACCGCCTTCCCAGGTTTTCGCTTCCGGCTACTGAAGGTTGTGTTTATCTTATTGCGTTGAGACGTGAGAATTGCTTTTCTGTGATTCTGATATTTCAGTTTTCTATCTAAACATATTTTTTTTTTTTGGGGGGGGGGGGGGGGGTGAGTTCTATTTTTGTTTTGTTTTGTTTTGTGTTATAAAAACCATTTGTGTAGTGAAAATGTTCGCGTGGATCTATGTGTGTCTTTTGTATTGTAGAACCCTCTGGTTGTATTGTATCTACGTGCTTCTTTCCTGTTGTCGAACCCTTTCGTTGTATTGTATCTATGTGCTTCTTTCCTATTGTCGAACCCTCTCCTTGTATTGTATCTATGTGCTTCTTTCCTATTGTCGAACCCTCTCGTTATATTGTATCTATGTGCTTCTTTCCTATTGTCGAACCCTTTCCTTGTATTGTATCTATGTGCTTCTTTCCTATTGTCGAACCCTCTCGTTGTAGTGTATCTTTGTATTTCTTTTCTATTGCCGAACCCTCTTGTTATTTTGTCTCTATGTATTTATTTCCTACATTCGACCTCTCTTGTTGTTGTGCTCTGTGTCTATTCGTTTGTCTTCGAGTAAGCTGATTCCTCTAACACTTAAATTATCTACAGCAGCATTCTATTTTCGTATCATTTCCTTCTGCTCGTTTTCTTGTCATGCTTGCTTGCTTGTGTTCGTTGGCTTGAGCTCCAACGTGAAGTCCTGTATGTCGGATGAAGGCATCCTGTTGTCCAACATCAGTGTGATGTCATACAGGACCTGAGTTTTGCGTGAGTATCCGTTGTCCCATGTCATATTTTTCTCACACTTCTGGACCTATATGTGCCTTATACCGCATTCAGATCATTGACCCCAAACCCTGTCGCACTGGTCCATCAACAGCGTTACTCACTTGCGTGATGGTTTTCGTATCAAACATCTACCCTGTCATTCTATTATTCACCCTTACCAGACACACACCAACAAGAAACAGAATGGCTGGACTGTCTATCATGTGTTTTCTTGTACCACCATACCCGAGTTTTAATTGCCCTTATTGTTGTGTAAATTACACGATATGTGCGTATTCATTGCAATGTCTTTGTCCATTTTTATAAACTCGGTTCTTTCTTTTTTTAAATTTAATAGGCATGTTTGTGCATTCACTCCACATCTATTCTACCCTAACTGTTTTACCAATACAGACGTAACACTTTCTGGTGATTTGTCCCGTGAAAAGGTTTCAATTTTGTCATCCACGAGATGGAGCAGGAAAATAAGAAATGATCTTGATTGTCCAGAGATCGTGAGTGTCAGCAGGAACGTGCTTTCAGACACGGGATAATGATTTAATTATAGCATGCGTGTGAAATAATTGGATGAGGTAGGCTCAGAACTCGTCTTTGTGCATTTGTGCCGAACGGTTAGATGCTCCATTATATATATACATATACCCACAATATTATATAAGTAATTATTTTGCAAAATTCTTCTTCTTCTTCTTCTTCTTCTTCTTCTTCTTCTTCTTCTTCTTCTTCTTCTTCTTCTTCTTCTTCTTCTTCTTCTTCTTCTTCTTCTTCTTCTTCTTCTTCTTCTTCTTCTTCTTCTTCTTCTTCTTCTTCTTCTTCTTCTTCTTCTTCTTCTTCTTCTTCTTCTTCTTCTTCTTCTTCTTCTTCTTCTTCTACCTTTACTACACCACCCGCCCCCCTCTAATGGAGCATTGGCCAGCAACTAACTCACACCACGCTATCTCCTTCAGCTCACTCCATCCCCACTCCATTTTATTCATTTGTTTCTCATTCTTTTCTCGTGTGTATTAGGCCTACCTCTATTTCGTTTGCCCTGTCGGTTCCAGTCACAGGACTGTCTAATTATACAATAATCAGATTTACTCATTGTGTGACCTATCCCGTTCTAGTGTGATTTTCTCATTTGTTGGCCCGCTTGGATCTGTCTGGTTTTCTCGCTGGTGATTTTGTGATACCATTTCGGACCTTATAGTTTGCACAGGCACCAATTAATGTTTATAAGTTATTATTATTATTATTATTATTATTATTATTATTATTATTATTATTATTATTATTATTATTATTATTATTATTTAAAAATTATTTCAGTCATTCTGATTTTATTGCTTATTCTCAATCAGTACTTATTTAAAGTTAGAAGTACTTTTATTTCTTTTGACTTCCATTTCTAATCAGCGAAATATATTCTTTGTTCTGTTTATTCACACCTGGATCATGATCAGGCCTCAATTATTCACCGTCGCCCCATGGTTTCTCTTGCAGGACTCTTCTATAATTATAAAGGGTGTCCTTTGTGGAATGTCGCTTTCATCAAGACTCGCTGAAAAGATTCTCGTTCCTTTTTCAATTCTCCGGCCTTATGTATGTTCATGCCCAAGGGGTAAAAAATGTTCAGTATCCATTTTCGTGACGGCAGGCCAGTATCTCTTCTTCCAGGAAGCAAGTCATTCATTACTTTTTTCCCCAAAAAAAACTGTTACATTTAATATGGTCATATTATGTTAGTTTCCCGAGGATGATCGTGTTTATTAGCCGGGTTTCTTCGATGTTCAGTTCTATTATACTGTCAATATGTTTAGGTAACTATTTTTTCTTCTTGGTCAGCGTTATTTAACTTATAGAAATGTTCCATCAGCAGCATCATCTTTGGCGTAGTTATCCATGTCTCTCTACAGATCACCGTCCGTGGTATTCTAGATATATTTTGTTTATGATGTGACGTAAGCATCCATGTCTCTCAACAGATCTCCGTCTGTAGTATTCTGGGTATAGTCTATTGATGATGTGGCGTAATTATCCATGTCTCTCTACAGATCTCCGTCTGTAGTATTCTGGATATATTCTATTGATGATGTGGGGTAAGCATCCATGTCTCTCCACACATCTCCGTCCGTAGTATTCTGGATATATTTTGTTGATGATGTGGAGTAAGCATCCATGTCTCTCTACAGATCTCCGTCTGTAGTATTCTGGATCTATCCTATTGATGATGTGGCGTAGTTATCCATGTCTCTCTACAAATCTCCGTCTGTAGTATTCTGGATACCGGTCTCTCTGGCTGTGGGGTTACAACACTTTCTCTCTGTAATCCCGTTTATCACGCAGAGTCTCGTAGCGGAACGAGAGCTGAGGCGGTTCGAGCCCCGCTCGTGACTTGCGGGATACTGAGCCGGCCGCTCAGAAAGCAATGGCAAACTACTGAGCGTAATCTTGCCAAGAGATAAACATACAGCTGAAAGATGCTGGTGTTGACAGCTAAGTCCTGTAAAGGATATGCTAAAAAAAAAAAAAAAAAAAAAAAGTATTCTGGATATATTCTGTTGATGATGTTGCGTTAGCATCCATGTCTCTCTACAGATCTCCGTCCGTAGTATTCTGGATATATTCTATTGATGATGTTGTGTTAGCATCCATGTCTCTCTACAGATCTCCGTCTGTAGTATTCTAGATATATTCTATTAATAATGTGGTGTAAGCATCATGTCTCTCTACAGATCTCCATCCGTATTATTCTTGATATATTCTATTGATGATGTTGTGTTAGCATCCATGTCTTTCTACAGATCTCCGTCCGTAGTATTCTAGATATAGTCTATTGATGATGTTGCGTTAGCATCCATGTCTCTCTACAGATCTCCGTCCGTAATATTCTAGATATAGTCTATTGATGATGTGTTAGCATCCATGTATCTCTACAGATCTCCGTCTGTAGTATTCTGGATATATTCTATAATAATGTGGCGTAAGTATCATATCTCTCTACAGATCTCCATCCGTATTATTCTTGATATATTCTATTGATGATGTGGGGTAAGCATCCATGTCTCTCCACACATCTCCGTCCGTAGTATTCTGGGTATATTCTATTGATGATGTTTCTGCACTCCATCGCCATAGACCATCACACATTTTCTCTATCATCTTCCCACCTGTATCCTCTTCTATCATTCCATCTTCCCGGTCGGTATGTTTCAGTCCAGTCTTTCTTCTCATATTGCCAAAGAACACTATTTGTATCTTTTAGTTGAGGTACAATGTTGTACTTTCAGTAGCCTCTGCTAGGCAATCATTGTATTCACTCTAGCTGACCAAGGTGTTCGTAGCATTCGTCACATAAACCAGTCCCTCGTATCTCCAAGACCTTCCTAAGTTGCTGTTTCATGGGGCCAGATTGTAATGCTATGTTTGGCAAAGTAAGGGCAGTGCATTAGGATGCAATGTGAAGTTTGATTTAGCATTCCACAGCCGCAAGTAGCAAAGTCATCTCATCTCATCTCATCTCATCTCATCTCATCTCATCATGTTCATCTTGTACCTTCCGGTGTCGAGGTGAAGTTATAAACAGCGGGAGAGTGCCCGCTTATGGGCTTTTTGTATCGATATTCCCATGGACTCTGTTATCCCATGCATCCATCGTTTACGTTGTAGGAAAAGTAGCAATGTCATTTAGACGTATTCTGAGATGTTCTCCGGGTCCAACATGTTCTGTTCTGAAACTGAAGATCAGTGGTTCCCAAGCTTTTCAAGTAGAGGGCCATTTATACTATTTTAGGTAGTTAAGCGGGCCACAACGTTATAACATTATAACATCGTGCAATATCATTCTTACCTTTCTTACTTAAATTTTAAATCAGTTTCGAAAATCGCTATTATTGTAATTAATTTACAATTGTAACTGTTCTTCATAACCAGTTACTTAAGTTCAGTTACCAGTTTATCAATGTCTGGACACAAATCTGCGGCGACCAAAGTCATAAGCGCAGCTAGGTTACTGTCGGTGAGTCTGGAACGTTGCTTTTTTTTTTTTTTTTTTTTTTTTTTTTTTTTTTTAACGGTAATTGCGGAAAATGACTGCTTGAGGCCGCGCGTGCCACTTTCTGACAGCTGGCGGACCACAAGTGGCCCGCGGGCCGTGGTTTGGGAACCTCTTCTGAAGATCATGTTTCTATCCAGCCCTCTGATGCTATCGTTCGTTGTTTAATTCGTTCTTTTTTCTAAGGATAATATGTCGCCAAATTTAACCTTCCATGTGGACAGAAGTGCAATATATTGCTATACTAGGGTCATCCTGTTATTTTTTTTTTTTTTTTTAAATCGTCCGCAACTTCTATGCTCTGTAAACGAAAATTTACATATAATACTTGTGCATTTGATTGTGTACCATGTTTTGTCCAAACTTACTTATTGTTTTGGCACTGAATCAGTTAATAGTATGTGTCCGCCACACTTTCTGTCACAATATACTTGAACAAAAATGGCGATGCAATATGCCATGATATGTTCTGGTTAATCAGTTTGACATTCATTCGTACTTGCTTCTCTGTTCCATCGTACCAACGGGTAAGTCCCGTTTAACCGTTATCCCAGTGAAAGCTGCTATTCTTGTCAAAATTTACTGCGACAATCAAATAGATAATTGAGTCACGATACTTTAAACACATGATAAATTACTTCACGTGATACGCCTCTACGGTTGTTACCCCAGTAGCCAGCCTAATTATACGACTGATTGATTGAAATCACGCGTGCTCATTGGTACTTGCATTCAACACCAGTGCTTCATACATTTCACTGTAAGAAAGTCTGATTCCTTCACGCAGGTGAGTAAACACAGCACAGTACTATCCTCCACTTACCAATGCTAGCGGCTGGGTGTATATCTGCAAAAGAAAATATGGTGTGTTAACAGATTTATCGTCTATATTTTACGTCACGTTTTGCAGACGAAAGACTTGTATGACAAACTTTTAAACAGGCCACGACATAATAACTTTAGTTGTGTGAGTGTCCTTAAACGGTATTCTTGTAAAATTAATACGGTGGCTTTCTCTTGACTTCTATGTCGACGTAAAAGATTCACATGTTGTATATTTTTGTGGATAACTTACCTAGCTTTGCAATATTGCCAGGACTGTGGAAACTTAAGACCATTCATTATGTGTATCAATTTAACTCGCATGTTTGTGCCAGCGTTAAATGTTCACGTCTACACTCGAGATTAGAGGTGGTGCCCGATGAAGAGAACAAAATATAGAATAAAAATGGATCACTGCCTTCGGAGTCGTCGTGGCGAAGAGGATAAGTCGACTCTCTCTCTCTCTCTCTCTCTCTCTCTCTCTCTCTCTCTCTCTCTCTCTGTCTGTCTGTCTGTCTGTCTGTCTGTCTATATCTCTATTTATCTCTCTCCCTGTCTTTATCTCTCTCTGTCTTATCTCTCTCTCTCTCTCTCTCTCTCTCTCTCTCTCTCTCTCTCTCTCTCTCTCTCTCTCTCTCTCTTTATATATATATATAATCACTCGCCCTCGTATACCGTAGTTAGCTAGAAATGACAAATAAATAAGCCATAAACAAAGTAAGAATGGAAAGATAAAGATAAGATAATTGTTAGAGAAATAACATCTTTTAAAAACTTTAAAGAGAACATAAAGCGGCAGCTTGCTGACACCGAAAATGTAGAGATAAGGTGCACTACGGACTATGACACAAAGGCGTTTTTAAATGTTAAATATAATAGAGAAATGTACAGGAATGGGGAAGTTGTACTCTCATAGCCGAAGTCAGGAAATGGTGGAGATAATCGCAACTCACTTGCGTTGTGAAGATGGCATCTGATCGTATCTGTGCTTGCGGCCATGCGTTATTTACTTTATCCCAGTTGTCTCCTTCATCGTACAAGAGCTAGCTGTGATTTAACACTTCAGATTTAGACATGTATTAACAGTACCAGCTGACTGAGAAAAAGAAGATAATTAAACGTGAGTATTATTGAACCTTCCAAGAACAGCTGACAAACTAAAGGAGGAAAGTTGGGCTTCCCCAACATCGATTTAATGTGTGCAAGCGAGGAATGAACGTGTTGTGTATCAGCATACTAACATGGGAGAAACAGATATCAGTATTATCAGGAAGTAATAAATAGAGGGGACATAAACTGCTACAACAAGCAGAGGAAAACAGAAGCTGTCAAAAGGAATTGTACTGAGGGGTCTTGCTTCTTTAATGGACGTCTCGCAACATTAAAAAATGGCTGTAGCATTGTTTGGCAAAGCTGTTACCCAGTCATGTAGCAGGTCCTTTTAGAAAGTCGCTGTCATCATTGTCCCACGGACAGACTCTTGGTTCCTCCCACGGAAAGACTCTTGGTTCCTAACACGGAAAGTTTCTCGGTTCCTCTCAGGAAAGATTCTCGGTTCCTCCCATGGAAAGACTCTCGGTTCCTAACACGGAAAGGCGCTCGGTTCCTTCCAGGAAGGATTCTCGGTTCCTCCCACAGAAAGACTCTCGGTTCCTCCCACTCACGGAAAGACGCTCGGTTCCTTCCTTGCAAAAATTCTCGGTTCCTCCCACAGAAAGACTCTCCGTTCATCCCACCGACAGATTATTGGTTCTTTGCTAGATCTCGTTATTTTGATGTCTAAGGTGTCTTTAATGTTTAGTGTCCACCTTTGTGGTTGTCAATCCATTCCCCTTCCTCCAGTGAACATGATTTCTATTACTGTTCTTTCCAAACCGTTGCAGCCTTTAATATGGCATTTCATGGCGTATTTTTTTAATGTTAAGATCTTGTAAATGTCAGTATTTTTCAACTGTTTGTGGATATATATATGAGTATTTATTTCTATTGCCATCCATAAAAATATGCTTCTCTTTTCTATTCTTCTGTGGTGAAGGGGTTACGAATACAATTCATGATCCTGCATACCGCGTTCGAAACAAAGCTGTGGACGGTTTGGAAACAGACCGGCTTGCGTTGTTTTCATACAATGGTATGAGTGTCGGTCGTTCAGAAAGCAATGGCTACTGAATATATGCCCACGAATCTTCTTCTTCTTCTTCGTTCATCCGAAGTTGTTTTTTTTTTTCGGACGTGATTGCATTGTGCCTGTTTACAGCAGAGCTGCGTTCTTGCGCCGTTAGGCCGACACATCCTACTTCTGCGGGCATTTGTTGACCGGGTTAACCTTCCCAGGGGCCCAAGAATCAAAAACAGCCAAAAAATGCAGGAGTTGACTGGGACGTCCTGTACAGGAATGCACGAGGCAAGAGAAATGGCCAGATATTGAGAGGCTTTTCGGCGCGCAGCGACTGTCTTCAGAGGAACTATTACATCCTTGATATATCCTTTTTATTATGAATATTGTTTTGTGCTGTTAAGTGCGAATGTCCTTCTCTTGCATGGCTAGCTCTTCAGGCAACATGTCTTCTTGTAACGCCATCAATACCTAGAATTGTTTTCTAAATGTCAATAACAAAACGATAGTTGCGTGTCCTTTACAGCAGTGCTTCCCAAACTTTTCACTTTCGTGGACCAACATAAAATTTTCCTTTTGCACCAGGAACCGGTGTAATCCGCAAATGAGGCTATACCACGGATGGTAGAAAAGGTGGATGTGCAATGACGCTACTTCCTGAGACCATTAAAATGGCGGATAGCATCGGTTCCTGGTGTAAATAAATTACTTCGTTCGGCAGATGTATCTAACACATTCACTCTCTCAGACGATGGCAAAACGCATTTTAATCGTACAACGAAAATCACGTATGTTCTGCATCTTATGACAATCAGCAAATTATAATGTGCATCTTTCTCACTTTTCGTCACATAGTAATCAAAAGAAACGCATGTCGTCAACAAATTTCCCATTGAACCAATGATTCGCTTCTTAAAAATAAATACTCCTTGGGATATACGGCTGCAGGCTTAATTTATTGTAAAATTAAATCACCATAAAAACAGTGCGGGCATCATGTTTTGATAAAGGGACAATCTTGTTTTTAAAAAGTTCTAAACAATCCTCAAAGGAGAAAATATGTAACTTTTTTCTTACTTTTGTTCAACTAACTTTGCGGACCGGCAAAGAAGGGCTCGCGGATCAGCTCCGGTCCGCGGACCACCGCTTTGGGAAGCACTGCTTTACAGGACGTTGCAGGCAACACCAGCATTTATTGGTTGTTTGAGATTTACTAGGTAATGTTAGTTCTGTACTTTGCCATTGCTTTCTGAACCGCCAACACCATCGAAATCAACGTAAAGCGTTCTTCTTCCAAATAACCCGCAGCTGATTTCGAACCCTGGACTCGGTATGGCAGTATATTATGAAACTGCACGTCTCACTATCCGCTGAGCCACAGAACTTCAACAATCTGTTCAACAAACTGCAGTGCTGAATTCTGTTCGTGACTGCACTAATAATATAATAAACTTTATAGTTTTGCTACTACCTCTCCAGTCAGTAAAGTACACATTTGTTAGCTACCTGTACTTGTCCAGAGTCGTTTAGACAACGAACAGTTTAGGGGCCGCGTGACTGTATCACACACACAGATAAGGGATAACCCAGGGAGATAAAGCCACAGAATTCAGTGACTTCATTCGTCACACGCATTTATGACCTGTGTCAAATTGTTCACTAAATGCAAACCGCGCTGTTGATAGTAGTATAGACAAAACCTGGTATTCATTTCATAACTGAACGTAAAAAGACACTAAAAATGTGTCCACCCAATCCTACTTTTGCGTTTATCAGGACACGACTTTCATACACAAGCCAGCGACAAACGCATTTTCCGGTCGATATTTTTATTTGAAAACGTGTGGTTGTTACCGTCTGCGTCACCACTCCATGTGTGCCTGGTTTTGGTTTGAGAAAACTTTGAAACCGGCACAAGAAGTTTTAACCTTTCGTGTGTTTAACATTCAAAGTCTGCCATTGTGCAGAAGCGTCGTGTCTGCAAGATGTGCACCTCTAGGCTTCGGGTGTATGCAAACATAATAAACGTCGTAAACCAAATTTACAGCTGCTTGAAGGATGCTGTAAATCGATGTTTTATTCAGGGTATTCTACTCTTATGGATATGTCTAGGATTATAATACAACAGGTTTGATAGAAGAAAGAAAAAGAGAGAGAGAGAGAGAGAGAGAGAGAGAGGAAGGAGGAGGAGGAGGAGAAGCGGGAGAGCAGCAGCAGCAGCAGCAGAAATTTAGTTACCATATCACCATAACAGACAAGCAAACAGGCACACTCTCTCTCTCTCTCTCTCTCTCTCTCTCTCTCTCTCTCTCTCTCTCTCTCTCTCTCTCTCTCTCTCTCTCTCTCTCTCACTCATTCACTTTCTCATGCACTCTCTCACTCACCCACTTAAACAGACCAGATATAGAAATACGAAAGGTATGCCCACGAATGAAAGCTTAGTACTGCCAAGACAGCAACGCTCTATTTTGTTGTTGTTGTTATTGTTGTTGTTGTTGTAAAGAATTATCTTTATGTGACTTCACATATGGATGCTATCTTCTGTTTAAACCGTAAGTATTTGTCTTAGAAGAAGCATATATAAGAGTTGAGAACACGTGTTTACGTTTGCAAATGAGAGGGGTAGATGCAGGGGAAAATAGAACGAGGAAGAAATGTAGCTGTTTTAGATATAAGGTCTTTATACGGGGCTGAGTGGTCTCGAGGTATGGTGTCCGCCTCGAAAGCTGGAGTTCCCTGGTTCAAGCCCCGGTGAGGTCCGGTATTTTTTCACGTGGACGTCTAGTAACAAAATTTCCCGGTCTCTGGGTATTGAGATCGGACGCCCGTGTGTATTGTTGCGCACGTAAAAAATCCCTTCGCAGTTGGAAATTGAAAAAGAGTAGCCTAACGGCGCTGCCCGGGCAAAATTTCAAGTTAAAAATCAACCCAAAGTATTTCAGGATCTCTCTGAGCTGAGATTCTCAGGAATCAGGCTTGAGTTAGGAGTAGAACGGTGCACTTATGGGTTACACCCGTGTGCCGTGATGTTGATCCGTCGAGTAAACTAAACTTAACTAAACTAAATAAGGTCTTTACAGCGTTCATTTTACCGGTATTTTTTTTTTTTTTAGCACTTATAAAAGTAAACGAAATTGGTAAAGATCAGAGGAAAATATGGCAATGTAACTGCCGAAGGATAATATATCGCCAAATGTAACACCACCCCCACCCCCCATTTGCACAGAAGGATGATATATTCCAATGCTCAGTGAACGGAAATTTACATTATAATACCTGTTCATTTGACTGTGTACCATGCTTGGTCCAAACATAATTTTTGTTTGGCAAGGAATCAGTTACAGCTGTAGGAAAATCGGAATTCGAACATTGAAAAACGTGAAAGTCGAGGGCCCTGCAACACTCCAGTAGGTATAGTGTGTATATACTGTCAAACCCATATTTCTATCGGCGACATCGTCACTGGATGGGTGAAACGGTAGGCATCACGCCGGCCGCCATTACATTCCAATACATTCCTGATACCTGTTATTGGCTGGGTGGACCTGGGCGCCCAGGCCAATCATACAAATTCCGTCTGGGTGTGAACTCAAGCACATGTCCGCGGGGACGGCAGGCGAGCGTTCTTTCTCATAACGGCTGTAAGACAAGGTTTAGATCTTCTTCCAGTTCCCCTGACTCGTGCATGTTCATACGCAAGTATATTTATTGTCTTGTGTGCTCCTTCTGGCTGATCTAACCCTGCCTCTTGTTTCAAGGACCATGCCTTGAGACATTTATTATATTTATTTGTCTTTTTCGTCGAGGTATGTCGTTGTACCAGCACACATATTTGTTCCATTCAGTGTCCATTCGTCTCCCTGTATCTTTTTATCTTTTTTCCTTGTCTGTTGTTATCCTCAGTTGTTTTATTTTTTTTTTTTACGGCGTTGTTTCCTGTATGCATGTTTATGTGTGTGTCTTTTCAAAGGTCTGTGGTCATCTCTTGATAATGTGATGACACGTATTACGCGAATACTGCACATCCTTACATCCGTATCAATCATTGAAACAATTTTTTTTTCTTTCGCAACGGAACTAAAATACATGATTATTGTCGCGAACTATTGTTTCTTTCGCAACGGAACTAAAATACATGATTATTGTCGCGAACTTGAGACATTTCTAGGAAATTAGAACAGCATGAACAAGAATACAGAAATGTGAACTATCAACGCACGGAAAGGTGAAAGTATTAGAGTCAATAAATAACACAAACATTTTACGAGACCAAATATCACAACCCTGGTGTTTTTTAAACACTTATGGGGCAATTTTGAGTGATAGCAAATCATACACATTTACCTTATTTCCACGCACGACTCGTTGAGTGGTTGCAAACCATCTGCTACTTCAATTATTGACTTGAGAAACACCTGCCTGTTCATGTGTCATTCACCTAATATTTAACTTTACCATACATATAACACCAGTCATTCAAGTTTCGTCTCCGTTTTTAAAGCCGTTTACAATAAATTTACAGCAATCTCTGTCCTCCGTTTCCACAGTCTACACATACAGACTTAATGCTATGTACCCATTTATAACGTTGTCTTCCTTTTACACTCTTCCCCTCCACTCTTTCTTCCAAAGGATTTTTAAACACGAACCCGTTCCTATATGTAATATGGCCATATTAAATAAATGAGAAGGTTCTCATGTAATAATGTTGTCATCAATTTTCATGGTATCGGAGACTCCTGAGGTCGTCACTGGAGCTACGGAGTTCGTGCTTTGTGCAACGCTTTCGGCAGTTCTCTGCGGAAAGAGATTGAGCCACATGGGATAAAACCCGGTGCAATGAAGTTGACCCTGTCGACTTGTAAGCGACTTTTAGTTATATACCTCAACGGTCCGTGTCCGACTTTGGCTTGCATTTGCATAAGATTAACTTCTTTCGACAGTTTCCATCCAATGTAACGGACTCCACCTACCTGTAAGTAGGTTTACTTTCCCTAACAGTGTTGCCAGGGCGGCGTAATTACGGCCTATTCTTTGCCATGTCCAACTGTCGTGGAATATTTTACTCGCACAACTTACACTCAGGTCCTCATGTTTTTCGCCTTTATCGGAGAAAGTTGGATCTCCGATTTCACTACCCAAGGGATCAGGGGACGGCGTAATATCATTAGATTCTTGTTCTTAGAAAAATCCCCAACCTTATTAAAGGATCTAACCTGGTACCTTCTGACCCGGAGGCAGAGACCACGTTCTCTCAACCATGGATGCTCCAGCCCACGTCAAGTATACTTGTCCCCCCAACAGGCCGCGCGTAATTTTTTACACGGCAAGTTCACGAGCTTGCGTAGAAATGTTTTGGCTTATTTGCATACCTGTTGTTTGATATATTATCAAGTGTGACGATTGAATATTTCTTTCCTTTGCTTCCCCGAATTTCGGAATACCTGGGAATTTATATTTTTTTTGTTGATATTATTTACGGCCTGGAGACCTTAGCAGCTGATGACACTTGTGTATGTGTGTGGCTTACCTGTCGCATTAAAGGCTACGGTATAACATTTCACGAGCTGTGGATTTGTGCGCAGAGGTGATCGATGACAAGGAAGGTAGAAGACAGAGCAATGCACAAGAACAACAGGTGACAGAAGAAGAAGAAGAAGAAGAAGAAGAAGAAGAAGAAGAAGAAGAAGAAGAAGAAGAAGAAGAAGAAGAAGGAGGAGGAGGAGGAGGAGGAGGAGGAGGAAGAAGAAGAAGAAGAAGAAGAAGAAGTAGAGGGTGCGGAAGAAAAATGAAAGAGGGGGAGGACAAAGAGGAAGAGGAGAAGGTGACAGAGGAAAAGAAGAAGAAGAAGGCATGTCATATCTTACTGATGTATTTGCCATTTAACATTAAGTCTTTTGAACCTAGCTCATGAATAAATGTAACAAATTAAACGGACGCTAGTAGCAACAGACAAGAACTGCATAGTGTAACTGCAATATATTTAATAAAAGCTAACCTGCCCCACTTAAAATATCAGGGTGCGTCAACAACTTTAACGGTCGCCTGCATGGTGTTGATAACGGTCATGGCGATTATCAGTTCGCTTCTAAAACATGCCATCGCCTGCTTCTACACAGATAAACAACTGTATCACTTCGTCAATCATTTCCACTAGAATTACAGCTCGGATTGTTCTGTTTACATAGGTGTATCTAGAAATGCTCTTGTGTATCTTTCAGTATTGGCACATTCTGAAAAGAATGATACACAAAAAGTACAAAACGAACACTCAATCAGCATCCATCCATCCTTTGGCCTGTTTCATGCAGAACGGCTCCATAGCGCAGTCTTTCACATGTCTCTAGCATAAGCCAGATGTCATGACCCTGTAGCAATTGTCTAATACATCTTGAAAGCATCTACTTGTAGCCTGCTTCTCTCCGCCGTCCTGGTTCAACTCCCTCCATAATTTCCTTTTCCTGATTCTCACGCCTGTATACATGTGCAAAATATTTTATTTCCCTCATTGTTCTTTATCCTAATAACTTATCTTCTTCAATATTGAGTTATTGTTTGTTTTTTGTTTTTTTCGCCGTTCTGTCCAATAGATCATTCATACTCTTGAAATCAACATAGCATTGATGAAATCAGGTGCCCTAAACTGTTGGATTTGCTTCGGCGGAGATCAGACCACCAATAGGCTTGCTTTATTCCTATCCATTTTGTCACTCATTGTCAAATTTATTTCGCCTCATGACATACGAGAAGGCATCTTGACTATTTACCTGTAATCCATCTATTTAATGTACGGCTAGTATCCGCTTTTTGAAGGGCTATCTCGTTTGGGTATTATGTCCATTCATTATGAATAATTTAATATATAAAATAATCCATTCATCATTTGCCATGCCGGTAAGCGTTGGCGGTCATGACTCGCCATTTCACTCGATCACCATAGTCGTGGATCAGCTCAGTGTTCCTGTCTCGACCATGGCACGTGATCAAGATATCCAAGTATTTACTTATCTGTCTTCCCCTTGTTCTCCTCCCCTCGATCTTGCCAAGTTTTCCAATTCATTTCTTCTCATAACATGTCCAAAAAATATTGACTGTCTACATCTAATTTATCTAATCTGAGTACGATCTTCATTTGTTTCTTGTAGTACTTGGTCATTTGTGTTTCTCTCTGTCCATGGTATTCTTTGCTTGCTTGCTTACTTGTGTTCGCTGGCTGTGAACTCCAGCGTGAAGTCCTGTATGTCGGATGAAGACATCCTGTTGTCCAACATCGATTTGATGTCATACAGGACCTGAGGTTTGCGTGAGTATCCGTTGTCCCATGCCTGGCTTATTGGTGTGCAGACTGGTGGTTTCCCGCTTCTCCTCAGAAAGCACATTTCCACAGCCATCAGATGTTTTTAAGCTTGATTGTTCATTGTCAAACCTTCGCATCCATATAAAAGTACAGGCTCTATGTAGCACCTCAACACTCTTTTTCTCGTTTCAATTGACATCTTTTTTATTGGTCAGTACGTTTTTCATCATGCTAAAGGCTACTTTCGCCATGGCGGTTCTTGTTCTAATCTCTTCAAGGCATCTCCAGTCAGACGTTATATAAAATAATCTTCTTCTTCTTCAGCGTTCCGAGCCATTGAGGTTCTTTGCTGCAGATACAATCCGTCTCCATTCGTCTCTCTGGTTCACCTTCTCTTGCCAGTCGTTGATTCCAAGTGCTTGTAGGTCTGTACATATATTATCTCTCCACCGTCTTCTTGGTCTACCTCGAGGTCTACGGTCATTTATTTCCTGAGTTTAAACGAGTTTTGTTTCCCTATTATCTTCCATTCTTTCTATATGCCCCAGCCATTGTAGTCTATTAGCCTTCATGATACCAGTGATTAGCGGGGACTTAAACAGATCATAAATGTCTTTGTTACTTCTTCTTTTCCACTCTCCACTTTGTGTATCTCTAATGGGTCCAAAGATGCGTCTTAAAACTTTGTTCTCAAAGGTTTGTAGCAAGGCTTCGTCTCCTTTCGTTGTACTCCAGGTTTCAGAGCCATACAGCACAACTGGTCTGATCAGTGTTTTGTATATTGTGATCTTAGTGTTACGAGATAGCGCTTTTGATTTTAGTAGATGTTGTAGTACATAGTATATCTTATTTCCAGAATTGATTCTAGTTTGTATTTCTTCCCTTATGATGTTGGAGCAGTTGAAGATTGTACCCAGGTATTTGTATGTTTCCGTTCTTTTAATGGTCATATTATCTATTTGTATGTGGCCAGAGTTTTTAGCCATTCCTTCTCTTGAAATTACCATATATTCTGTCTTATCTTGGTTGATAAAATAATGCTTTCATTAAATAATTTGCTTTGTGTTTTAAATATACTGTTCTGGATATTTACTGGATACAACAGTGTAATTGTTTGTGTTCTTGTTTCATTATCAAGAACAGAAACAATGGTATTGTTGCATTCGGTATATCGAAAATATTATTGCTTTTTATTAATCCATAGCATAGGATCGCACTATATGTGCCTTGGTTAGAAACAGAAAGTCGCCTTGTCTGAATTTCGTCTTTAATTTAACTGACAATCGTTAGATTAACTCATTCTGATAAACGGTTAGTTTAACTTTAAAATAGAGTTTTATAGGAAATGAAAGAGTTAATGCATTCGCTATAAATGGGTCTCATTATACGTGGACCAGTTGTCCTGTAGATGCTGCGTCGGTTGGTGTTGAAACCTCTTGAAGACGGTGGGTAGTAACTCTACAGTCCCATATATTGACATTCAGATCTCCAAAATCATCATGTTCCTCTCCAAACATGTGTCCTCTGTGGTCTTTGGAAGTCCGACAGTGGACGTCATTCTTGCCGTTCTATCCACACATGCACCAATGCTGTCCCCCCTGTCTTCCCGTGTCTCCATCATTAGATCTTCTGGATTACCACCACCGTCTCCAGAATCTCTAGTCTCACAACGTGGCCAACAAACAAATATCGTTGTGCCAGGTTATCACATGTCTCTGTGGAAATAATATATTTACATAACGTAGCATGTCCTTTGCAGGACCGTGCAATCAACCCCGACACGTGTTTATTTTCTAGGCAATTTTACGTACAAGTTCCTATAGCTTTCTGAATGAGAAGTCAACGTTGTAGCCCAACTATCCTATAAGGGTTTGTCCTGCTACCACGCTGTCAGCGGACAGGAAGTTTAAGAGCTAGAGTGTTCTTATAATTTCGGTCACGCCGACTACTATTTACATAATGCAATAGATACATGCTTCAGACTGTTCCAATAGTTACAAGATGTAACTGCCAGATAGTAAACTAACTTAGACATGGCCTCTTGACGCAACAAATCTCCTGACTCTTGTTATCTTCTTCTTCTTCTTCTTCTTCTTCTTCTTCTTCTTCTTCTTCTTCTTCTTCTTCTTCTTCTTCTTCTTCTTCTTCTTCTTCTTCTATTTCTTCTTCCACCTTCAGAACATTTCAAACTCCGTTTACACGCCTTAACACGAACTGAGCACATGGTGCTAGACTCATACTTGTATAAACCAGACGACGCTTCGTGGCTGATTTGACTAGTACCACGCCCGCCGCCTTAACTTTCCAAAATATTTCCTGGTACCCATTTTAGGCTGGTTCAGCCAGGAGCCAGGTTAGGTTTAAACATCTGCTCCCCAAGTGCTTGTTGACATCTAGGTAGCCTTTGTCCTCCACATGGAACAAGTGTATTTTACTCGTATACAACACTTCGTATTGATCAGTGTACTCGCCTGCCACCTCTGTTGTCGTGGATTCAAATTTTCATTACGGCTATGCTTCTGAGTTAATTTTTTTAGCCTTTTGCAATTAATACTAGCACATGTTCTGAGCTAAAATTGTGATATTTGTGCTGTTTAAATGGCCCACCGAAAGCTGTTTAGCTAATAACAGGCTAGTCTAACACTATATTGCCAATATGCCCAAAGGTTACGAGATTTTGTTTTAGTTTCCCTTTTAATTTATTTGGTTGTGTCGGGATTTGAGGTTTAAAGAGTGAGCACAACCCACTATCTGGCAACGCTGATCGTATTCCGGTACGAACCTAAGACCTTGTCCACATCAAATTGGAAGCACTAGAGTTTCCCTTTTTGTCTGTTGTCTACCTCCAGGAGGATGATGTCTCTTTTCCTAATCTACACCCACCTTCAATGATGGGAAAGGGATGGGCTAGCTTGCGGTCCAAGGTCAGATGTGTTGCCGCGATTGCTTCGTTTCCGCGTTTGTTTTCTGTTACCCAAAGGCAAAGCGAAAGTTGCATTGCAGAAGATGAAAAGTATATTATGTAATAAAGCACTCCACTGAATGTCAGATAGAGAGTCCTGAAATGTTATAAACCTGTTGTGCTGTATAGTTGTGAATCACGAAATGTGTGAACGACGCGGAAATGTAGTCTCTCAGACGAATGTTGCGATACCTTGGACGACCAGAGTAACGGACAGTGATTGCGGGGCAGAAGCTATTGGAAATAGAATATTATACAGAAATATAAGAAAGAGACAAACATAATTCTTTGATCATATAATGAAACGAGGGCCATCGGAGAACATCGTAACGACTGGACAAATCAGTGGTAAAAGTCACAAAAGGAGTCCAAGTCCGAGAAACATTATGCTTGATGGTTGAGGACGGTGACGTGTAAGAATATCATCAATGTAATTTATCCATAACACCATGGATACAGGTCTGTGAAGAGACGACCGCGTAATTCACCGTACAAGACACACGTTAATGATCATAGTAACACTACTATCTATTCATGTTTTTCTTGGTCTTATTTCTTCTTTAAATTAGATTGGAATCAGTCTATTTCTAAAGTCATATTCCTATATGAGCTATGGAGTATGGTATCTTCTGCAGATCCAGCAGTCTACGGTATAGTCTGACGCTGTTTCACCCGATCATAAAAATAGACCGTTCTGGACTGCATTTGGTGCAGTGCTGTTGTATATGTTGTGCAATTTCAGGTGTTTGCTCGCTTGTACACATTTATATAGATCCTTTCTTTAGTCTTTTGTAAATGTGATTGTTGAGACTGTTGTGTCCTGTTCTGAACCTTAAGATATTAAATTATTAACTTATCCAGCCCTGTCCTCCAATAGATCCTCCATCCATCCGTCATGTGCCATGCCGATAAGCGTGGACGGTCATGTTTTGCCATTTCACTCGATCACCAGAGTCGTGGATTAACTCCGCGTTTCTGTCTCGACCATGCCATGGGGCCAAGCCATCCAGGTATTTACTTCTCGGTCTTCCCTTTGGTCTCCTCCCATCGATCTTGCCAGTTGTTACCAAGTCTCCAATTCATGTCTTCTCATAACATGCCCAAAAATGTTTGACTGTCTACGTCTAATGGCTCTCATGAGTTTACGATCTTCAATAGATCCTAGTGAAAAAATAAAATAAAATAAAATAAACTAATAAAGAAGAAGAAGAAAGGACCAAGAAGAAGAGGAAGGATAAGGGAAAAGAAGCAAGTCACGTGACAGGAACCTTCTGTGGGTATCTGCAGTGCCCGGGCCATCACATTGTGTAGGCTTGAGTGCATAAAGGAACAGGTGACCAGTTTTCCCTCCTATAGCGAACGTCGAGAACTGATATGAAACCATCGTGCGACGGCGTCCATGTCGTTGTTAGCGTAACGTCCTAACTATTATATCAACTTGCCGGTAACAGCCAAACTGTTTTTGAATGTTCCTATGCCTCTATATACCGTGTTTCTGTAGTATGCTCTTATCGGTAGTTGATCAGGATTAATTATTTTCACCTTTTTCTTTCATGTATTATCGAATATGTCTTTGTATTATCGAATATGTCTTTGTATTATCGACAGATCCGGCTTCTAGCACCTACGGTGACATCCCCTTAGATGAGTCAGCGCCTGATCTGTTGGCATCGGAGTCACCAACCCAGTCACCATCACACCAGCACCAACGTCAACATCATCATCACCACCACCACCACCATCAGCCGCAGCAGCTCCACCACACACACATCAATCAACAACGACAACATCTTCACGACCAGAAACTTGTGACATCACCGTCAGTTACCTACGTCACACACACGCCTTATACTGCAATATCGGAGTCCGACGCCCTAGCCAATTATGAATATGCAAATACCGTTGTGCCACATTTGATTTCCCAGCATCCGACCGAAATGAGAACTGGGCCAGGGGGAGGAGGAGGTAGGGTCGAGGGCGCCGGTGCTGGCACCAGAGGTTGGAAGAGAAAGGGGGACGATAATGAAGAGGCGCGGCAGCAAGCTAAAATGGACGTTAATCATAGATGTGATGTGTGTGGTGAACAGGCCAGTGGCCATTACTTCGGAGCTCTTGTGTGTCTTCCGTGCAAAGTGAGTATTTGTGATTTGTTTTGCGTTCCTTAATAAATGTTTAACGAGATGCGTCTGAGCTGCGTATGTTAATCTGAAACCATCACGCCACCTGGCTGGCAGGTAGTTTGACATTTAATTTTAAACAACGCTGTTACTCCCTCGGGCTTTTTTTTTTTTCTTGTCTTTGGGCTCGCTTGCTTTGAACACGAGCGTAGTCACACTCTACTTCTAGTAGCACTGGAATGAATTTTGCGTGTGGATTAGATTTCCCTATTGCCAGGGTCCCTCGCCATCCGGCGAACCTACTCCGACTTCAGAGGTACTCGTAATTTACGTCCCCAGGGGTTGAACCTCCTTCAGGTCTTGTAGAATCTCGGTATTTTTCTTCTTCTTTGTGCACGATATTCTAAGAATTGTTCTGTAATTATTTATTTTTATTTTTTTTTTTAATTCAAAAGCTCCAGTTTTTTTTTGTTTTTTTTTAGTGATTGCGAATTGGTCCATGAATCTCACAACCATATTTCGCTACAAGAAAGTTGTATGTTTTCAAAAAAATTACTGCAAATTGTTTGCAGGTGGTTTTGCCATAGGCGCTTAATACTGTTTAATAAACCAACATCGGACGTGTTAAAACAAAACAAAAAAATCAACCTCTGCTTGGAATGAAACTTCAGATCACAAACCACCAAGCTACACCGGTGTTTGGTAACGTAAACTTACTGTTGTACCGTTGCAAACAATCTGCGTATAACTGTTAGCGAAAGACACAAAGATAAGGCTAAATTGTTAATTGCCACAACACAGTCTGAAATACAAACATCCGTATCTAATAATCTGCAGAATTCAAACACGATGACAGTATTCTCAGTGCAAATGGTGATACAGATTTCGCAAGTTTGTAAACATAAAACCCATTTCAAAGTTAGTTGCATATCCTTTACGGACGGGACGTCACAGTCAACTATAGCATTGTTTGGCCGTTTGTTAACGCTCAGTAGTTTGCCAGTGCTTTCTGAACGACCGGAACACATACAGTTTTATGAAAACCAACGCAGGGCAGTCTGCTACCGTGTTTCAAACGCGGTATGCGGGATTACGTAATAATTCTTTCGCCACCGAGCCTGCAAAAACCCTTGAACATTCAAATAAAACAAAATAATTCATATCAGAACGGAGAATAAATGGGCAGTAGCTCTAGCTTAGTGGCCAGACCCTAGCCTGTCGGACTGGTAGTCATACGTTCGAAACCACATGGGGCTGATTTTTTTATTTAATTGACGTGTGTCCCAGGTCAATCCAGCATAAAACGGGTACCATGAAATGATTTGGGAAGTAAAGTCGATCGGTGTAATATTGACCATATCACCCACTGAGTGCCGATTGAGCTTGAGTAGAATAAAGCTATCGAAATAAACAATCACGGTCGAAACATTTCTTCCTCGCCTTTCTTTCGTATCATACTTAGAGGTCGGTATGTTCGACTTCAGCGTGCATTTCTGCCAAGTTTACTTTCTCTAGACAAGAGTCCTTTCAAGGTAGCAGACTACATGTAACCGCGGGTAGTGTTTCTTTTCCAACAGTTTTGCCAGAGTGGTGGCCTTGCTGCACACTCATTACGATTTCCAATCGCCGTATGATTTATTTCACGGGGACAACTTGCATACCAATGGGAAATGGGCATAATTCGAACGCAGATCGACGCTGGCCTTCCGGCCCTGAGGTCATCCTGCCTGAAATGCGTACCTGGAAATGTATTGGGAAGTGAACGCGGCCGACATGATATTGGCCACACGTCGACCTTATTAATCATGAAACTTCTACGACCTCGCTGATCCCACAACAACTGATAATGTGTTAACGATCCCATTAGAACAGTAGCTGATACCAAGCTCTTAGTTTGTATATAATTCTGCCAGCTGTAAATTCGGACAGAAAGCTTAAGAATAGTTTAGATAGAGAGAATGAGAGCGAGAATGAAAATGGAATAAGAGTGTGTGTGTGTGTGTGAGAGAGAGAGAGAGAGAGAGAGAGAGAGAGAGAGAGAGAGAGAGAGAGAGAGAGAGAGAGAGAATGGAAGAGAGAATAAAATATAGATAATGAGAGACAGCGCGAAAATACGGGAGAGTGAGGGAGATTCTGCCGTATCACTGTTAAGGACAGGGGAAGATTAGTGTGAAGATACACTGTAGCATTAACATGAGAGATATGTTGCCGGTTTGATGTGTACGAAACAGATTGTAGTATTAGCACGATGACAGGATAGGAGACTACAATGTTATCTTTCCGAAGAAAAACTATAGATTTTTCACACACTCGCACGCACGCACGCGCGCGCACACACACACACACACACACACACACACACACACACACACACGAAGGGACTTTAAATGAACACCTTAAATGTGGGAAAGGGGGGGGGGGGGTTGGTGAATATATTCTGAAAAAGTACATAACAAATGTATTATTTTACAATGTAATCACCACTGTGTTTAATAAAACTCCTCTAGCGCCTATACAGTTTTTGGATTCCTGTAGAAAAATATTATCTTGGTCACTATTCGGTATGCCTGACCCGGTCGTGAACAGTCTGTAACAGAAGTCACGCCGTTTCGAAATTCCCTACTTCACTCATACACTTGCTGGACTGACAGGCGTGCATCACCAAACTGGCCTATGCATTTATGTAAGTTTCACACCTTAACTGATCAAAAAACTCTTAACAGAACGATGCTCCTCTTGGTGCATGTCGTCAGAAGTGGGTCGGCCATCTTTAAACTGTCCTCACGACGTCATCGTATTCGTCTGCACCGAATGTCATGTGCTTGACACGCTTGACATCCTTAACAATCATACTGACAGGTCACAAGACAATGGCGTGGTTATTGGAATTTATATCACACTGTCAAGGTTTTCATTTGAAGCCGCCTCGTATATTAAAGCCTTGATCATAGTTGTTGACAAATAGTATAGAATAAACACAATGAAATGCTGCTGGTTCGCTTTGGGGGGAAATACTATAATATTTTAGAGAGCAGTAGACAGTGCTAAAGGTTACCAATTGGTAGAAACAAAGGAAAGAGAAAGAGAGGCTCTTATATTTTAAAATTATGAGAAAATATTATAATATTGACATAAAGACAAGGAGATAATTTTTCTAGATTTTCTTATTACGATAAGAGCATTAATGTAAGGTGTGAAAAAATGGAGAGTACTATTTACAGGGTGGGTCCCCAAAAAGTGAGAACATCTTTTATCATAAAGTTATTTTAAAATATCTTCTTCTTCTTCAGCGTTCCGAGCCATTGAGGTTCTTTGCTGCAAATACAATCCGTCTCCATTCGTCTCTCTGGTGGACCTTCTCTTGCCAGTCGTTGATTCCAAGTGCTTGTAGGTCTGTACATGTATTATCTCTCCACCGCCTTCTTGGTCTACCTCGGGGTCTACGGTCATTTATTTCCTTTTTTTTTTATTTTAAAATATAATTCAGTTAATTATATTGTTTCATGTAATTTTGTTTGCCAAGTATTTAGCTAATCAGAAATCGTGTTCATTTTGTCATCCTTGCTTCTCAGTGAGTTTTTCTAAGCGCAAACGCTACTCGTTTGTGCTACTATCAATAAAGCGCTGCCTCAGATATCTCCATTCTTCGATTATTGCCAACTTGAGCTGCTCAACTGTGGTAAATTTTCGCCGAAGGTAGATTTTTTTCTTGCAAAGCACCCCATATGGCATAATCTACTGTGTTTACATCGGGACTATTCGGTGGCCACATGTCTGGCTCGGTGAAATTAACATTCTCCTGGCGAAGAAAGTTGATCGTATTTCTAGCTGTGTGAGATGGAGCTCTGTCTTGCTGTAATGCCCAGTTATGGCGACCACATATCGCTTGAATTACAGGCAGCAAGTCTTGTCTCAGAACATGTTCACAATAGATTCACTGCTTACTTTGGCGCCTGTGAGGATCATCATCTTGACTGCAGATCAGCCCACTCACCCGCTCAATATTCTGTTGTGTTCTGGCAGATTTTGGTCTACCACTTCCGTGTTTACGTTCTGTTGTACCGTTGTTGGACAAGGAGGAGTTGGTCGTGCGCTTGTGGGATCAGGTGGAGAAGACGGAGGAACAGATTGAGAACCCATATGTGGAAAGAATGAGATTGCGGGGATTCTGGAAGAATCTCAAAACTGAGAGGGAAGACCAGGAGAACTTTTAATCAGATAGCGGTGGGAACGATTAGTAGTATGACTCGTCGCTGGCTGTTGAACGAGAGGACTGAGCACGTATGGGTATGTCCTGAGTGCAGTGATGTCGGTTCTTAACTCAACTCAACTCAACAACTCAACTGTCAATTTTATTGATAACCCGACTGACACTAGCTATGCTCCAGGCTTTGTTTGGGAACTCATTGGTCATTCTCCTAGCACCCCACTGTTTTTCAATTCGCAAATGTTTAATCAGAATACGGTCTTCCGCGGTAATTTTTGTCATTCTTGGTAAAAAAAAAATTTAAACCTGCTGATGTAAACAAGTGGCATATTAAAAACCAAAGATGACGCCCGGAAATTGTCGAAATAAAGACTTCGTGTAGCTCAATAGGTAATTAAGTAAATGCTGAAAAACTTTAAGCTATTATGGGTACAGTTAAACAAATGTTGATGTAATTATATTACTTTTTACGCGATGTTCTCACCTTTTTTTTTTTTTTTTTGGTCCACCCTGTAGATATGCGGCCATTATGCTGATGAATTATAGGATTAGAATTACGATTAGGAGAGAGGGAATCGGAAGATTTGGAGATGTTTTATGTTTTACAAACGTAGTTTCATATTCTTTACAGGACGTCGCAGTCAGCCCCAGTATTTGTTGGCAGTTTGTGATTTCTTGGCAAGTTTACGTACGGTAGTTTGCCATTGCTTTCTGAACGGCCGAAACTCAAAGGATGAAAACCAACGCAAGGAGGTCTGCTGCCAAATTGCCGGCAGCTGTTTCGAACGTGGTATGTGGGATTAGGGATTGCGTCAGTAACTCCTACGCCACAAAACCGGCGATTAAAAGGCACTATTAAATTCACAAGCGACACGTTTCTATGACAAGTAGCAGAATAAACAATATAATATTTAAACAATGGATGCGATTGGGTGAGACAGACACATTAGACTAGGAAGTCTAAGATGTATTTTTTTTAAATAAATAAATAAATAAGATCTGGGAAGATTAGCAAAGAAATTGTTAACATGTTTAATTAACAAATCAAATTGCCGGGTTAAATAACACGGCTTCGGACGCAGTTCGTAATCCCGCATGCCGCTTTCGAAGCACAGCTGCGGGCAATTTGGCAGCAGACCTCCTTGCGTTGGTTTCTTTATGAAATTGTATGGGTGCCTGTTGTTCAAAAAGCAGTAGCAAACTACTGAACGTTAACTTGCCAAGAGATTACAAACAGCCCCCCCCCCAAAAAAAAAATGCTGGTTTGACTACGATGTCCTGTAAGGGATATGCAATTAACATATAAAAAATAATACCCACAGATTCACGCTTTTTGAAAAATGCACTTTACACTGACAAATTTTAGTGTAGAATTCAAACAACATAGAGTAAAATAACTAGATACATCCTTCAAGCTGAAATATACACATGTATGCACAGTAATGTCAATTGTCTACCACGGTAATTTTAAACTGTCTAACATGTCTTTCTGTTCGCACATGTCTATATTTCAGCTTGAAGGATGTATCTAGTTATTTTACTCTATGTTGCGTGAATTCTGCAGTATGTACCTGACGATATACCGCGAAATATGCCGCGCAATAAATCGTACAATCTATTGTTTGTGTCTTCGTTATTCATATTCACTCGGGAAAAATATTGCTTTAAATTTTAGTACGTGTTTTTTTTTCCCGTTCTTTTGATGTGAACTAAAGCATAGTCCGTATATCTGCTACTACTTCTAATGCACTGGGCAGTTTTTTTGCGTGTGGAGTACATCAACAGCAGCTGAAAAATGCTGGTGTTTACTGCAATGTCCTGTAAGGGATATGCAACAACAACAAAAATTAGCTTTCCCTATAGCCAGTGTCCCTCGCCATCAGGTGAACCCACTCCGACTTCAGAGGTACTTTTAAATTACGTCCCCAAGTCAAGGACGAGAAGTCAACATTTTAGTCCAACTGACCGGTGTGGGGGTTAAACCCATTACCTCGGCATCATCACACCGGATGTTTAAGAACGAGCGCTTTTTCCATTCGGCCACTTAGCCCTTCTTTTAGTTGTGTATATCAGATGATTTTACATTTGCGTTTTCTAGGCGACATTTAATCACTTTAAACTTTCATGGTTAACGGCACTTCCCTTTAGTCTCACAAAGCGATATATGTATATGCGGGTGGGTGGGTTTGTGTGTGTGTGTGTGTGTGTGTGTGTGTGTGTGTGTGGGCGGGTGGGTGGTATGTGTTTATGCGGGTGGGTGGGTATGTGTTTATGTGTGTGTGTGTGCACTTATGCACTTGCGTGTGATCATCTCTCTCCGTGTCTTTCTCTCTCTATCTACCCTCCCTCTCTCTCTCTCTCTCTCTCTCTCTCTCTCTACCTATACCCTGTCTCTCTAATTTTCTCGCTCTCTCTTTCAGCGCTCTCTTTATCTGTCTGTCTGTCTGTCTGTTTGTCTGTCTGTCTCTCTCTCTCTCTCTCTCTCTCTCTCTCTCTCTCTCTCTCTCTCTCTCTCTCTCTCTCTCTCTCTCTTATTTTGTTCCTTTCCACTCACATTCCCTCTCTCATTTCACATTGGGCTTAACATGGTGTAAGTATTTGTCACTTAACTTCAGACTCACCATATTCTCAATGTTTATCACTCCATTTTAACTAAACAAACTGTAAAATTGTATGTTACAACAAGTATCACTCTCGTCTGTTTTCAGAGCTTCTTCATCCGATGTACCAAAGACGGGAAGCCCAATTTTAGCAGCCAGTGTGGTGGCAAATGTGACATTTTGAAAGGTGGTCGAGTCAGATGCCAGCACTGTCGCTTTCAGAAATGTGTCAATGCAGGGATGTTTCGGAAAGGTATGTGGAAATAGCCAGATTATAATCCTGTCTGTCTGTCTGTCTGTCTGTCTGTCTGTCTGTCTGTCTCTGTCTGTGTTTGTGTGTGTGTGGGGGGGGGGGGGGATCTCAATTATACTTTTTTCCCTGCATATCCTTTACAGGACATTGCAGTCAACACCATCATTTTTCAGCTGTTGTTGATGTCTTGGTAAGTTTATGCTCAGTAGTTTGCGATTGCTTTCTGGGCGACCGACTCAAATACCCCGTAAGTATCCGCTGCTGAATCTCGCACAGTTGCGTTCTTCGCGTGGATATACGGGTTTACGGAGAAAATCGTTAGCTCCTAGCCAGGGAGACCGGCTAGTTATACTGTGCACCAACAAATAACTGCATCAGGTGAAATTTTCAAATTGTACAGTAATTTACAAGAGATATTATAAAAGGAGAAAAATAAAAGATTGCGATATTAAAGGGAGAATGCAATGCAGCAACTGGAGTTGAAAAAGTCCTGGCACCTTGCCGTCTTGACAGACGATAGTTTGTTACATTGTGCTTCAAAAAGGTATAACAACTACAACCAGACTATACTTCTCCACAACACTAAGCCTGGGCTGAATTTTAGAGACCATGTGTTTGTTGCCCATGCAGCACGATCCCTCTCTCGGCCTGCCTAGTTTACTCCAGAGGAAAGGCGACACCAATACATCTGGAACAAGACAAGCTGCAGAAGCTGCCGGATCAGCAAATTAGTGCTATAACTATCCGACTGTCTAGCTTTGATCCTAGACCAGTTGCCGACCTAGGTGTAGGGCCTGGTTGGCCATGCCATGACATTTAGTGTTAGGTTACATTTCCTCACACCAGCATAAAGACTGTTCCCTCTTAATAGCTCTCCTCTGTCCGAAGCCGTTGGCACAATGTGGGGTGTCAAGTTTGGTGAGCGCCGCCCAACATTCGGCGCTAACAGAAAGCAGGAAGTAGTACCGCCTACTGTCATACGGTAGGTAGATCAGTCATATCTGACAAAGACCTGACTAACTCATTACATTAATATTTCTGATAATATTAAGCCTTTTAGGCACAGTGGGTCACAGCAGCTGCGGAAATAATGAAGACAACAAGATTACAAGTGTATAACTTCTCCAGGTGGCAAATCATCATCATATAGCACAGTGGTTCTCAACCTTTTTTTTGGCCCATGCACCCCTTCACCATATGTTCAGAATGTCATTCCTCCCCCCCCCCCCCCTTTCGTATTTCCTCCCTATAAATCCTCCCTTCTCACCCTCCCCTACACAGTATACGTAAACATGGAAGCTAAATTTAATAACACATACTAGAACAAGTCTAGATGTCTACATAAAACATGATTTGCGGGACTACTTACGTTATAAAACGAATTTCAGACGGGTGAGAAGTACAGAACCATAAAGTATGGAGGTAAAAACAATATCAAGCAATCGGTTCTTGTATTACCGCGATTTTGAAATAATCTTAATTCCCCCCCCCCCCCCATAAAAAAACCTAAAATTCCCCTCCCCTGGGGGGGGGGGGGTTCCCCACCGGTTGAGAACCCCTGATATAGCAGGTCCTGTTAAAAACGTCGCTCTTATTACAGCCTACTGAACAGTCTCTCAATTCATTGCCAGATCCAGCCTCATGCTCAAGATGTCTGCAGTGTCTTGTGCCCATCTTCATGTTGATTGCTGCAAATGAAGAATAGAAAATCAAACATGCTGCATTGTTTGAAACCAGTTAGGTGCAATGTGAGGTGGTAGACTATAGCTGCTAATCATTAACGTCTGTAGCTTACTAGGAAATCATTTCAACAACTATCTCCCATTTTATTTTCAACAGAGAAACCAGAGGCGGTGGAACCAGCTGAAGGGCAGCTGCTGTGTAAAGTGTGTGGAGATATTGCTAATGGTGTCCATTTTGGTGTCACGACTTGTGAGGGTTGTAAGGTACCTGTGTTTTCTCTTATTCTGTGTGTAGGTGTGTGCATTTGTGTGTGTGTGTGTCTCTCTCTCTCTCTCTTTATCTCTCCCCGTCTTTATCAGCCTCTCTATGTCTTTCTCTCTCTCTCTCTTTCTCTCTCTCTCTCTCTCTCTCTCTCTCTCTCTCTCTCTCTCTCTCTCTCTCTCTCTCTCTCTCTCTCTCTCTCTCTCTCTCTCTCTCTGTGTGTTTCCGTATCTCTCTGTCAGTCTCTGACACATAAGCTGTGATGGTCAATAAACAAAAGTCTCAAGCCTTTGTAAACAGATAATGACAATCTCCATATGCAGAAAAATCAAGCCAATGCAGCATTCCACATGATGGCAAATATTTTATACAATGGCATCTTTGCCTGTGATGGTGATAAAGATAGTTTGTAAGATTTATGCAGATCAATCCTAGAGTGTAGAAATGAAACATGGACAATCAGCAGATCAGTGATCTTGGCAGCTGCAGCTGTGTGATTCAATAGAATTCTGACAATTCCCTAGGGTGATAAAAAGGATAACAAAGATGTCTTGAAAGAAGCTCAAGAAGAAAGCTGGCTACTCGCACCAGAAGAAAACAATCGCCATTCTGTGGACATGTCATGAATAGAGGAAACTGGAATAAATACAACATGATAGCATAAAACATTGGTGGACATGAGACCATTAATGAAACAGCGAATAAGTCATTCTGCCACTGCTGGGAACTGAACCAGAACACTGTCTCCAGCTTTCCTGTTCTCATGGAATGTGTCTTTGTTACCTTCTTTCCAGATATCTGTATTACTCTTTCATTCTGCCCATGGTGTCTAGTGTTCAAGCCGTCTGACGGTTGTGGGTTCAATTCCAGGGACGCTTCCTCCGGTTCACGAGTGAATATTTTTTTTAAATATTCCTGGGAGTCGTTGCTGGAGCTACCGAGTTAGTGCTTTGTGTGACGCTTTTGGCAGCTCACTGCGGAAAGAGACCGAGCCATATGGAATAAAAACCCGGTACATTGAAGTTGACCCTGTTGACTTTTAAGCGACTTTTTTAAGTTCTCACTACTCTATAAAACTACATCTCCGCAACTTCTACACAATCCTTACATGTCTGCTAATTCTCAGTACATAAAAATTGGCTTGATAAATCTCTTACAAACTTTATTTCTCACCACGATTGGCAAAAACATCAACAGTGTAAAGCAGTGTTTCCCAACGTGGGGCCCACGCCCCACAGGGGGGCAATTTGACTGTTAAGGGGGGCAATTCGAAAATGGAAGAAATCGGCTGAATATAACAAAACGGGGAGACTTGAGACTGAAGTTAACTAAATTGGAACCTGACATAAGATCTCTTTGCAGCAAGCATCAAGCGCAAGGATCTCACTAAATTTAAATAATAAATAATTACTAATAATTAAAATAATATAGAAAAATCTTTCATTAAAATTATTTTGTACTTGAATTTCAGTTCTCCATTATATGTTTTGAAAATTTACTTACTGTGTTTGCTCAATAATTACCTAGTGATTTCTTCCTAAAACCTATCATTCAAGTTTCTTTAGTGAACATTTCAATTTTTGAATATTAAAAATAATGTATATGTGGAGGGGGGGCATGGGGCGGGGGAGGGGGGCAATATGAATTTTAGAAAGGCTTAAGTGGGGCATGGTACAAAAAAGATTGGGAAACACTGGTGTAAAGTGTCAATTCTGTGATCAGCAAAATTTCTTTCACCAAAGCTTGAAACAAAATTCAACATATACCTAGAATGATACTAACTGCTGTAATTATAGTGTTCTATTTTAGCATCTTAATGAAACACAAGCTACCTGCATGTGTGTGTGTATATACAAGAAATACAACAGTGCTAATAGTAGTTGAAAATGTGATACATACACAGTCTGAAATGTACACTCTGTGAACAACAGAAACTACCTGCATATGTATGTGTAAACAATAGAAACATATTAATGTTTAAAGTCATCATCATCACCATCATGTGCCATGCTGACCAGAGTCATGGATTAGTTCTGTGTTTTTGTTGCCATGTGGCCAAGCCATCTAGATATTTGCCTGTCTGCCTTCCCATTATTCTTTTCCCCTCAATCTAGCCAGTTGTCACCGAGTTCTCCAGGTTATTTCTTCTGATAACGACCCCAAAATGCTTGTCTAACAATAATGTTTAAATATGTAATACATAGGCAGTTTAAAATGCAAATTTTATTATCAACAGGACTATCTATATGTGTGTAAGTGTTAAGAATACAAGAATGTGTATGGTTTTGTACGTGATAGATAGCATAAAATTGTAAATCTGTGATCAACAGTGACTACCTGCATGTGTGTATGTGTAATTACTACAAAAATATTCATGGTTTTGTATGTGATACATAGACAGTATAAAATCTGTGATCAACAGAAATTCTTTCGCCGAGGCTTGAAGGAAAATAGAACATACACCTGCAAAGGTAACATGCACTGTTCTATCAACCCACGCATGCGCAACAACTGTCGCTACTGCCGCTACCAGAAGTGTCTGATGGAGGGAATGTCCCGAGAAGGTGAGTTAACTGCCAACTACATCTAGATTTTGTGAACTGCAGTGGTGCAGTGCCTAGAATGATAGCCTACCAGTCTAGTGGTATGAGTTTGAATCCCCATCAGAGCAGACTTATAAAATTGACCTGGGGGTCATAGGTTCACCCAGCATAAAATGGCTACCTGCTTATGTCCCAGGAAGTAAAAGTGGCAGTTTTAAGATTGACCTCATAACCTGTCAAATGATGGGTCAAGGACACACCTGGACAATGACAGAAAAAGAGAAAAGAAAAATCACAACAACAGAAATGAGATTTCTGTGAAGAATACTTTATGTATCAAGAAAAGAGAAAATCAGAAATGAAGAAATCATGACTAAAGGGTGGGTTATAGCAGCGCTAGATTTCATCAGAAGGCAGCAAGTTAAATGGTTTGGCCACGTAATTAGATTACCAACTAATAACATACCACAACAAGCAATGGTGTACAGACGAAATGAAAGTAGAAGAAAATGGACAGAGGGAATAGCAGAATCCATGGGAATCTCGTTACATGAAGCCCATAAATGGGCAATTGTCTGCTGTTTATGCTTCATCTCGACACAGCAAGGTTCAAGAGAAACAAGATGAGATGAGAAATGAGACCCATCATATGCCAGTTTATTTATAAAATTACGGTTCAGTGCCTAGTATGATCGCCTACCAACCCAGTGGCAGTGTATTTGAATCTCCATAAGAACAGATTTGTAAACTTGACCTGGGGTCAGATGTACACCCAGCATAACATGGGGTCATATGTACACACAGCATAACATGGGGTCACATGTACACCCAGAATAACATGGGGTCACATGTACACCCAGCATAACATGGGGTCATATGTACACCCAGCATAACATGGGGTCATATGTACACCCAGCATAACATGGGGTCATATGTACACCCAGCATAACATGGGGTCATATGTACACAGTATAACATGGGGTCACATGTACACCCAGCATAACATGGGGTCTATGTACACAGTATAACATGGGGTTATATGTACACCCAGCATAACATGGGGTTATATGTACACCCAGCATAACACGGGGTTATATGTACACCCAGCATAACATGGGGTCATATGTACACAGTATAACATGGGGTTATATGTACACCCAGCATAACATGGGGTTATATGTACACCCAGCATAACATGGGGTTATATGTACACCCAGCATAACATGGGGTCACATGTACACCCAGCATAACATGGGGTCATATGTACACCCAGCATAACATGGGGTCATATGTACACCCAGCATAACATGGGGTCACATGTACACCCAGCATAACATGGGGTTATATGTACACCCAGCATAACATGGGGCCACATGTACACCCAGCATAACATGAAATCACATGTACACCCAGCATAACATGGGGTTATATGTACACCCAGCATAACATGGGGTCATATGTACACCCAGCATAACATGGGGTTATATGTACACCCAGTATAACATGGGGTCATATGTACACAGTATAACATGGGGTCATATGTACACCCAGCATAACATGGGGTCATATGTACACCCAGCATAACATGGGGTCATATGTACACCCAGCATAACATGGGGTCATATGTACACAGTATAACATGGGGTCACATGTACACCCAGCATAACATGGGGTCATATGTACACAGTATAACATGGGGTCACATGTACACCCAGCATAACATGGGGTCATATGTACACAGTATAACATGGGGTTATATGTACACCCAGCATAACATGGGGTTATATGTACACCCAGCATAACATGGGGTCATATGTACACAGTATAACATGGGGTTATATGTACACCCAGCATAACATGGGGTTATATGTACACCCAGCATAACATGGGGTCATATGTACACCCAGCATAACATGGGGTCATATGTACACCCAGCATAACATGGGGTCATATGTACACCCAGTATAACATGGGGTCACATGTACACCCAGCATAACATGGGGTCATATGTACACCCAGTATAACATGGGATCACATGTACACCCAGCATAACATGGGGTCATATGTACACCCAGCATAACATGGGGTCATATGTACACCCAGCATAACATGGGGTCACATGTACACCCAGCATAACATGGGGTTATATGTACACCCAGCATAACATGGGGTCACATGTACACCCAGCATAACATGGGGTCACATGTACACCCAGCATAACATGGGGTTATATGTACACCCAGCATAACATGGGTTCATATGTACACCCAGCATAACATGGGGTCATATGTACACCCAGCATAACATGGGGTCATATGTACACAGTATAACATGGGGTCACATGTACACCCAGCATAACATGGTGTCATATGTACACCCAGCATAACATGGGGTCATATGTACACCTAGCATAACATGGGGTCACATGTACACCCAGCATAACATGGGGTCATATGTACACAGTATAACATGGGGTCACATGTACACCCAGCATAACATGGGGTCATATGTACACAGTATAACATGGGGTCATATGTACACCCAGCATAACATGGGGTCACATGTACACCCAGCATAACATGGGGTCATATGTACACCCAGCATAACATGGGGTCATATGTACACCCAGCATAACATGGGGTCATATGTACACCCAGCATAACATGGGGTCATATGTACACCCAGCATAACATGGGGTCATATGTACACAGTATAACATGGGGTCATATGTACACCCAGCATAACATGGGGTCACATGTACACCCAGCATAACATGGGGTCACATGTACACCCAGCATAACATGGGGTCATATGTACACCCAGCATAACATGGGGTCATATGTGCACCCAGCATAACATGGCCGCCAAGTAGTGTCATGGGAAGTAACAACGGCTATCATAACATTGACCACGTCACCCATCTAGTGCCAGTTGATTTATAAAATAACATTGACCACATCACCCATCTAGTGCCAGTTGATTTATAAAATAGCATTGACCACATAACCCATCTAGTGCCAGTTGATTTATAAAATAACATTGACCACATAACCCATCTAGTGCCAGTTGATTTATAAAATAACATTGATCACATCACCCATCTAGTGCCAGTTGATTTATAAAATAACATTGACCATATCACCCATCTAGTGCCAGTTGATTTATAAAATAACATTGACCACATCACCCATCTAGTGCCAGTTGATTTATAAAATAACATTGACCATGTCACCCATCTAGTGCCAGTTGATTTATAAAATAACATTGACCACATAACCCATCTAGTGCCAGTTGATTTATAAAATAACATTGACCACATCACCCATCTAGTGCAACATTGACCACATCACCCATCTAGTGCCAGTTGATTTATAAAATAACATTGACCACATCACCCATCTAGTGCCAGTTGTTTTATAAAATAACATTGACCACATCACCCATCTAGTGCCAATCTATATCTATAAAACAAAGTGTATGTGTATATGTATATATGTATGTATGTAAATATGTATGTCCTTTATTTGTTCGCGAACGGCCCATCCGATTGAGATGAAATTTTCTACACGCCTTCCTTTCATTCCAGAGCTGTCAACTGTCATAGTTTTTTTTTCTTCTTCCTCCTCCTCCCTCCTCCCCCTCCCAAAATACGTACGTAAATATATGATGATGATGATGAAAGAATCCCCGAACCAAAACGCTAGGGAAAGGGAAGAAAATGACGTGACTACACAGAATCGTCACACGGCAATCATCATCATCAAGTGCCGTGCCGGCTGGCGTAGGCGTTCATGGCTCTCCGTAGATCTCAGTCTTTGGTTTTTTGGATCAACTCTGCTGCTGATATTCCTCTATGCCACGGCAATATCAATAACAATTCATCTTTTTATGTGTAAGGAAGTTATCTACAGTCGTGTAGAAGGGAAGAACTAGACGAGTATGAATTCGGAATGGCGAACTCTCTCCTCCTCTCTTCTTCCTCCCTCTCATCCCTCTCCCGACTCCCTCCTCCTTCTCCCTCTTTCTTCTCCCTCTTCCTCTCCCCTCCTCCTCCATCCTCCTCCCTCCTACTCCATCCGCCTCCTCCCCCTCCTCCCTCATCTTCCCTTCTCCTCCCTCTCCCTCCTTATCCCTCCTCCTCCTCCTGCCTCCCTCCTCCTCCTCCTGCCTCCTTCTCCCTCATCATCCTCACTCCTCCTTCTCCCTTCTTCTCCCTCTTCCCTCTTCCTCCTCCTCCTACCTCCTCCCTCCTCCTCCCTCTACCTCCTCCTCCTCCCTCCACCCTCCTCCTCCCTTCTCCTCCTTTTCCTCCTCCCTTTCCTTCCTCCTCCTCCTCCCTCTACCTCCTCCTCCCCCTACCTCTTTCCTCCTCCCTCCTCTTCCTCTTCCACCTCCCTTTCCTTCCTCCCCTCCTCATTCTCCCTCCTTCCTCTCCCTCCTTCCTCCTCCTCCTTCCTTCTTCTCCCTCTGCCTCCTCCCTCCTCCTATCCTCTCCTCCTATCCTCTCCTCCTCCCTCCTCCTCCTTCTCCTCCTCCCTCCTTCTCCTCCTCTCCCCTCCTCCTCCTCCTACCCTCTTCCTCTTTCCCTCCTCCCTCTCCCTCCTCCATCCTCCTCCTCCCTCTTCCTCCTTCCTCCTCCTCCCTCTCCCTCCTCCATCCTCCTCCTCCCTCTTCCTCCTCCTTCTTCCTCCTCCTTCCTTCTCCTCCCTCCTCCTCCCTCTTCCTCCTCCTCCTACCTCCTCCCTCCTCCTCCTCTCTCCTCCTCCCTCCTCCCTTTTCCTCCCTCCTCCCCCCTCTACATCCTCCCTCCTCCTCTCCACTCTTCCTCTTCCCCTCCTCCCTATCCCTCCTCCTCCCTTCACATTCCTCCTCCTCCCTCTTCCTCCTCCTCCCTCCTCCTCCTCATCCCTCCTTCTCCCTCCTCCTCCTTCTTCCTCCCTCCTCCTCCCTCCTCCCCCTCCTCCTCCCTCTCCTCCTCCCTCTCCTCCTCCTCCTCCTCCTCCCTCTACCTCCTCCCTCCTCCTCCCTCTTCCTCCTCCTCATCCCTCCTCCTCCCTTCTCCTCCTCCCTCCTCCTCCTCCCTCTACCTCCTCCTCCCTTCACATTCCTCCTCCTCCCTCTTCCTCCTCCTCCCTCCTCCTCCTCATCCCTCCTTCTCCCTCCTCCTCCTTCTTCCTCCCTCCTCCTCCTCCTCCCTCCTCCCCCTCCTCCTTCTTCCTCCTCCCTCTCCTCCTCCATACTCCTCCTCCCTCCTCCTCCCTCTACCTCCTCCCTCCTCCTCCCTTCACATTCCTCCTCCTCCCTCTTCCTCCTCCCTCCTCCTCCTCCCTCCTCCTCCTCTCTCCTCCTCCCTCCTCCTCATCACTCCTCCTCCCTCCTCCTCCTCCTCCCTCCTCCCCCTCCTCCCTCTCCACCTCCTCCTCCTCCCTCTACCTCCTCTCCTCCCTCCTCCTCCCTCTACCTCCTCCCTCCTCCTCCCTTCACATTCCTCTTCCTCCCTCCTCCTCCTCTCTCCGCCTCCCTCCTCCTCCTCCTCCCCTCCTCCCCTCCTTCTCTCCCTCCTCATTCTCCCTCTTCCTCCTCCCTCTTCCTTCTCCCTCCGCCTCCTCCATCCTCCTACTCTCTCCTCCTCCTCCCTCCTCCTCCCTTTTCCTCCCTCTCCTCCTCCTGCTCCCTTCTCCTCCTGCGTTCTCCTCCTCCCTCCTTCTCCCTCCTCCTCCCTCTTCCTCCTCCCTCCTCCTCGCCTCCTCCTCCACACTACTCCTCCCTCCTCCTCCTAATCCCTCCTCCTCCCTCCTATTCCTCCCTACTCCTCCTGTCTCCTCCCTCCTCCTCCCTCCTCTTCCCTCCTCCACCTCCCTCTTCCTCCTCCCTCCTCCATTTACCCAAGACAGACAGACAGTCAGACAGATAGTCGGGAACGGGATCTTATATGACTACTTATATAATTTAAATGAGATGCTCTCCACCATGGGATGGGCCGGGTCAGACAGACAGACAGATAGATAGATAGATAGACAGACAGACAGACAGACAGACAGACAGACAGTCGGGAACTTATATGACTACTTATATGAATTAAATGAGATTCTCCCCACCAGGAGTTGGGCGATGCCGGGCCGGGTCAGACAGACAGACAGATAGATAGTCGGAACGGGAACTTATATGACTACTTATATGAATTAAATGAGATTCTCCCCATCAGGGTCTGGGCGAAGACGGGCCGGGTCAGACAGACAGACAGACAGATAGACAGACAGACAGACAGATAGTCGGTAACGGGAACGAGAACTTATATGACTACTTATATGAATTAAATGAGATGCTCCCCACCAGGGTCTGGGCGAAGCCGGGCCGGGTCAGCTAGTTGATTTATAAAATAACATTGACCACATCACCCATCTAGTGCCAGTTTATTTATAAAATAACATTGACCACATCACCCATCTAGTGCCAGTTTATTTATAAAATAACATTGACCACATCACCCATCTAGTGCCAATTGATTTATAAAATAACATTGACCACATCACCCATCTAGTGCCAGTTGATTTATAAAATAACATTGACCACATCACCCATCTAGTGCCAGTTGATTTATAAAATAACATTGACCACATCGCCCATCTAGTGCCAGTTGATTTATAAAATGCATTGACCACATCACCCATCTAGTGCAACATTGACCACATCACCCATCTAGTGCCAGTTGATTTATAAAATAACATTGACCACATCACCCATCTAGTGCCAGTTGTTTTATAAAATAACGTTGACCACATCACCCATCTAGTGCCAATTGATTTATAAAATAACATTGACCACATCACCCATCTAGTGCCAATTGATTTATAAAATAACATTGACCACATCACCCATCTAGTGCCAGTTGATTTATAAAATAACATTGACCACATCACCCATCTAGTGCCAGTTGATTTATAAAATAACATTGACCACATCACCCATCTAGTGCCAGTTGATTTATAAAATAACATTGACCACATCACCCATCTAGTGCCAGTTGATTTATAAAATAACATTGACCACATCACCCATCTAGTGCCAGTTTATTTATAAAATAACATTGACCACATCACCCATCTAGTGCCAATTGATTGATAAAATGATGGTGCTAGCACTATATACCCAATACACCTCAAGGCAAGTAAGTGAGGTCCTTGTTCACATGTAGCATGTTACTAACACTGCACAAGTAAGTGAGGTCCTTGTTTCACATCTAGCATTTTACTAACACTGCACAAGTAAGTGAGGTCCTTGTTTCACATCTAGCATTTTACTAACACTGCACAAGTAAGTGAGGGACTTCTACACCACAACAATGTTCTCGTGGCTAGCAGGGGCCACGGAAGTGGAAATCCAGCAACTAATTCAGGAAAATGCTCGCTCGTATGATGTGATTATCTACACAGATGGTTCGATGTCAAGAGGTAGGAGAAGTGCCTGGGGGTTCATAGCAAAAGCTAATGGCCGACGTTTGGTGCAGGAGAGCCTGGCATATGATACCATAACATCTAGCTTAAGAATGGAAGTGGAGGCGGTCACTGCAACTTTCCGCTGGATCAAGAATACGATACACACACACATCGTGATTGTAACTGACTCAGAAAGCATGCTGAGTCAGGTGAGGACAGGCAGGCTTCGTGTAGAGTGGCTTACTTCGCTTCGGAGGTCACGGGTGGCAAGCATCATCTGGATCTTTTCTCCGGGGCATGCCGGTGTGCTGGGGAATGAACAGGCGGATAGATTGGCTGGCTCTGCAAAACTTGGTGGAGTATTGATGCATGACAAGGCAGACGTGGTTGCGGCCTTGTGGGAGCACGTGTACACCTCGGAGGAGCAAATGGATCATCATGGTCTAGCAAGAATGAAGCAGCAAGGAGTGATGAGAGGATCTGGCTAACGCTCGACGCTCAGAGGAAAGGCGAGACGGACATATAATCAGATTGCTACTGGTACTATTGGTGTTGGAACTCTTCGCTGGCTGCTGAGGATGGGGACAGAGCACCTATGGGAATGCCCCGAATGCTGTAATGTCGGTTCCTAGATAAATAAGTCAATCAACGTTTATTTATTTGGATATCTAAATTAGGGACAAGGGGAAGACCGAGAAGTAAATACCTGGATGGCGTGGCCACATGGCATGGTCGAGACAGGAACACTGAACTGATCCACGACTCTGGTGATCGAGTGAAATAGCGAGTCATGACCACCCACGCTTTCTGGCATGGCACATGATTGATTGAAATTAGGGACTACTACACCGCACCAACATTTGTTTATTTGGATATCTTTGTGAGGGATTACTACACCACATCAACGTTTGTTTATTTGGATATCTCTGTGAGGGATTACTACACCACATCAAAGTTTGTTTATTTGGATATCTATGTGAGAGTTTACTACACCGCATCAACGTTTGTTTATTTGGATATCTATGTGAGGGATTACTACACCACACCAACATTTGTTTATTTGGTATCTCTGTGAGGGATTACTACACCACATCAAAGTTTGTTTATTTGGATATCTTTGTGAGGGATTACTACACCACATCAACGTTTGTTTATTTGGATATCTCTGTGAGGGATTACTACAGCACATCAACGTTTGTTTATTTTATGATATCTATGTGAGGGATTACTACACCACATCAACATTTGTTTATTTGGATATCTATGTGAGGGATTGCTACAGCACATCAACAATTGTTTATTTGGATATCTATGTGAGAGTTTACTACACAGCATCAACGTTTGTTTATTTGGATATTTATGTGAGGGATTACTACACTACATCAATGTTTGTGTGCTGGGGAATGAACAGGCGGACAGATTGGCTGGCTTGGCAAAACTTGGTGGAGTATTGATGCATGACAAAACAGACGTGGTTGCGGCCTTGTGGGAGCACGTGTACACCTCGGAGGAACAAATGGATCTCCATAGTCTGGTAAGAATGAGGCAGCGAGGTGTGACGAGGGGATCTGGCCGACGATCGACGCTCAGAGGAAAGGCGAGATGGACATATAATCAGATTGCTACTGGGACTATTAGTGTTGGAACTCTTCGCTGGCTGCTGAGGATGGGGACGGAGCGCTTATGGAAATGTCCCAAATGCTGTGATGTCGGTTCCTAAATCAATCAATCAATCAATCAGTCAATGTTTGTTTATTTGGATATCTATGTGAGAGTTTACTACACCACACCAACATTTGTTTATTTGGATATCTCTGTGAGGGATTACTACACCACATCAATGTTTGTTTATTTGGATATCTATGTGAGGGACTGCTACACCACATCATCATTTGTTTATTTGGATATCTATGTGAGGGATTACTACACCACCCAAACGTTTGTTTATTTGGATATCTATGTGAGGGATTACTACACCACACTAACATTTGTTTATTTGCATATCTCTGTGAGGGACTGCTACACCACATCAACGTTTGTTTATTTGGATATCTATGTGAGGGATTACTACACCACCCAAACGTTTGGATATTTCTGTGAGGGACTACTACACAACTCCAATGTTTATTTATTTGCTGTTATCTGCAGTAAATTAAAAGACTCATTTTCCCATATTAAGTATCGGGTATGTGACTGTAGCCCCGTATTTGTGTAGACAAATTATCACATGATGAGTCATGTGATCAATATCATACCAGCCACCTTTACATATGCTGCTATTTCCTACCAATTTTATTCCAGATATGCCTGGCAGACCCGGCCATTTTAGGCCAGATAGGTCTGGCAGACCCAGCCATTTTAGGCCAGATAGGCCTGGCAGACCTGGCCATTTTAGGCCAGATAGGCCTGGCAGACCTGGCCATTTTAGGCCAGATAGACCTGGCAGACCTGGCCATTTTAGGCCAGATAGGCCTGGCAGACCTGGCCATTTTAGGCCAGATAGGCCTGGCAGACCTGGCCATTTTAGGCCAGATAGGCCTGGCAGACCTGGCCATTTTAGGCCAGATAGGCCTGGCAGACCTGGCCATTTTAGGCCAGATAGGCCTGGCAGACCTGGCCATTTTAGGCCAGATAGGCCTGGCAGACCTGGCCATTTTAGGCCAGATAGGCCTGGCAGACCTGGCCATTTTAGGCCAGATAGGCCTGGCAGACCTGGCCATTTTAGGCCAGATAGGCCTGGCAGACCTGGCCAATTTTGAGCAATCTGTGCCTAAATTCGAATATGATCATTTGACTCTCAGGTCAGACCGCACTACCGTGGCTCTCAGTTGACTGTAGTTTAATTAATTATATAATTAGTTTCAGTTTCTTGTATTTACTGGCACAATGCCACTTTTATTTTGTGATATTTTTTGTAGTTGTGTATATTTGGTCTGGATGTCATAAATTAATTTAAATCTTGATATATATTCATATATGTTTGCTTATTTTTCTATTCCAGCTATAAAGATGGGTCGTCCCAAAAAAGGAGAGCTATCCTATCGCAAACCCATTAAATACAATAGAATGAAGCTGGGAATGAAGAGTTCATATGAGAAGCAGATGTCAGAATCTAACCGATCATCTATGTCAAGTGAGTTTGAGCAGGATGATATGTCAGCTTCAGAAGATGTCTATGATTCAGTACCCACCAGCCAACATCAGCGTTCACATCCAAACCACCAAATGAATAATCATATTCAGCCGCAGCAACAGCAGCAGCCACAGCCGTCTGGTACTTTCAGTCTTGGAAGTATTCTACATGACTGTATGACAGTGCAAGACTGGGATCAAAAAGTGGACATAGGTGCAATGGATCCCAATGCCCTTCGAATGGTGTCTTCTACCGGACACATTGAGAAAATTGAAGATGGCAAGATCAGTCCTCATGTTAGACATTCAAGCCCAACAGTACTGCCTGATATGCTAAATCGCCAAACACAAAAACAGCAAGAACAGCAGCAACAGCATCTGTTGCGGCAGCGTAATCATTTACAACTGCAGCATGTAAAAGTCTTGGATCCAGTATATCAGGTTCATAATGCAGGTATTTCGAGCATCGAAGTAACAGCAGATGCATTCTCCGGTGAACATAGCCTGCCAGTTAACAGGGCTATCAAAGTAGAGAACGTCTCCCTCCATGATGGACCTGACAGTGAGTATGAAGAGGGTATTGTGCTTGAAGATATGCGTAACCTTGATTCCGTCAACAAATCAGAGTTCCAAGCTTATCAGCTTCAAGGCCTTGATCCAAATCCTGTTTACGGTGTCAGCTATCAACAGGCAGGACCTTCAACAGCTTTTGAAGGTGCAACACTAGTTTCCATTTCTCAATTAAATCCTAGTTTCAGTTCCCAGATAATCTCTATCGTGTCGCCTGAGAATGTGGTATATACTTCACATAATCAGCATGATCCAATCATTATTCACAGCTTGAGTAATCTGCAGCAGACCATTGGCCTGACCCAGAACCAAGATCTTGGGGAGGGTGACTTGGATGCTAAAACTGCTCAGACGGTACCTAATTCAGACTATGGCCAGGAAATAAAAGCCAATGAAATGTTGCCCTCCAACAGGAGCCACCAGATACAGATAAGCCAGGGTGTTATCAGAAATTCCCATCATCTTCACAGTGATACTGGGTTAAATCCTCATGTACAAAATATTTATGAAATACCTCGAAATGTTTTCAGCCAGGCAAATGACAACATGCATCAACAGTTTTCTTCAGAAACTGCGAATGTGTCTTCAATAGATTCTAGTATTCCACTCGCTTCAGAGCCATCTTTCAGTCCCAGAAGATTTCACAGTTCGGCAGGTGTGGCAAAATTTTCAGCTTCACAAAATATCCAACATGCAAATACCTCATCGCCAGCTTCATTTACAGCTGCATCACAAAATGTTGTTAATGTACAGCACAAGATCTCAGGAATTAGAAGCCCAATCGCTGCAATATTGCAGCAGCATAGAGAAGCAATCCAGGCAGGAAGGCCTATTCAGTTAACTCCTGAAGAAGTAGAAGAACTACTCAGCACAGTCAATTCAGAGCAGCAACTGTCTCAGCAACTTATTCATGAGCAAGCTGTATCAAAAGACCAAAGAAATGTATCAGAACAAAACAATATTGATGTCACAAGGGAACCAGCAGCAAGTTTTGTGATGGGCACTGAGCAACAACCACATCTTAATAGACATAGTTTGTACAACAGGCAGGCTTCTCAAGAGTCTGCAAGAAACTATCACACTATCAGTACCTCCAGCCAAAGTATGAATCATGGATACAGGAAGCAGTATCCAAGTGGAACCTCGCCAAGTTCACAATCTGGTCTTAGCGATAGACAGGATGTCAGTGGCAGCTACAATAGCAGTAATAACAATAGTCAAGTTAGCCAGTACATATCACCCCATCATGTCCACTCCAGCACAGACAACCTAACCAGCCAACAGAGTGAAGTCTATGATGACAGCTTTAACAGTTCGCTGATACGAGACTCTACACTGCTGCATGAAATCAACAGAATCTTCCTGGGCATTGACAACTCTTGTGATCTCTATGGTTGTGAACATCAGGATGATGATGGTGATAACAGAGTTGATGATGAAGTCATTGTGTCACTGATGTCACCGGATGAGTTTTCTCCTGAAGTTTCACACAAGTACTGGCATGGATTTAAACCTTCAGAACAGTTTGTTGCAATGACATCAGAGCAGCAGAAAATTATTCAAGATGTACTAGATGCTTTTGACAGCCTGCAGAAAACATACATGACTAATGAGCCGGAATACGTCAATGTAAGTGATTCACATTTTGTTTTTTTATTCAATTACCTACTAAGTCTAGCTTGTCTGATTGAGTAGGACAGTTTTAGTATAAATATGATAAACGTAGTAAACATAGTTAAAAAGTGACTGTCGTTCTCCTCTTCTTCTTCTTCTTCTTCTTCTTCTTCTTCTTCTTCTTCTTCTTCTTCTTCTTCTTCTTCTTCTTCTTCTTCTTCTTCTTCTTCTTCTTCTTCTTCTTCTTTTTCTTCTTCTTCGACATATACTTTCAGCAGTCAACTTGAAGTTGCTGATATGCCCATAAAGTTTGTTCTCACATTGAGAGAATGTCATCATCATCATCAAGTGCCATGCTAGCTGGCACAGGCGTTCATGTCTCTCCACATACCTCGGTCTTTGGTGTTCTGGATCACCTCTGCTGATGATATTCATCTATACCACCGTCTCAAACCATCCAGCATCATTTCTCTTGTTAGGCCTCTGCCTTTCTTCCCCTCAATTTTTCCAGTCATCACAATGTTCTCCTATGCCTCTCTACTTATCACATGACTAAAGAAATCTGTTTGTCTCTTTCTTATTGTTGTATATAATGTTCTAGTTTCATTAGCTTCTTTCAGGAAATCATCGTTAATTACTCTGGCAGTCCAAGGAATTTGCAACATTCGTCTTAGGAACCACATCTCTATTGCCTTCAAGTTCTTCCTAATTTATTTATTTACTTAGCAATATTCACTGCCATACAGCAAAACAGGTTCTATATAGTATTTCAGTACGCTCTTTCTTACATTAAATGAAAATGACTTAATGCATAATATATTCTTCATTTTCTGAAATGCAGCTTTTACGTGCCCTATTCTGCTCTTAATCTCTGTTGTACATCTTCCATTTGATGTTATAAATGCCCCTAGGTATTTAAAATTATCCACTTTGTTAAGAATTTTCCTTTCTGTTTCCATTTCATATTTTGGTGTCACAATTTTCTTTGATATCACCATTATCACTGTTTTCTTGATATTCAAGGAGAGTCCTATCTTTCTACTCTCCATTACTACAATGTCCAACAATTGTTGAACATCTTTTGCCTTATTTGCCACAAATACTGTGTCATCTGCATAGTGTATATTGTTTATATTATAACCCTTGATTAGTATTCCTGGTTTCTCTTTGATCTCTCTAATTATTATTTCGATATAGTGGGAGAAGAGATCCCTGTCATACTCCTAGCTTTATTTGTTCATAATTTCTCTCTTTATGTCCCATTTTAATTGCTGCTACTTGGTTCCAGTAAATATTTTTTTTATTATCCTGAGATATTTCCCATCAATGTTGATATCTTCCAACATTTTAATTAGTTCATGTCTTACTTTATCAAATGCCTTGGTATAATCAATGAAGCACAAATATGTCTTTCTGTGTCTCTATTTATCTTTCTGTTAATGTTTGTAATGTATATATTGCATTGTTTGTACCCTTTCCTTCCACAAATCCATACTGTTCTTCACCATGAGAGGATATGAGTCAAAATAATATGTTTCTGTTCAGCAAATATTGAACAGCTTGCAGCAAGTGTTTTAGCTGTCATTTTACCAATTCTGCATTTGCATTCATAAAAGTCTTGGGAAGTAATGGCGGCCAGCTAGATGCTGAACACATCACCCATGGAGTGCCAGTTTGACTATACAAATATGGGTCTAGTGTGCCTTTAGGATGTTCAATGGGCCTTTATTTTTAATTTTTTTTTTTTTTTTTTTTTTTTTTTTTTGGAGGGGGTTATTATTAACAGTTGCATATTCGGTTTTTCGTATCTTATTTTAAAAAGTGGTATTCTAGACTGTCATGTCCTATGCAGTCTCACAATTGCTATTTGTTCGCTTCTGTGAGGTTATTAATATGTATTATCTTTTTAGTGGCCTCAGTGATCTTATTCATTTTTTCCACTTTTTTTAGATTAAGAAGAATTCCTTCACCTCTATTTCCTATTGAGTGTTTTGCTGATTTCTGTTTATGCATGGGACCAAGTGTAACTTGGGTAGTATTCTTCTATATAGCTTAGAGTTGTCTTCTCACTGTTTCATTCTTAGTGTTCTGTTTTCAATATCAGAAATGTTTTCCATCATCTCCAGCTGGTGCAGCTGTTTCCAAGTTGGGAACATGTGCACTGTAGATGGGTTTGGAAGTTGATATATTTAGTACAGTATCTGCCCTCATCTTTCATTTTACACATTCTACAAAGTTGTTTCACTTGTGTATTCCCCTTCTAAGACCATTAACCTCTGATTCATGAGGTGGCCATTCATTCTTCATGTTTCTTCTTGCTGCTGGGGTCTGTTATATATTCTATCCTACATTAGTTGCAGATATATGATCTATTCCAGTTCACTAATAGCTGTTGTCTTGATGCCTGCAGTTATGATCTGCATTCCTTGATTCTGTTCAGTTTGACTTATCTATTATTGCGTAAGCTGTAATATTATGTTGTTGTTTGTCCATCAAGAATGATGATGATCATTCATTTCATCCAGTGGAGTTGAAAGAATGGAGCCGTGAGTTCTAAGATGGCTGATAAGGCCTATTTTGGCTCGAAATGTTCTTTGACAATGTGGGCAAAGAATACTTGACGTTCCAGGAGGAGGATCTCCTGCAGTGGTTTTTCTGTCCCGCCTTTTCTTCACAGCTCTTGCAGTCCTGTTTGTGTCACAAGTGGCTGCACCCTTGTGTAATGATGTACGCCATGAATTTTGGTCTTTGGCAGCAGTCTCCCAAGTGTCATGATGAATCTCAAAAGCTTTTTGTGAGATCTTCAGAGTATCTTTACAGCGTTTCCTCTGGCCACCTTGGGAGCGTTTACCACAACATAGCTCGCCATAAAAACTTTGTTTAGGGAGCCTGTGATCTGGCATGCGAGTCAAGTAACCAGCCTAGCGAATCTGATTCTTTATTAGTAGAGTGTGGATGCTGGGGATGGACACTCTTTCTAGGACTTCAGAGTCTGAGATCTTGTCTTGCCATTTAATCTTCAATAGCTACCTAAGGCAGACTGTATGGAAGTGGTTTAATTTCCTAGTATGTCGCTGATAAACAGTCCAGGTTTCACAAGCATATAGCAGTGTGGATAATACGACTGTAATATTATATTCAAGATTGGCCACACTCACCAAGTATTTACTTCTTAAGAATTGTCTCATCTGCTCCCTTCATTATAGCAGCATGTGTTATTACCATTGCTGTTCCTTGATTTGCTTTTGTTTGACTTATCTCAACTGGTGTCTTCATGCCAGGTGACAATCACAGATGAAACATAGGTATTTTGCGTTTTCATCCAGATGCAGTATTTCCACTCAAGTCTAGCTTAAAGTGCAGTTTTTATTTCAGAGGGATAATGCTGTTTCTCCTTATTGATTCTGCAATAACCATGTTTTTGACATTTCTCTAACATTGATCAGGTTTGCTGCATCTTATTATTAGCTGTAATAATATATTCTTCAGAAGTTCTTTGGCTAGGTAATCTGCAAAGGAGTTGTGTACTTTGACTGGGAAATTTTCGATAATGTCATTTAGATAGGATAGGAACAATGTTGGTGACAAAACTCTCTCTTGCTTCAACATTATCTTCTTGCTGGTTTGTCCTTATTCTTTTGTCCTGGCGGTTATGTTCTCAGGTAGTGATTGATTCAACTGTAGATTCCCACACAGATAGTTTTTTTTTGCGGTTTTACTTTCAGCCCCTCTTTCCATACTTTATTAAATGTATTTTCATACTTTATTTAATGTTTTCTTTTCCTCTAAATAATTTACCTAATTTCCTCTATTTCTTGTGCTGATAAAGATAATTTGATCTTGAGTGGATCTTACTTTCTGAATCATGCTTGCTGATGAGTTAAAGGTGTCTTTTATCCAGATGCTACATTAACCTACTATTGATAATCTTCTTCTTCTTCTTCTTCAGCGTTCCGAGCCATTGAGGTTCTTTGCTGCAAATACAATCCGTCTCCATTCGTCTCTCTGGTGGACCTTCTCTTGCCAGTCGTTGATTCCAAGTGCTTGCAGGTCTGTACATGTATTATCTCTCCACCGCCTTCTTGGTCTACCTCGGGGTCTACGGTCATTTATTTCCTGAGTGTAAGCGAGTTTTGTTTCCCTATTATCTTCCATTCTTTCTATATGCCCCAGCCATTGTAGTCTATTAGCCTTCATGATACCAGTGATTAGCGGGGACTTAAACAGAACTATTGATAATATGTTCCATTAATTTTCCTGCACAACTAAATAGACTGATAAGGTCAATGGCCATTTGCTTCTGCCAGAACTTTTTCTTTCTTTGGGGCTGGTATTAGTACAGCTTCCTTCCATGTGTGTGGGACTATTAATCTTTTCCAGCTGAAATTTATGACTGCCATTACTAATAGCAATAAATTAATTTCTTTTTTGTCTTAATGCCCAGCCCTGTTAGCATTTCATTTGTAATACCATCATTTCCTGGTGATTTCTTCTTTTTAGGGTCCACATTGCATGTTTTATCACTTCCATTTTTTAATTTGCCAACTTTTGTTCTGCTGCTATCTCTGTTATTTTGACATGTCCATTCATCTTGGAATGCTTTTTTCTGTTGTGTTGTGACATCATTGTTGTTTGCACTAGTGTAGTATTCTATCAGTGCATTTGCAGCTTTTTTCTGTTGTGTTGTGACATCATTGTTGTTTGCACTAGTGTAGTATTCTATCAGTGCATTTGCAGCTTTTTTCTGTTGTGTTGTGACATCATTGTTGTTTGCACTAGTGTAGTATTCTATCAGTGCATTTGCAGCTTTTTTCCCCATTAGCATGATTTTTTTTTTCATGTTTAATTGTTTGCAATTTGTTTGTTCCATAGTCCTTTATTATTCATGTCTTTTACTAATTACATAGTTTCTTTCCATGCCTAAGTTTGGGTTCTCTATTTTTTTCTCTCCAACATAATTTGATTGATTTAATATTGTTTATTTTTCTTGTTCCCTTCGCTCGCTGTGAACTCAAGCGTTGTCCATACACTTGCTATTACTTCTAGTGCCCTGGACTGATTTTTGTATACGGGTTAGCTTTCCTTATTACCAGTATCCTTTATCATCAGGCAAACCCATGCTGACTTCTGAGGTACTTGTAATTTACATCCCCCAGTCAAAGGGCATCTACTAATTGTTGCAGATCCTGCTCATTATTTGCAATCAATACTGTATCATCTGCACATCTAATGTTATTGATGTTTCATTCTCTGATGATGATTCTATTTACATCTTCTACATTTCTGAAAATATGTTCACTGTACAGGGAAAACAAGATATGGTGACATTACACATCCCTGTCTCACACCTCTTTTAATAGGCTAATATTGACCTACTTCATTATCATTTGTTAAGGCAGCTTGTTGTTTTCAATATATGTTCTTACCAAGTCTAAGGTATTTCCCTTCAATTTGTAGATCTGTAAGCATTTTCATCATTTTGACATGTCTTACTTTATGAAAAGCCTTTGTGTACTCAATAAAGCAAAGGTGTAGTTTACTTCTATAGAATGTTCAATTAATGTTCTCGGCATATATACAGCATTTACCGTACCTTTGCCTTCTGCAAACCAACATTGTTCTTCACCTATTTCAGGTTGTATTTTTTTTTCCTGACTCTTTGCATGATAATTATTAGCAAAATCTCCGTGATGTGGCTCATTATACTAATTGTTCAATGTTGATCACATTCCAAGGCTCCTGATTTCTTCAAGATTGCAATAAATATTGAATTACATAATTCAGGAGGTATATCTCCAGTATCATATATTGCGTTCAGCAGTCTGATGACTTGGTCTATTCCATATTCTTCTAAGGCATTGATCATTTCTGTTGTGATATTATCTGGACCCGGGATCTTGCCAGTTGTCATATGGTTAAGAGCATTCTGAACTTCCATCTTCAAAGTTGATGGTCTTTCATTATTATTCCGAATATTATACTGTACTTCTCTTATATCATCATAAAGGTCTTTCACATAATCTGACCACGCATGTAAAATCTGATCTTTTTCTATTATGATTTTGCTATCTTTAGATTTTAGGCAACCCGTTGATTTTTTTTTTTTTTTTTTTGGGGGGGTTATTGATGTCATTAATTCTTTTGAGCATTAATTTCGTATTTTAGGTGATGTGTTGGTTTTCAATTTCCCTGCAGTTTTCCTCAAGCCATGATTCTTTTGCCTCTTTGGATGTTTCATAATTTTTGTGTGAATCTCTTCATATTTTTCGTGGTTATTTTTATTATTTCTTCTTATTTTTATAAGTTTTAAGCTTGGTTGACTGATTTCTTTAATATTTCCCACTGGTTGCTGACATCTCGAAATAATACTTCCATATCCGACAATGCATAAATATGTTCTTTACCTCTACGTTGAATTTATCTTTTATCTCCTCACTCTTCAGTGCCTGTAGATCAAATTATGTGTTTCTTGGTGTACATTGGACTTTCTTTAATTTTATTTGTATATTGCTTATGATTAATCTATGGTCGCTGTAGCAGTTTGCGCTTGGTCTAGTTTTTGTGACAATTAAGGCATTTCAAAATCTTCTGTTGATGAGAATGTAATCAATCTGATTTCTGATCTTATGATCAGGACTCCTCCATGGCCATTATCTCATTGGATGATTTTGATATCAGGTGTTTCCAATAATCATATCATGCTCTTTTTACCACTGTACAAGTTTGTAAATAGCACTTGAATAACAAAACAGCGAAATGTATGTTCTTCAGATCTAGTCGCACATGGTGTTTTTTTTTCATCTTCTATTTTAAAGTCAAATGAATTTTTTTACATATGCTTTTTTACTCTTGTACTACAGTCAGATTCTGATCATATAAGTAACAGTAAAATATAGAACTCTTTATTTTACACACTTTATGTCATTTGGGCATATTGTGCTAGCTCCATATGTGTATACACCATTCAGCACTTTATGGGGGATATTGCCCCATAACCATGGAGCCCAGGTCAATTTTAAAAAATCTGCATCACTGCGAATTGGCAGCACATGAGACAATAGACTGGTTTTTTTTTAATGTTGCATATCCCTTACAGAACGTTGCAGTCAACACCAGCATTTTTCAGCTGCTGTTGATGTACTAGGCAAGTTTTACGTTTAGTAGTTTGCCATTGCTTTCTAAATGATCAGCTCACATAAGTTACCAGCGCGGCGTAATCCTCTACCAAATCTTACACAGCTGTTTTCCCTACATAGATATACGGGATTACGAACAACATCGATAACACCACACAATAGAAAAAATTTCAAAAGAATTTACACTAACTATTGAATGATAAAGAATCAAACAAGCCTAAACATTTTTTCTGTTTTTGGTATAATGAACGATGCATGGTGTGAGAACAATGTTGAAATTAATATTGCAATAACTAAAGCAGCTTTTTAGAGGTGCAGAAAATGCTAACATCAACAGGTATAATATTCTGTTCATCATCATCATGTGCCATGCTGGTAAGCGTGTGCAGTCACGTTTCACCATCTTACACGATCACTGGAGTCATAGATCAGTTCTGTGTTCTTATCCCGAACATGCCATGTGGTCAAGCCATCCAGATATTTATTTGTTCTTTTCCCCTCAATCTTGCCAGTTGTCACCAAGTTCTCTAGTTTGTTTCTTCTCATAACGTGCCAAAAATAATTTGACTGTCTACGTCTAATTTCTCTAATTATTTTGTGGTTTTCATTTGTCTCTTGTAGGACTTGCTCATTGTTTTTTTTGTTTTTTTGTCTGTCCATGGTATTCTTTGCATTTTACTCAGAAACCACATGTCCACTGCCATTAGATGTTTTTCAGCTTGTCTGCTCATCGTCCAAGTTTCACATCCATACAGAAGTACAGGTTCTATGTAGCACTTCAACACTCTTTTTCTCGTTGTAATTGACATCTTTTTATTAGTCAGTATGTTTTCCATTTTGCAAAAGGCTACTTTTACCAAAGCTATTCTTGGTCTAATCTCTTCAAGGCACCTCCCATCAGATGTTATGACTGTTCCAAGATAGTTGTGCTGATTCACTTTTTTATTAATATTCCCATTTATCCTTATATTACATTGTGGTATTTTTTTCTTCCTAGAGACGACCATAATCTCTCTCTTCTTACAGTTTAATTGTAACCCTAGTTGTTCACTGTATACAATAACCATATCTACTAAATGTTGCAGATCCTATTCATTGTCTTCAGTCAATACTGTATCATCCACATATCTAATGTTATTGATGTTTCTTCCTCCAATGATGATTCCTTTCATATCTTCTAAATTTCTAAAAGATTTTTTACTGTATAGGGAAACAATATCTGGAGACATTACGCATCCCTGTGACACATCTGTCTTAATAGACTGATATTGACCTACTTCATTATCAGTTGTTAAGGCAGCTTGTTGTTTTCAATATATGATCTTACCAAGTCTAAGGTATTTCCCTTCAGTTTGTAGATCTGTAAGCATCTTCATCATTTTGACATGTCTTACTTTATTGAAAGCCTTTGTGTAGTCAATGAAGCAAAGATGTTAAAATAATATTAATAGAACCACCATCTACACAATGTGCTAAGCCAATAAGCTTGGTTGGTCAAGGTTCAACATCTCACATGATCACCGGAGCCCCAGATCAGGTCTGTGCTCTTGTTCTAATTATGCCATGTGGCCAGGTCATATCGATCATTGTGGACAGTCATTAGCATTATGTGGCAAGTAATTTGCTCCCATCACAGTCCGCTGCAAAGAATCTTGATCCTTTGCCATTTCCCCTATTACATGAGATGTCTCCTTACTACATATGTTTTTCTCCTACTACATGTGTTTTTCCCCTACTACCAGGTGTTTGTAAAGTCTCACTACACTTTGTTTCTAGAACAAATTTGAAAAATTAAGTACCTGACATCATCAAACAATGTGCTAAAGAAATTCATTAAATTAGTTACAATAGTCACTGCAAGGGTCTAACACTGCTTTGGGGAAGCTGGGAAGTACCAATTAAGTATTCATTTCAGAAAATCAAAACAATGTTTTCCTGTAGTGAATTTGAATAATGAAGACACAATTTTATATATATATATATATATATATATATATATATATATATATATATATATATATTTCACCTTAGAAGATGTATCTAGTTATTTTACTGTACGTTGTGTGAATTCTGCAGTGTGTACCTGACGAGATGCAGCGAAATATGCCAGGCAATAAATCGTACAATCTATGGTTTAAGTATTCATTATAACAGGTGTTGGAAATGTCTACCACAGGCTTCAAGACATGACTGTACACATCTCTTCATATTGCCAAATACAGTCCGTGTGCATCGACCGCCATTTCAAAACTTGTTCAACCCAAAAAAATTATTTCTTACATTGGTAACACCCTTCTGTTTGGAGTGCAAAGAATTACTCCAGCAGACGAGAGCCACACGCTGCATATTGCTTCATGATTGAGTGTCTAGCACATGTTTTAATGACATCATGTACTTCATTTTTCAAATTTGTTCTACACTCAAAGTGTAGTGAGGCTTTACAAACACCCTGTACATGTGTTTTCATGCTCAGAGTGCCCTGTATCTGCTGTTGTAATTTTCCCCAACTACATGTGTTTTTCTCCTACTACATGTGTTTTTCCTCTACTACATATTTTCCCTGCTTACATGTGTTTTTTCCCAACTACATGTGTTTTTATGCTTGGTGTCCTGTTTCTTCTATTGCGTTTTTTGGCCCTTTTCTCATCTTCCAGGAACCATGCCTTCCTTTATTGTCCTTTCTAAACCACTGTCGCTAAATTACTTCATTATTTTAACCCCTTCTATGCTAGACAGTTGAAACTAATTCTACTTCTGTCCAAGACGGTAATTATTTTACCTTCTTCTATGACAGACAGTTGTTACTAAGAGTAAATGTTTCCATGTTGTTATCACAGAGGAGAATGTCGCAAGATCAACTGGAACACTGGCACCATATCCAGCGAAAGATTGCCCGCCATGTTGTGGCTGGACAGAGGTTCTGTAGGAATATTCCAGGTTAGTTTCTCTATGTATGCTGTCTACCAAGGGTTAAAATTCATTTCTTCTTATTGTTATTCCAGGGTGTTCAATTTGTAGACTGTTATGAAGTTATCTTTAACATGTCACTTCACCACTTCATCATGTCTTTTCATTGATTTAACATGTCACTTTCCCACTTTAACATGTCACTTCTCAACTCTAAGATGTAATTTCACCACTTTAACATGTTACCTTCCTGCTTTAACATGTCACTTCAACATAAATCTAGCTTAGCCACTACCCATCAACTTATTCTTCATACTCTGTATACACATTTAAAATTAAAGGTAGGACCACACAGCTCTGATATGGACCTGGTGTTATTTTGAATGTGTCCATAAGTCCTTCAGTTGTTCTTACCGCACTTGCACACATCCAGTATAAGTATGTAACATTATCTAACAATTGCCCCTTTATTCCAAAATTTTCTATAGTTTGCCAAAGAATGTTTCTGTCTACTCTGTTGAACACCTTTTCCACGTTGACAGATAGTACGAGCTCGTATGCAGCTCTTCATGATACATGATTTTACCTTTAACTCAGTTGCTCTAGTGTGAATAAAACATCTGTGCAACCATTCCTTTTCTGAAGCCAGATTGATTATTAATCAGCAGTGGGTCAATAAGGCGTCTTATTCCTTGTTCTAGTATTTTTGCATATATTTTTACATGTATAGCTCAGTAACCAACCTCATTTCTTAAATAAACACACATGTATTACTTGGCACTCATAGAAGTAGAAGAAAGAAGTATGATTAGAGGACGCACTAGACAACATAAAAATTGAAAGCTATAGTTACCAACCGGGATTTGAACTTGTCACCTCCAGATGATAACAGCTCCTCGCTACAGGAACAAGTGTACTTTGACTCATGACCAACTAGACACCCCTATACAAATTCTTAATTGTTCCAAAGCCACCATGCCAGCAATTATTTGACTTCTCTCAATTTCTAGGTCATTACCACAACTCTTCAGTGAAGCTTTTAGGATATTTTTGCATTCCTTTTTCAGTCTACCACAAGGTCACCATATAATTATTCCTTGGGAAGGCACTAATTTGATATGCAAACATGTCATCAGAGTGAGAAATAAAAACAGATATATTTGTAACTACTGCGAAAAAGTGAGATATACTAAGCATGGACACAGTGCACTTACCTTACAATGATCTCCGCAATGGCGATCATATATAATGGGGGGTGGGGGATAATAAAATAAAAAAATACTATGACAAAGCAAACAATGTTTTGATTATAATAATCTTCATCAGGAACAGAACAACACAAACAGATCTAAAGAAGCACATGAAATGGGAATACTGAATAATATTAAAACACAAATCCTTCATTGTAAGGAAGGCAGTGCAGTAGTTCAGTTCAATTCAGTTATGAAAGTTGTCAAATAAGAAAATGTGGAACTGAAGGTGTGCAAATAGTTAGATATGGATATATAGAGGGAAGTCAACAGAGATATACCGTGGCATCTACAACAGTATTGACTGTTTAGTATATCTCTCTTGTGTGCAGGAGTCACACACACCTAACTGTCTTTATTTCCTACTGTTATATCCTGCTGCAGCCGCTACTTCTCATGTCCATCAGAGCCTGTGTGTATTAAAACAACTACACCATTCTATTAAAACAACTACACCATTCTATTAAAACAACTATACCATTCTATTAAAACAACTACACCATTCTATTAAAACAACTATACCATTCTATTAAAACAACTACACCATTCTATTAAAACAACTATACCATTCTATTAAAACAACTATACCATTCTATTAAAACAACTATACCATTCTATTAAAACAACTATACCATTCTATTAAAACAACTATACCATTCTATTAAAACAACTATACCATTCTATTAAAACAACTATACCATTCTATTAAAACAACTATACCATTCTATTAAAACAACTATACCATTCTATTAAAACAACTATACCATTCTATTAAAACAACTATACCATTCTATTAAAACAACTATACCATTCTATTAAAACAACTATACCATTCTATTAAAACAACTATACCATTCTATTAAAACAACTATACCATTCTATTAAAACAACTATACCATTCTATTAAAACAACTATACCATTCTATTAAAACAACTATACCATTGCTTTTTTTAACACTTGCCATTAGCATCAAGGGTTGGGGTTGTTTCTGCGACTTTGACCAGACTGCAAGGTCAATCAAGTCAGATGTGGTCCAGGTAGACTAGAGCGCCATGTTTACAATCAAAGAAGAATAGTCAGTCAACACAGAACTAGTGTCATCAATTGCTAAATGCTGAGGAAGGTACTGAGGAGTGAATCCGAGCACTTATGGACTAATAGGTTGATGTGCAATGAGGATAATGAGTTGACTAACTAATGAATTGCCAACACAGGATGGTGTTAAATGTTTGCACTATGCTATTGGATTTGTGTGCATACATTTTCTTGATTCACCATATGATGGTTTGGAAGAGAGTTTGTCACAAACCACAAAATTCACATGGAGTTCTTAATTTTAAATTGTGTGTTCTCCATTTATTATAATCATTTGTGCTTATGTCATCTATTTCCCTGTCCATAAAACAATTGTGAACTTTAAGTAACTCTCTTACACTTCTCAAATTCTCAAAGGCAGAAATTATCACATCATCATTCATTGTCTTGCTGGCTGGCATGGGCGATCATGCCACTCCATAAATTTTTATCTCTGACAGCGCGGATCAATTCGTGTGTTGACTCCCTTCCATGACATAACAAAGACTGTCAAGAATCTTCTCACGCGGTCTTCCTCTATCTCTCTTTCCACAAATCTTTCCTGCTTTCCTGATTGTAACAGCATGTTCAAGTTTTTTTCTTCTCATAATGTGACCAAGAAATGATGACTACTTCCTTCTGATGTTTGTGATAAGTTGTCTTTGCGGCTTTGCTTCCCTCAAAATGTCCAGATTGTTCATTTTGGCTGTCCAATTAATTTTCAGCATTCTATTATAAAACCACATCCACAAGGCTTCCATGGATTTTTTCGCCTGTTTACCCATTGTCCAAGAATCGCACCCATACATGTATATTAAAATTGGTTCTATGTAACAGTCTAGAACTCGTTTTCTAACTCCCAAAGACAAGGACCTCTTGCATAAAATGTTCTTCATTTGGTAGGATGCAGTATGTGCATGTCCTATTCTGTTCTTTATCTCAGTGATGCATCTCCCATCTGTTATCCATGTACCCAGATATCTGAATTTCTGCACTTGCCCTAAAATAACATCATTTAGTTTAATTGCACATTTAGGCACGATCTGTGTCTTTGATATTATATTATTAACATCACTTTTGTCTTTCTATTATTCAAGCTAAGGCCCATTTTTCACTTTCTAGAACCACTGTATCTATCATTTCGTGTATTTCCTTCAGACATGTTGCTATCACAATGAAATATTAAAATCTAGAAAGGCTGTTTTAATTGCCTTAATATACATGCTGATATTATAACCAGTTAACAGCAGAATCTTTCACTGGTTTCCAAATCTATGACTTTGTACTGCAAGAGTCATTATTTTCCCCTGTTCTGTACAAACATTGATCTTTCTACTGCTTGCACTTTAGTTTCCTTCAAACAGTGTAGACATATTAGGCCTCTTGTGCCTGAACCTTTAGTACTGAATAAATCAGCCGCCTAAAACAGTCATGGGTTTAATTTTTGGGTTTAATTTGACATACTCTGTGATGTTGGTGGTAATATTTGCACTGCTATTTCAGTGCAAAGGAATGCAGTTTCTTTGCAATCTTTTTCTAGCCTGTCTACATTTGCACTTCTTTCCCTGCTGTAAGGACATGTCTTGCTTGTGTAAACATCAGGTAATCAATAATCTTCTGTATTTTCATATCTAATCTTGTCAACACTCATAATCCTTTCTCTAAAGATAGATCGTGTGTGTAAGCACAAATGTGTTAACTGTGTACACTTGGAAATTACTGAATTATAGATTTATAATGCTTAGTGCACATCTTCTCCAGTTCATTGTTTAAGTCATTACTTTTCTGCCTAGCTAACCTGCAATAGTGTTATGTTTTGTATTTTTAAGTAAATATCTTCTTTCTTTTTTTGTTTGTGTTTCTTAAGCTGCTTTTCCAGCTTTAAGATGTTCTGTCTCTTCATCCATCTCACATGTTTACATGTTGTTTCATGTTTATTTCAAATAGCTTTTGTAACTTGAAATGTTTATTGTTTATATTTGTTAATCACAATCTTTTTATTGCAATTTCTGAAATTTTTGTTTTGAAATTAAATTGTTAATTTGCAAGCTAATTTGTCAAATCTTGTAAGCAGTAGAGGTAAATCATTATTTCAATAATTGGAATTAGTTACATTAATAATATAAACTCTCACAGGACAAACATATTGTGAGGAGACCAGATGTGGACAAGAAAGGAGAAGGGAGTGGACTGGACACACACCCTCAATGTCAATCCTAATGTATCCACAATCTGTGTGTGTCGGTGGGTGGATGAAGGACACACACACACACATTAGCCCTGACACATTTCTATCCATTCCCTTATGTCTTGTTATACACACAAACACATATGCAAGTGTGTGCACACACAGATATATATATATCTATATATATATATATATATATATATATATATATATATATATATATATATATATACCAGCCTCTCTGACCTAGGGGGTTAAGCGACTTTCTCGGTAATCCCATTTATCCATATAGGGTAATGCAGCGCACAAGAATTGGTAGCAGTTCTCGCCGCGTTGGTGACTTACGGGATAAGTAATCTTGCCTAGAAATCACCAGCAGCGATAAAAAAAATATATATATATATATAGATTAGGCTAGTACCATTTGCCCAAATTGCTTCAAACCATGTAAACAGGGTCCATTACTTTGCTTTCTTATGTATACCCAATGTGCCTCAAAAGCATGTAAAAAGAGTCCTTTTACTTTGGTCAAGTAGTTCAAGTTTACTGAGTTACATTGGCTATAATTGTTATTCTGCAGGATACTTCAAGCTGGATATCCAAGACCGCATCTCTCTGGGCAAAAATGTTGGGTTTGGCCTGATGGTGCTCATAGCCTGTACTGAGTTCTATGATCCTGAGTTTAAACGATTCAAGCACATCTGGAACTGGACAATGCCCATGCAGAACCCTTTGTTTTCATACAAAGTTCATCTCTTGTCACTGGGTGATAGGTTGCATGAAATACAAGTAGACAGGACCGAGGCATCCATGATGTGTGCTATCAGCATGACTAGCATAGGTAACTTCTCAGCTTTATTTCCTAGAACAGTATCACATGCTATTTTAACTATTTCTGTCTTAAGCACCGGCTCCGTGGTGAAGGGGTTATGGATGCTGTTTGTAATCCTGTACACCACGTTTGAAACACAGCTGCAGGTGGTTTGGCAGCATACTGCCTTGCGTTGATTTTTATTAAATGGTATAGGTGCTGGTCGTTCATAAAGTAATGGCAAACTGCTGAATGTAAACTTGCCAAGAGATCACAAACAGCAAAAAAATTATGTGGTTAACTGTGACGTATTGTAAAAGATATTCAACAAACTAACTCTCTTAAGCAGGGCTATTGTCCTAGGTATCACACGACTCATACTGTGTTATTGTACCATACATATTTGGTCTGGGCACACTAAATAAATCTGGCTAGATATGTTAATGTGCAGCATAGTGTATATTTTATGCATATGTATATATGTTGTATCAGCTCCATGGCGCAGGGGTCATGGACGCTGTTCTTGATCCCGTATACCCCGTGTTCAAAACACAGCTGCAGATGATTTGGCAGCAGACCCCGTTGCATTGGGTTTTTTTTTTACAAAATGATGTGGGTGCCAATCGTTCAGAAAGCAATGGCAAACTACTGTACATAAACTTACCAAGACGTCACAACAGCAAATAAATGCTGGCATTACCTGCAACGTCCTGTAAAGGATATGCAACTAACTTATATATGTTGTGCCCCTGTGTTGCCAGCAGCTTAAAGGGGAAGCAAAGGATAGTAACACTGTAAAACTCCTATACAATCATAACAGGCAACTAAAGAGAGTTAGTCTTTAACAGGGTACCTGTACCATAGAAAAACATCAGCCAACATTTATTCTACCCTGAACTGACCTACAAGGGGCTCAGCATACATGGTTGTGGGCCCATTTTCCACTAATAGTTTTAAAAGCAAAAGAAAAAAGATATTTTGCTTATTTGAATGTAAATTCTCAAACTTTTTTCATTGTGGTTATTATCAGCACTTTAAGTTTCAGCAAACTGAAGAAATCTGGCTACATATGTAAACATTCAGCACAGTGTATGTTTTATATAGGGCTTACATATGAAAGTTTATCATTATACACAACTATAAGAAAGAGACAGTGTTCTTTGGTCATGCAGTAGGAAGAAAGGCACTGTGGGACATCATGACTGGATAGATCAGTAGTAGAAGATGCAGAGGCAGACCAGCAGACATGGTACTTGATGATCTAAGATGGCGACATGGGTTCAATAGTAGAATTGATCCAATGATCAAAGATCTGTGGAGATGAGTGCCTATGCCATTTGGTAATGCATGTGTTGATGACATATGTTTTTTTTCCCATTATGGTTATTATCTCCCTTGGTATCTACTGTGAATCAGGGACCGAAAAGTCCAAGCATCTAGTAGTCGTATTATTGTAAAGGTAGTCCCATTTCAGTTGGTGACAACTAGCAAAATTGAGGGGAAAATAACAAGGGGAAGGCAGAGAAGTAAATACCTGGATGACTTGGCCATGTGGCATGGTTGAGACAAGAACACAGAGCTGATCCACAACTCTGGTGATCATGAAGATAGTGAAACATGATCACCCACGCTTATCGGCATGGCACATGATGATGATGGAAACAGAAATAACTAATAATATAACCTGTGTTACAAGAACGATTCACCTAAACGAAGACCCTCTGAAACAAGTAAAGAGTTTCAAGTACCTAGAAAGTATAATATCATCAAATGGCAAATCAGAAGACGAGATCAAAAATAGATGCAATAAGGCAAACCAATTCATTGGACAAATGGCACTAAAGAAAAAACATGTATGAATAACTACTAAGAAAGCACTTTACAACACAATCTTCCTACCAGCTCTATGCTACCAATTCCAAACCTGGACATTGACAGAAAAATAGAAAAGAAAAATCACAACAGAAATGAGATTTCTGAGAAGAATACTCAGTGTATCAAGAAGAGATAAGATCAGAAATGAAGAAATCAGGACTAAAGTGGAGGTTATAGCAGCGCTAGATTTTATTAGAAAGCAGCAAGTTAAATGGTTTGGCCATACAACTAGGTTACCAACTAACAGTTACCACAATAAGCAGTGATGTACAGACCAGATGAAAGCAGGGGAAGAGGCCGACCACGAAAATGATGGACGGGGAGAATAGTAGAGTCCATGGGAATATATATACATTAAGCCCATAAGCGGGCACTTTCCCACTGTTTATACTTCACCTTGACCCCGCAAGGTACATAAGAAATGAGATGAGATGACCTATGTGATAGAGGATGGAAAACACACCACAGTTTGACAAATGCAACTCTGACTAAGTATCCACTGGGATAAGTAGACAAATCTTAGGTGCACTTTGAGTTTACCCAGATTGCCCCAGCCTGACATGGGTGCATACCCAGATAGTCCCAGCCTAACATGGGTACATACCCAGATTGTCCCAGCCTAACATGGGCACATACCCAGATTGTCCCAGCCTAACATGGGTACATACCCAGATTGTCCCAGCCTAACATGGGTACATACCCAGATTGTCTCAGCCTAACATGGGTACATACCCAGATAGTCCCAGCCTAACATGGGTACATACCTAGATTGTCCCAGCCTAACATGGGTACATACCCAGATTGTCCCAGCTTGACATGGGTACATCCCCAGATTGTCCCAGCCTAACATGGGTACATACCCAGATTGTCCCAGCCTGACATGGGTACATACCCAGATTGTCCCAGCTAACATGGGTACATACCCAGATTGTCCCAGCCTAACATGGGTACATCCCCAGATTGTCCCAGCCTAACATGGGTACATACCCAGATTGTCCCAGCCTAACAAGGGTACATACCCAGATTGTCCCAGCATAACATGGATACATACCTAGATTGTCCCATCCTAACATGGGTACATACCCAGATTGTCCCAGCCTAACATGGGTACATACCTAGATTGTCCCAGCCTAACATGGGTACATACCCAGATTGTCCCATCCTAACATGGGTACATACCCAGATTGTCCCAGCTAACATGGGTACATACCCAGATTGTCCCAGCCTAACATGGGTACATCCCCAGATTGTCCCAGCCTAACATGGGTACATACCCAGATTGTCCCAGCCTAACATGGGTACATACCTAGATTGTCCCAACCTAACATGGGTACATACCCAGATTGTCCCAGCCTAACATGGGTACATACCCAGATTGTCCCAGCCTAACATGGGTACTATGAAATGTCTTGGGAAGTAAAAGTGGTTGGAGGGATATAGATCACATCCCCTCTCGAGTGCTGATTGGTCTACACAATTGTTGTAAAATGAAACAAATTGGTACAATTATATCCTGGATTGATTGATTGATTGATTTAGGAATTGACATCACAGCATTCGGGGCATTCCCATAAGTGCTCCGTCCCCATCCTCAGCAGCCAGCGAAGAGTTCCAACACCAATAGTACCAGTAGCAATCTGATTATATATCCTGGAAAAGAGAGACAAGTACAGACACATGTTACATTGTCATATCCTGCTGGAGTCATGATTTCTCTTGCCTGTACAATTATTGTAAAATGAAAGAAATAGGTACAATTGTATCCTGCAAAGGACAGACATGTACAGACACATTTTACATTGTCATATCCTGATGGAGTCATGATTTCTCTCTTACCTGTACAAATATTCTAAAATGAAAGAAATGTGAGGTGTTGGGTTTGGTGAGTGCCGCCCAACATTTGGTGCTAACAGAAAGCAGGTAGTATTGTCTACTATCATATAGTAGATCAGTCATATCTGTCTAAGTCCTGACTTAGACTCTGGGAATGAAACACAGCTTAAATGGCCTAATACTTTATACCCCTTCTGCTGTATCTACCATCGAGATTATCTTTACCGTTACTATATTCATCACCATCACAGCCAATACACAACAGATGGAGGAATCATCTTGACTCAGTTTTTGCTTTTATTTGCAGATTGCCCTGGACTTCTGAAACCTAAGATTGTATGTGATATAAGAGATGCCTTAATTGATGCTCTGCAGGCTCATATTTCAAGTTAGTACTCGTTTGCTGTTGTTATACATTTGGAAGTATTGTTAACTACAACATTTTTGTTATGATTCAATCTTAAACGATATTAGATGCTCTAAAAGTTGTACAGTGTTCATTCTCTTTGGCTTTACATATATCAGTAATGATTAAGGGTTCATTATTTTCAAAACTATATTCATGTTACATGTGGTTACAAATGAAACCAAATGTTTTCTATACATTAATGACAGAATCTTGGCCTGTGGTTCAAATACTGAAATATATTGATCTCTAATAGCTCAAAGTCTCCATCTTTTAAGAGATAAAACTGTTTTTGTCAGAAATGATTTAGATATTATAAGTAAACACATTTTTTTTCTAGTTTTTTCTGTTTTCTATTTGTCTTTCTCTTCTTCTCTGTCTCTGTTTACCTCTGTGAAAGGGGGGGGGGGGGGTGTAAGGATCTTTTGTGTATTGATTGAATCCAGTGTATGATTGAATCCATCATATTTCTTCTGTGTGGCTCTTTGTGGTAAATGACACCAGAACATTCTTGTGAGGTGGCCAAAGCCCTTTAATCTGTTGTTCTTTAACAAATTTAGTTACTCTTTTGCATTTTTTTTTTTCATATCCTTTACAGGACATCGCTGTCAACACCAGCATCTTTCAGCTGTATGTTGATTTCTTGGCAAGATTACACTCAGTAGTTTGCCATTGCTTTCTGAGCAGCCGGCTCACATACCCTGTAAGTTACCGATGCGATTCGAACCACTACTCTTTTGCATTAGCATAATGAAATGTAAGATAATTAAGGATGCTTGCAGGGGAATGTCTTATTGATTGATGACATTTTTGTTTCAAAGACCATTTTTCAATTTAAACAAACACATGGTATTTCCAAATGTGCACATTCTAAATGAGTAGGCAGAAATCAATCAGAATTATGGTAAATATTTATACTTTCAACTAAAATTATGGTAAATATTTATACTTTCGACTAAAATTCCCATAGAAAATATTTTAACAACAATATTCTCATGTGTCATGTTGGTAAGCGCTATTAAGCGTTGGTAAGCATTCATTTTACGCCATTTCACATCATCACCAGTCTTGCATCAGGTCTGTGTTCTTGTCCTGATTATGCCATATGACTGAGCCATCCAGGTATTTATCTCTTTGCCTTCCCCTTGCTCTTTTTTCATCATGTTTGGCAATTGTCTCTAAGTTTTGAGGTTTATTTCTCATTATCATGCCCAACAAAATTGTCACTATCCATGTATAATTTATCTAATCAATTTGCAGTTTTCATTATTAACAATATATCTTTATTAAATTCTTTAATTCTGTCCTCAGCCAAAGCTGAGTCTACACACAGGCTGCAGAAGCTGATGAGTATAATGCCTCAAGTGAGACTAATGACACTGTGGTATAACAATCTCATGAAGAAAATGTCCTTGCCGTCTGATGTTGTCAACAACAAAATGAACACGACCAGACTGGTGGAAGCAGTTGGCTCAGAAAACACGGCTAATTTCAACTAAAAACGCTGCTACTTTCAGCTGAGAGACTTCATTGAATAATGGCACCATCCCCATGGGTTTATAGTCATGTGAATGAAAATATAAATTGAAATCATTGTAACATACACTTCACTTTGTTATACATATAGTTGTATTTCAGAAACAAAACATCTTGTTTCACTACTTACTTAATTAGAGCTTTGTACCATATGTTGCATTGTTGGAGTCATCATCATCATCATCATCATCATCATCATCATCATCATCATCATCATCTTCCATTTGTGCCATCAAACACAATAGTTGGTACTATAGCACCCGATGGGTGGCACTGGATAATGTCAATCCATGTTACAGTAAAATGTCTTTGATTTTCTCAATCCATTTTCTTCTTAGGATCTTCTTGCTCTTGTATCAGATCTTCTTTCGTTTAGCACCGGTTACTGATGTTGTTGCATTCTAAAATGATGGCCAAATCATTTGATTTGTTGGAGTAAAAGAAATATATATGTTTGTGTCACGATTGAGTAAATTAGATGCTGGTCATCAAGTGAAAAAATGGGTTGTATTATGCCAGTTGTCATTTCTTTTATGGTACCAATTTTAGGTAGCTCTGTCAAGCCTAGAGATGTATTCATCATATAGATGTCAACCCACCTGGATACTAGAGACATTTATGAGAAACAAATGCAAAAATTATGTAAATAAGAAAATAAATTTTAATTTCATATTAGGAGGCTAATTAATATTTTCGATTTTTTAGCTGCCACTCAATTTTCTAACATAATGAAGAACTGCCAGAACATACTATTTGTCATGTTGGATTAGATATTTGACAGAGTAACAGAAACTTTCTTTGAGAATCTTAGAAAACTACAGAATAGAATGGCAGCGATTAGGTACTGTTAGAGTATTATAACGGAAGATCATACTTCAGAATAATAAGACCAAAGATACATTTGAAACAGAATATGATTATGTCAGGGCTGCAAGCTCTCATCTCTGCTTTGGATGTTTACATCAACAGAGTAAGAAGAAAGGCACAACATGCAAACAAAGATCTCACGGACATCAAACCAGATTACAATGAAAAACTAATGCATTCACTCAGTGAGCTACTTTTTGTAGTCAGCATGAAGATGAAGAACAATTGCAAAATATATCAGTTTGCTTTTAATAACATGTTAAAAAATACAACATGCACTGACAAAATACAAATTAGCAAGTCATCAGGCCTAATAAATTTACAAGTAAACACCAAATATGAAAAACAAGTTTTAAAAGTCAAATATCTAGGTAGCATTTTCATGGAGGCAAGCACAGTGACTTATTATCTGTGATCTCTATTCAAACATTGGGATATTGCCATGAAAGTCAAACGACAAATGATAAACTGTAAATTTGCTCCAACAATGTGTTTTCAAGCCAGACTTGGTTCCTGTCAGCATCCTTGAATTTCCTATAGAAGCTACAAATTATGAGGGTAAATCATGACTATATTCTACAACTAAATACACACCTTGATGTATACAATATATCAACAGCATATCACTTTGTGCATGCAGTTTACAGCTTCTCTTTAAGTACTGCTGTATTATTTCCTCTTCCTTCTTGGAAATCATATAGAGCTGGGGCACCTGTTGAGACTACTAAGTTTTGAAATAAAGGTGTTTACATATACCATCTTGAAGATGACTTTGATAGCTGCCAAGATTTAGTCTTACTTTGCAGGGATTTCTTTATTTTTATCTCCGAAGTGTTAAAAATTTTCTTTAAAATACAAATGTTAATTTTTTTTTTTTTTTGTCGTGACATTTTAAAGCTGTTTTCTAGAAAACAAGAATAAATCAAATTCCAGTAGTGCCTAATTTAAAGAGCAGAAGTTTCATTGCCCTTGTCAAACCATGTTCCTCATGTCTAAATCGCCTGCAGGGAAGTTTGTTATTTTCTAGCTGATTCAATAAATTCATACAGGCTACAAAATAAAACAGTGAATTTAATCATGCTTTCAGTACATTCTTCAGTGAAAAAAACAAATACTTTCCCTGCATAAACTGTAAGCTATCTATTGACATGGTGAAAATGGTCAAATGTGTGTATACTTCACGTGCCATGTAATGCATCATCATCATCATCACGTGCCATACCAGTAGGCATGGGAAGTCTTTGCTCACCATTTTATAAGATCACAGTTGTGGATCAGGTTTGTGTTCCTGCTCCAAGTATGCCATATGGCCAAGCCATCCAGATATTTATCTTGCTTTTTTCTCATCAGTTTTGTCTGTTGTCATTACGTTTTGAAGTTTATTTCTCCTCATAACATATCCAAAACCCTTGACAGTATCTCTCATTTCTCTAATCAGTTAAGTTTTAATTTGTATTTTTTAGAACTTTCTCATGTGTTTTTATTTCTTTCCATGGTTTTCTTTGCATTTTCCTCAGAAACCACATTGCCATTGGCATTAGATGTTTCTCACCTTGTCCATGTTTCATATGCATATAACATTATAAGTTATGCATAGCACTTCAACACTGTTTTTCTCATTGCAGTTGACATTTCTTTAATTGGTCAGTATATTTTCCATCTTGACGATGTAATACTGCATGTAAAATACCACAAGACTACAAGTTTATTTTTATGGTTAGGTTTTTAGTGGTGTGGTTACAGGTGTTTTACTTTTGTAGATTAGCAAGTATTGATATCTGATGTTTTGAGAGAGGGAGAATGCTGCATGGGCAGCATATGGTCTCTACAATTCAACCCAGATTTTGTACTATAGAGAGTTATAACTCCATTCCTGGTGCCCGCCAAGGGTTTGACTTATTATGTCTTTTTTAAGTGCAATGTAACAAGCTATCATATGGCAAGGTGCCAGTACGTAAGTAGATTGGCAAGTACACTGTAATGACACAGTTTATGTGCATGTTTCATTCATATGGTGTCAAAAGATTTGTGCAAATTGTGATAGATAAATGCTTTTATGGGATGAAGACTGATCATTTTCAAATAATTATGAACATGTGCATGTGTTGTATATGCATGGGTTTTAGTGGGTGTGTGAGAATGTGCGCTTATGTTTATTTTAATCACAGTTTTTATGCAATCTTTTAATTTTTGTAACCAAACAAATTAATTTAGCCTACATTTTATACTTCCATGAAAAGTTATAAATCCCAAACACTCCATCTGTAATTGTCTTAAAACAGGTTTTGAAACCTGAATTACAATCACCAAGAAAGTTGTTACCTTCACATACATAACTTGTGTGCCTACAAAGCTACAAACACGGGGTTTACTGTGCCATAGCAATTTTTCTTGTTTTTTCTTCATCTATTACATTTTTAAAATATGTTACTGCAATGTAGCTTTGATAATTTATTTGTGATAAATTTAAAGTGACTGGTGTCTCTTAAAGCATAGCCAGATTTTACTGGATGTTGTGTTGAAATATAGAGACTGTAATTAGTCGAAGTATATTAATACAGCCGGCTCCATTGCTAAAGGCTTGTGAATGCTGTTCGTGAGCCGGGTACCAGGAGTTCGAAGCTCAGCTGCAACCGATTTGTGCAGCAGTCTGTGTCACGTTGTGTTATAACGTGCTGGTATGGGAGCTGGTCGTTCAGAAAGCAATGGCAAACTACTGAACGTAATACTTGCCAAGTACATCAACAGCAGCTGAAAAATGCTGGTGTTGACTGCAACGTCCCGTAAGGGATACGTAACAAAAATATATAATATATTAACACATGGAAAAACCACAGCATACCACATTTACAGTAATAAAATCAAATTTATGGATGTGTCGTTTCTAATTTCAGATAATAAGTTGATATCATTGTTATCGATTATTAGCATCACAATGTAAGCTGAACGATTTCTTCAGTTCAAGTACATAACCTCTTGCTGTTCTAAATCTTATATTATGCTAAATCAAATCTTTTACAGCTAATGAGTGTTATTGAACCAAAAGTCTATAATGCAGGAAATCACTTGAGGTTAATACCAGGACATTAACAATTTTTATATTTTTAGAGAAAAATTATCAAATTGATTTGTGTTTTTCTCGCACATTTTTTTAATCCAAATTTACATATTCAATGTTTCCTGTATGGAAAATTATACTAAAACATCTAATAGAGGTTAGTTAGTTGTATATTTTTTATAGGATGTTGCAGTAAACCCCAGCATTTTTTGGCTGTTTGTGATTTCTTGACAAGTTTACATTCAGTAGTTTGCCATTGCTTTCTGAACGATCAGTGCTCATACCATTTTATAAAAGCCAATGCAAGGCAGTCTGCTGCCAAATCTTCCGCAGTTGTGTGCAGGATTATGAATTTCATCTGTAACACCTTTGCCCTTCACCACAGAGACGGCCTAATAGGGGTATTTACTAATAATGATTGGATGGTTAAGTTCTAGATCAGTGGTTCTCAACCTTTTTTGACCCATGCACCCCTTCTCCATATGTTCAGAACGTCATCTTCCCCCCCCCCCCCCCCATTTGGTATTTTCTCCCTATAAATCCCCCCCCCCCCCTCTCCCCTGCACAGTTTACGTAAAAATGGAAGCTAAATGTAATAACACATACTAGAACAAGTCTAGACATCTACATAAAATGTGGTTTGCGGGTCTACTTACGTTATAAAACAAATTTCAGTACGGTGATAAGTACAGAACAGTAAAGTTTGGAGGGAAAAACAATATCAAGTAATTGGATCTTGTGTTAAAAATAGTCTTAATTCCCCCATAGGGGGGAGGGGGATTCCCCACCGGTTAAGAACCACTGTTCTAGAGTAACATAAAAAGCTCTGATCTTATCATTGTTAGTACAGTTGAGTGAATAATGGCATATTTATAGCAGGAATATGTGATTTTTGTTGTATTTAATATTGAATTTTGTCATTTTGTGTACCATCTTTTCATTCTTCTGAAGCATGGAGCTAACTGGATTCATGTATAACTGTTTAAAACATTTGTTACTATTTGTATATGTGTGTGTGACTTTTCTCCAGTAGTATCATTATTAACAACCTTACATCTATATCTCTATTGTATGTATTCTTGAGGCATTTAAAAAGGCACTCTTTTAAGTGCCCTGGCTATACATGTTACATCAGCCCAACTGGGCAGGGAAGACATGGGCATGCTCTGGTGGTCAAGGATGGTTTACAGCATTCAGTAATAGATATGAGTGGGTGGGGTCAAGAGAGTAAAGAGGTGCAGGGAATGCGGATACAAATCGGTCGATACAGCTGGAACCTGATAAATGTATATGTAAGTGCGGAATCTTGCATAAGCAGAGAGAGTTGGGACTAGTTAAAAGGTTCTGTGGACACTCCAGATACCAGGTATCTGATATGTGGTGATTTCAACACCCGCGCCAAGGAATGGGACAGGTCGGGAGAGAACAGACAGGGTATTGCTCTTTCTGAGGCCTTGCTTGAGACGGATGTTGTCTGTCTAAATGACAGGACACCCTTGCAATGAGACCGGGGAACCCTGACACCGCCATCGACCTGGCGCTTGTATCCCAAGAGGCGGCAACAGATATAAAATGGACCGTCTTTGGAGACAATGGAAGTGACCACCTCCCCTGTTCTGTGCTCATACCTAAGTCCAGCACAATTAGGGCTATAAGAGCTCGTAGGGCATTCAGTTATGAGCTCCACCACTCTTCGCTCTTGGGGCGCCATAGATCACAGAGAAGATTTAAACCAACAAGAAGAATCTTCACCCAACCACCATGGTGGACACCAGAGGTAGAGAATTCATGGAGGGAAAAGAGGGCGGCCATAAGGAATTGGCAGAGGGTGCGGAGAGCAACCAATTCAGTTGACACAGATTTGGAAGAGGCTGCAAGATATAACAAAGTAAAGGTGCAGGATTTTAAACTCCAGGCAGCAGAGGCAAAGAGGATTAAGTGGGAACAGTTTATCAGTGAAGTCGGTGGCGATGTGACATTGGGTAAATTCTGGAGGCTGCACCGGCAGATGAAGAGACAGGCAATGCCTCGTACACATGGTACCGTTTATGATGATAACAACCGACCTATGACAACTGACAAGGACAAAGGGGAGGCTTTTCTTGCGCGATTTTTAAAACAGACGGATCAGCAAGACAGGGCTATTAGAGATAACGTCAGAGAAACCTTGTCAGGTGTCACTAGGAAGGAGGACTGTGAGATTAAAGTGGAGGACATTAGATGAGTACTGAAGCGGGCTAAAGACACAGCGCCAGGTCCGGATGGGGTGATGTACTCCCATATGAGGAACATAGATGATGAGGACTTGGAGGAAATGGCTCTTTGTTTCAACCTAAGCATCAATACAGCAGAAATACCCCACGATTGACTGCATAACTACCTGGTCCCACTCCCAAAGCCAGGTAAGGATCACTACAGACTTAATGGATACCAAATCATAACCCTGCAGAACACGTATGGCAAAGTCCTCGAAAAGATAGTAGCACGCAGGCTCCAGCGACATTTGGAAAGTCATAATCTGCTTCCCCAAGGACTCAGGAGTTACAGGCCTGGGAAGGACACCTGGGCCAATGCTGCGACTTTTGCATTTGATGTCTACGAGGGCTTCCAGGATAAACAAGAGACAGTGGCGGTAGCTCTTGACCTGGAGGATACATATATCAGGGTCAGGTATGATCTTGTAATACACACACTGTTGGACATGGAAGTCTGCCCTTGCCTTGTTAGATGGGTTGCAGCAGTCCTTTATGAGCGTATGGTTGCACTGCGCATGGGTTCTTGGACTTCTGATCCCTGTACTATTACACCTGGGTTGCTGCAGGGATCTGCCTTTTCCCAGTGCTCTTTAACGTCTACACCAGCAAAATTGCAGCTATTGCGACACCAGGTGTGGGTAGAACCTTGACATTTGCAGATAATGTGCTGGTGTACAGACAGGGCAGAGACAGGGCCAGTTTGGCGAAAGACTTACAGGTGGCAGTAAACAGGGTAGCGGAGTGGTACAGGAACGCAGGGGCCATTATACACCCAGACAAGGCATCAGTTGTGTGGTACTCCCTGGGTAACCGGAGCGTTAAGGCAGATGTCCCAGGTATTATGTTGAATGGATGTCCTCTTAGTCGAGAGAGTAAATTGAAGTACTTGGGTTCACCTTTGACAGGTGTTTGTCTTTTAAGGTGTTTCTCTTTTAAGGATCATGTGGAGGCTTTAATGGTGAAGGCTGGTAGGGGACTTAATGCATTGAGGGCTATGGCAGCAACCGGGGTAGATCAGAGGATGCTGTACAGGCTCTTTCTGCAGTTAATAATTTCTGTCATTGTGTATGGTTTGGGGCTGCTGACAATATCAAAGAGCCAGCTTGAAAGGTTGGAGAGCATACAGAATGCTGCCATGCGGTTAATCCTGGGGTGCACAAAGGACACACCAATTATATGCATGAGGCATATCCTTGCGCTACCAACAATGACGGATAGGCATAGGGTCCTTCAGGCCAAATGGTACCTGAGAGTGGCCGCAGACAGGGATCACCCGCTGCATACAGCAATGGATATGGTCAAGGGTGATAGACTAAGACGAGACAGGTCCTGGATAGCACAGGCAGAACATTCTATACCAGTGTTTCCCAACGTGGGGCCTACGCCCCACAGGGGGGTAATTCGACTGTTAAGGGGGGCAATTCGAAAATGGAAGAAATCGGCTGAATATAACAAAACGGGGAGACTTGAGACTGAAGTTAACTAAATTGGAACCTGACATAAGATCTCTTTGCAGCAAGCATCAAGCGCAAGGATCTCACTAAATTTAAATAATAAATAATTACTAATAATTAAAATAATATAGAAAAATCTTTCATTAAAATTATTTTGTACTTGAATTTCAGTTCTCCATTATATGTTTTGAAAATTTACTTACTGTGTTTGCTCAATAATTACCTAGTGATTTCTTCCTAAAACCTATCATTCAAGTTTCTTTAGTGAACATTTCAATTTTTGAATATTAAAAATAATGTATATGTTGAGGGGGGGGGGGGGGGGGGGAGCATGGGGCGGGGGAGGGGGACAATATGAATTTTAGAAAGGCTTAAGTGGGGCATGGCACAAAAAAGGTTGGGAAACACTGTTCTATACGTCTGATGTGTGAGCTAGAGACCATCAATCATGAAAGAGAGTGTGTTGAAGTTCCAGAAGACATCACAGACTGGCACAATGTAATAATAACACTGGATCGTGAGTGTAGAGAATGGGCAGCAGGACGGATTGAGTTTGAAGTGCAACAGCTGATCCAGAGCAACACGCATCAAGGTGACATAGTCATATACACTGATGGGTCAGTGGTGAGAAACTGACGTAGTAGCTGGGGCTTTATTGCAAAGGCTAATGCACGAATCTTGAAGAAGGAGAGTCTGACATATGAGACTACGACCTCCAGCATGAGAATGGAGGTCGAGGCATTAGCAGCGGCATTCTGGTGACTAGAGGAGACCACTGCAACACACGTTGTATTCATTACGGATTCAAAGAGTATGCTTAGTAAGGTGGAGAAAGGAATGTTTCGTGTGGAATGGCTCTCGTCACTTCAGAGGTCACAGATTGTGAGAATTGTATGGATATTTTGCCCTGGCCATGTGGGGGTACGGGGTAATGAACAGGCTGATAGGCTAGCAGGGAATGCACCTCTTGGTGGTAGTTTGCCTATGGACAAGGGGGAGGTGGTCGTGCGCTTGTGGGACCAGGTGGAGAAGGCAGAGGAACAGATTGAGAACCCATATGTGGAAAGAATGAGATTGCGGGGGATCGGCAGGGGTTCTGGAAGAATCTCAAAACTGAGAGGGAAGACCAGGAGAACTTTTAATTAGATAGCAGTGGGAACGATTAGTAGTGGACTCTTTGCAGGCTGTTGAACGAGGGACGGAGCACGTATGGGAATGTCCCGAGTGCAGTGATGTCGATTCTTAACTCAACTCTTGAGGCATTATTATTGCTCTTAGATGAGTTGGTGTGACCCACCATGCATCATTCTCCTTTATTGTCCCCCTTTTATATGAATCTGCCTTAAACATTAATTCACTGCTGACATCTATGTCTCCTTGACATTAACTCTTCTTCTTCTTCTTTTTCTTCTGCGTTCATCTGGAGACTTTTTTTGCATGTGATTGCGTTGTGCCTGTTTACAGCAGAGCTGTGTTCTTGAGCCGTTATGCCGACACATCCGACTTCTGCGGGCATTTGTTGACCGGATTAACCGTCCCAGGACATTAACTCTGTAAGACCAAGAAGTTTTCAAAGACAGTTGCCAAAGAGGGGAAATAACCACTATGAAATAAATCATGAGTGCATTAATTTCAAAGAGATTAAATTCACAGTGGGGGAGGTCACTGGTGGAAGCCAGATTTCTTTAGTATGCCTTGACCAAATGTAAAATGTTAGAGAAACAATATGTGATGGTTTGGATTCACTGTCAAAAGCCAGTCACACAATTCACATATTTCTAGGGACTGAAAGAGTTGACACGGTTATCTATTTTGAGTGTTTATTCATTGTTTCTGGAATAAACCTTTATTTTATTCATACGATTTGTGATTTTCCTTTGACTGCTAATGACCATATTCATTTTCTCTATATTGTTATTTTTTTTTAGTGCTAGGAAATCAAATAAAGTTTGGAGTCTTGTCCAATAGAAGAAAACTGAGAATGTAGTTTTGCTAATAAACATTTGCAGAACGAAAGCATAAAAATCCAATTAACATACTAAGACTAAATGAGACCATTTGTACTTCATGCATTTGAAACTAAATTTGATATATTTCATTGTTTGTTATTTACATCACTGGCTTTCTGTGTGCAGTTTTAAATTTCTTGGACTAGACCACATGCATGGATATATAGGGTGTATTTTTATTAACTGGGGGATTTTTGAAAATATTGCCGTTCCAAGTTTTGTATTCACTATCTGTGGAGTTCATACGACAATAAAGGTAAATGCAAAACTTGGAACGGCACTATTTTCAAAACTCCAGTCATTAAAAATGCACCCTGTATATCTGGTTGTATACGTGCATGATATTATTGTTCCAAATGTAATATACATTAGCAAAGATAGGCTAACTAGTCTTAACTGATTAAGTGCATGGGATAATTAATTATCTAAAGAGATTTCCCGTTTCTGCCACCGTAGATTTTCCCCATGAAACCCCCTTTAATTTGATACATAATAAAACAAGTCTGCTACCGTATTAACAACTTTTATGTCATAAATGTGACACACCCTACTTTCAATTATCTGCCATCTGTTTATGTTGGTCCAAACCTACATTTTGTTTGGCACTGAATCTGTTAATGGTCATATAAAAGAGCTTTCATGGCCAATCTACATTCTGAATTTGTTGTTGTTGTTGTTTGCTTAGTAGCCTACCTTGTTCTGTTGTCCAGGTGCCAAGAACTTTAACATGTGTTGACTTGCTTTTGTCTGTTTTGTCTGAAACTGTTGACATCAACTGTGTTACTTTTATCAATGATATAATAATTCACAAATAGAACCCATATCCTACCAAAACCACATGAGAAGCAGATTATTAATATACTGTTTATGCTTGTTATTCTTGTCATGCTGTTTTTACACATAAATGTGTACATTTATTCATAAATAACTTAACGAACATTGTATTTGTATATCCTTCATGTTTGCTCAATTTTCTTGTAAAAGACTTTCATTAGTTGAATTGTTACTTCCGAGAATATTTCATATTTGTGCATTCAAGCTTCTAAAACTTACGTTGTGTAAACTGAATATCACAATACATTTTATAGCATAGTTTGTATACCTCATTCAAAGTGTAACATACTTGTTGTTTTCCTTAACATTCATCGAATGTTATTGAAAAAAAGTTATTGCATGATTTTCTTATGTGAATAAAGCTTTCTTTACTTTGAGAAATCTGTTGCCTTTTACACCATTAATAAAACCAGTGCCACTTATTTCATCAATGTATAATATTGACTTACATAATGTTTTATTTCAACGTGCCATAAAGTTTCCCCTGCTTTTTTATTGTTTATTTTCTAATCGGAGGTAGCTTCATATACTGTGTACAAGTAATATGTGGCCTTAAATCTTAAAGAGTTTTTTACATGATCTTTTTCATTGCATTTTAGATTTTATTCTGTTGTTATTCATACCAGGAATATTATCAATTACAATAAGCATGTGTAATTGTTACTGGTTTTTTTTTCCGTTACATCTGTCAGTGATTATTGCTTTGTTTTTAAAAAAAATTATGTATCCATATTTTTATATATCCGTGCCATGAAATGCCCTTCCTGCTGCAAACGTGATACAATGTCAAAAACTTACTTACTTCAGAAACGCTGAAGAATAAAACCAGATAATCGGCATGCTGTTAATTTTTCTTGTTGATAACATGTTATTTAAATACCTTCATGATCACAACCAGGGCTCAAATACCCAGACTTTTAAAATCCATTGTATAGATTTGTATTCATGCATGGATTCTGCTGTAGTTGTGTGATGCAGTGATGTTTGTAGCTTGTGACATTCTTCTAAAGACTAGCATATTGATGCCATGTGCCATTTAAAGACCACAGCAGAGGTTAATAAATGAAATTGATGATATATTTTGAATTACTTTGTATGTATCTTTGAAGAGAATGTATGGTTATAAACACACACATGTTATCTCTCTCTCTCTCTCTCTCTCTCTCTCTCTCTCTCTCTCTCTCTCTCTCTTGCTCTCTCTCTCTCTCTCTCTCTCTCTCTCTCTCTCTCTCTCTCTCTCTCCACCTCATCCTATTCTCCCCCCCCCCCCCCCACTTAAAAAAATAGTTCTGTTTTATTTTTTATTTCACATTTTATGTATATTTCCAGTATGTGTTAAATACTTTAAACTATCTGTAGCATGCAACGTTCTGTTCTGTTAAGTCTATATTTCCAGTATGTGTTAAATACTTTAAACTATCTGTAGCATGCAACATTCTGTTCTGTTGAGTCCATATTTCCAGTATGTGTTAAATACTTTAAACTATCTGTAGCATACAACGTTCTGTTCTGTTGAGTCCATATTTCCAGTATGTGTTAAATACTTTAAACTATCTGTAGCATGCAACGTTCTGTTCTGTTAAGTCTATATTTCCAGTATGTGTTAAATACTTTAAACTATCTGTAGCATGCAACATTCTGTTCTGTTAAGTCTATATTTCCAGTATGTGTTAAATACTTTAAACTATCTGTAGCATGCAACGTTCTGTTCTGTTAAGTCTATATTTCCAGTATGTGTTAAATACTTTAAACTATCTGTAGCATGCAACATTCTGTTCTGTTAAGTCCATATTTCCAGTATGTGTTAAATATTTTAAACTATCTGTAGCATGCAACGTTCTGTTCTGTTAAGTCTATATTTCCAGTATGTGTTAAATATTTTAAACTATCTGTAGCATGCAACGTTCTGTTCTGTTAAGTCTATATTTCCAGTATGTGTTAAATATTTTAAACTATCTGTAGCATGCAACGTTCTGTTCTGTTAAGTCTATATTTCCAGTATGTGTTAAATATTTTAAACTATCTGTAGCATGCAACGTTCTGTTCTGTTAAGTCTATATTTCCAGTATGTGTTAAATATTTTAAACTATCTGTAGCATGCAATGTTCTGTTCTGTTGAGTCCATATTTCCAGTATGTGTTAAATACTTTAAACTATCTGTAGCATACAACGTTCTGTTCTGTTGAGTCTATATTTCCAGTATGTGTTAAATACTTTAAACTATCTGTAGCATGCAATGTTCTGTTCTGTTAAGTCTATATTTCCAGTATGTGTTAAATATTTTAAACTATCTGTAGCATGCAATGTTCTGTTCTGTTGAGTCCATATTTCCAGTATGTGTTAAATACTTTAAATTATCTGTAGCATACAACGTTCTGTTCTGTTAAGTCTATATTTCCAGTATGTGTTAAATACTTTAAACTATCTGTAGCATGCAATGTTGTTCTGTTCTGTTGAGTCCATATTTCCAGTATGTGTTAAATACTTTAAACTATCTGTAGCATGCAACATTCTGTTCTGTTAAGTCTATATTTCCAGTATGTGTTAAATACTTTAAACTATCTGTAGCATGCAACATTCTGTTCTGTTAAGTCTATATTTCCAGTATGTGTTAAATACTTTAAACTATCTGTAGCATGCAATGTTCTGTTCTGTTGAGTCCATATTTCCAGTATGTGTTAAATACTTTAAACTATCTGTAGCATGCAATGTTCTGTTCTGTTGAGTCCATATTTCCAGTATGTGTTAAATACTTTAAACTATCTGTAGCATGCAATGTTCTGTTCTGTTGAGTCCATATTTCCAGTATGTGTTAAATACTTTAAACTATCTGTAGCATGCAATGTTCTGTTCTGTTGAGTCCATATTTCCAGTATATGTTAAATACTTTAAACTATCTGTAGCATGCAATGTTCTGTTCTGTTGAGTCCATATTTCCAGTATGTGTTAAATACTTTAAACTATCTGTAGCATGCAATGTTCTGTTCTGTTGAGTCCATATTTCCAGTATGTGTTAAATACTTTAAACTATCTGTAGCATGCAACATTCTGTTCTGTTAAGTCTATATTTCCAGTATGTGTTAAATACTTTAAACTATCTGTAGCATGCAACATTCTGTTCTGTTAAGTCTATATTTCCAGTATGTGTTAAATACTTTAAACTATCTGTAGCATGCAATGTTCTGTTCTGTTGAGTCCATATTTCCAGTATGTGTTAAATACTTTAAACTATCTGTAGCATACAACGTTCTGTTCTGTTGAGTCTATATTTCCAGTATGTGTTAAATACCTTAAACTATCTGTAGCATGCAACATTCTGTTCTGTTAAGTCTATATTTCCAGTATGTGTTAAATACTTTAAACTATCTGTAGCATGCAATGTTCTGTTCTGTTGAGTCCATATTTCCAGTATGTGTTAAATACTTTAAACTATCTGTAGCATGCAACATTCTGTTCTGTTAAGTCTATATTTCCAGTATGTGTTAAATACTTTAAACTATCTGTAGCATGCAACATTCTGTTCTGTTAAGTCTATATTTCCAGTATGTGTTAAATACTTTAAACTATCTGTAGCATGCAATGTTCTGTTCTGTTGAGTCCATATTTCCAGTATGTGTTAAATACTTTAAACTATCTGTAGCATGCAACGTTCTGTTCTGTTGAGTCCATATTTCCAGTATGTGTTAAATACTTTAAACTATCTGTAGCATGCAATGTTCTGTTCTGTTGAGTCCATATTTCCAGTATGTGTTAAATACTTTAAACTATCTGTAGCATGCAACGTTCTGTTCTGTTGAGTCCATATTTCCAGTATGTGTTAAATACTTTAAACTATCTGTAGCATGCAACGTTCTGTTCTGTTGAGTCCATATTTCCAGTATGTGTTAAATACTTTAAACTATCTGTAGCATGCAACGTTCTGTTCTGTTGAGTCTATATTTCCAGTATGTGTTAAATACTTCAAATTGTCTCTGGCATGCAACATACTGTTCTGTTGAGTCTATATTTCCAGTATGTGTTAAATACTTCAAATTGTCTGTGGCATGCAACATACTGTTCTGTTGAGCTCAGTGCAGATTATCATTATTGCACTGTGAAATGGTCATATGCGCTCTGATCTCCTTCATAATAACAATCCATCAACATTCAGCACCCATCCTCCAGAGTACCACAGAAGTTGGAGTGGGTTCGCCTGATGGCGAGGGACACTGGTGATAGGGAAAGCTAATCTACTTGCAAATATAAGTCCAGCAAACAATAGCAACAAAATCCTCCAGTTCATCTTCACAGTGACATGTAGCAGAAATGGTTCTCTTGAGCAGTTTCTTTTCCTGAACCTTTGTTGTATATTCTGCTAGACTGTGCCCTAAGTTGCTGCTCCAATATGGTTTTCAGTATAATGTTATGTCATGTGACCAAAGTTCCTTGTCTTTCACATTGTTTATTTCCTTCAGCAGTGCTATTTTTATTTTGAATTCTTCTATAACTTCTCTATCTATCTTTTTTTAATTTCCATCCCAAAAAACTCACTTCTGTTTTCTGAAGACCCACATTTCAAAAGCCTTAATTTTATGCTGCATTTTTTAAAGTCAAAGTCCATGTTTCCACTTCATACAGCAGTGTTCAGGGAGTCAAAGTCCATGTTTCCACTTTATACAGCAGTGTTGAGGGAGTCAAAGTCCATATTTTAGTCAAAGTCCATGTTTTAGTCAAAGTCCATGTTTCCACTTCATACAGCAGTGTTCAGGGAGTCAAAGTCCATGTTTCCACTTTATACAGCAGTGTTGAGGGAGTCAAAGTCCATGTTTCTACTTCATACAGCAGTGTTGAGAGAGTCAAAGTCATATTTCCACTTCATAAAGCAGTGTTGAGGGAGTCAAAGTCCATATTATTACTTCATACAGGAGTGTTGAGGAAGTCAAAGTCTATGTTTTTGTCAAAGCCCATGTTTCCACTTCATACAAATGTTGAGGAAATCTCTGTGGTGTAGAGCCTGCCTTGGTCTCCAAAGGTTATAGTTTCTATTCCAGACTGCTACAATTGGATTCATGAGTGCAATATTTTCGAAGACTCCTGGGGGTCGTCGCTAGAGGTACATAGTTTGTGCTCTCTGCGATGCTTTCGGCAGGTCACCCTGCAGAAAGAGATAGAACCATGTGGGAGAAAACCCAGTGCAATGAAGTTGTTCCTCTTGTCTTTTTAAACCCTTATTTTAAACAGCAGTGTTGAATGAACAGTGAGCCTGAATTTCATTTTCTCACTTTCTAAGGAGAGAAGTATATGTTTCTTGTTGCTGAATGTGCACTTTCCCGTGTCAGTTCTGGTTTGTAATTTTTACGTTGCGTGTGTCTTCTTCTCTCAAAGTTCACCAAGATAGTTGTAGCTTGATATCTGTTTCCATCTGTCATTATGTTAATGAATGCCAACTGTTGAACTTGCTTTCTGTTTGTGAAGATTATTACTTAAGTCCTTTTGATGATTAATTTCTTGACATTATTGTTGGCTCTAATATTTACTATGTCCAGCAGATTCTGCAGCTGTTGGGGGTTTTTTGTACAGCCACTAACTATGCAAGTTCTCTGTATAGCCATTAACTGTGTCCGTTCAGTGTTGCACTTGATGAGCTGCTTTTTTCTGACCACTGTGAGCTTCCATACAAACTGTTACATTCTAACTATTAATGTTGATTCATGTGGCTGAAAGTCCTCATTGTGTCCTAACTCCCCAAGAATGTTCATGCTGTTGGCTAGATTTATTGTTATAGTGGCAGAACGATTGAGTCTCTCCATTATTTTATTATCCACAAAAAATATCTGACATGCAATGTTCTTTATGTGAGTGGGGATAGCTACCTGTGATTAATATGTGGTGTTTATTTCTGCCATTTATGAACTTCAGTCAAGATAGTCTTTTCTAACTGCATTGTCTTCTTTTGTACAAATGAATATGCCTAAAGACTTTTTCTATTGACAATTCTGCTATTACACAACTCAATGTTCTCAATTCCTCAATAAATTTGTGATCATCATTAACAATTTTATCCCAGAAAATTTAATTCCACTGATTAAGGAATTGCTTGAGCATTTCTTCATTTCATTTTCAACTTAGTATAATAACAAGTTCTGTTGGAATATTCAAGTGATCTTTCAATAACACGTTATATTCTTTGTTGCTCATCTATTTTAAACTGAATATTTCACAATAGTTTCTGCTTTCTGTCAGTTGGCAAAATTTAGCTCAATGAATTCTGCAACAAATGATACAAACAAAAATGCTCCTTGTGCTAGTTGTCAAAAATGTAGAATATCCTATCTGTATGGATGTGAAGCTTGGACAATGAGAAGTCAAACTGAAAATTATTTGATGACTGTAGAAATGTGGTTTCTGAGGAAAATGCAAAAAATACCACGAACAGCCAGAAAGACCAATGAACAAGTTCTTCAAGAAACAAATGAACATCGTAAACTGATTAGAGACGTTAGACGTAGACAGTCAAAATTTTTTGGGCATGTTATGAGAAGAAATGAATTGGAGAACTTTGTCGCTTAAAGTCGCTTAAAAGTCGACAGGGTCGACTTCATTGCACCGGGTTTTATCCCATATGGCTCGGTCTCTTTCCGCAGCACGGAAAGCGTCGCACAAAGCACGAACTCCGTAGCTTTTAGCGACGACCCATGGGAGTCTCCGAAACATTTAACTCGTAAACCAAAGGACGCGGCCCGGAATCGAACCCACAACCTTCGGCTCACGAGTCAAACGTCAAACGGCTTGACCACTTCGCCACAGAGACTCCAGGAGAACTTTGTGACAACTGGTAAGATTGAAGGGAACAGACCAAGGGGAAGACCTAGAAGCAAATACTTGGATGGCTTGGCCTTGTGGCACGGTCGAGACAGAAACACGGAACTGATCCACGACTCTGGTGATTGAGTGAGATGGCAAAACATGACTGCCCACACTTATCGGCATGGCACATGATAGATGGATGGATGGATACTTCACAAAAAGTGTTGCAAGCACTGGAAAATCATGATATTGCTAACTTTGATGAGGATTAATCTTGAGAAGAGATCACAGATGACTGATGTGAATATCATCATCATTTAGCATGTCCTTTCGCAGAATGTCGCTCTCATCACATTTCGTTAAAAAGATTTCCCTCTGTCTGGTCTCTTACCTTATGCATTTTCATGCCCAGTGTCTCTGCATGTAATGCTTCCACCTTCATGCCCAGTGTTTCTGCATTGTAATGCTTCCATCTTCATGCTGGTCAACTTCTGCCTCTTCTTCCAGAAATCACATCTTCCATTACTGTTCTGTCCAGACCACTATATATTTCTTTTTCTGTGGTAATGCTGTTTATCTGCCAGCTTTTTCCGATGTTCAGATCTTGTGGAATGTCAGCTTGTTTCTTCTTCTTCTTCCACAATATTCATAAAACTTGTATTTTACATTTAAGTTCAAAAGCCCTGATTTTCTTTTTAATTATTACAAAATGGTCCATGGTTCATATCTGTATGTTTCTACAGGAAAGATACATATTCTCAAAATGTTACTTTAATTTTCTTGAGATAAATATTGAGGTGGTAAAATGACACAAAAGTTTAGTTTCTTCCCTTCAGGAGCCCTGGTAAAACATATCTACGGGTCAGGCGGAGGAGGGTTTAAAGCGTTGATAGAAAATGGCTTTTATTCTCACTTGTACTTACAAAAAAGAAAACCTGCCCAGTGTTGCTTGTAATTTAAAATAGTTTCTAAAAATTATACTAAGGTAAGTCACTCTGAGGAAAATAGAAAGTTGTTCATGGGTTATCTACTCCTCATGAAACAAATGTAGATTTCCTATGGTTAAACAATTGTTGTCTCCTTAGTTATGCAGACTGCTAATTTTTGCACTAAATTTGAAGCAGAAACAATCTATAAACATGTTAAGACTGAACAAGATCTGTTGTCCTTTATGCATGTGAAAGTAAATGTGCATTTTCCTACATAACTGGTTTGAGCAACTTTAGGTTCTCTTTTGGTGGAATAGAGATAGTGCCATAGTTGTGAGATAGAACAATAAATAAATGTTTGCATATCCTTTACAGGAGATCGCTGTCAACATCAGCATCTTTCAGCTGATTGTTGATTTCTTGGCAAGATTACGCTCAGTAGTTTGTCATTGCTTTCTGAGCGGCCGGCTCACATACCCCGTAAGTTACCGACGCGATTTGAACCACTGCGGATTCTCACCGCCGTCACGTTACTTACGAGAGTATACGAGATTACGGAGAAAAGTCGCTAACCTCTAGGCCAGGAAGCCGGCAGATAGAACAATAAGAAGTAATATTTATGTTAAAAGGGAAACAATTGGTGTATGGATAATCCTAACCGTCATGCTATATTAATCAGAGCAGGGGGATCATGTTGCCCCACAACAATCCATCTTCTGTTTACTTTATAAGTTTGATAACTGATCTCTTCAATGTCACTTTGCTAACATTTTCCCCCTCTGTCATTCTGTGTCTTGAATACCTTTAACCTTTCTAACAATAACAATGTTATCCAGAGCCTAATATTTAAAAATGTGACCAAAATATGTCCTGTCCTGGTGTGTTAATCATGTCTTGCTGGCCAAGGGGTTAATGACATTGTTCGTAATCCTGTATATCCATGTGGGGAAAACAGCAGCGGTTCGCGCCATGCTGGTAACGTACAGGGTATGTGAGCCGGTCATTCAGAAAGCAATGGCAAACTACTGAATGTAAAACTTGCCTAGTACATCAACAGCAACTGAAAAACAAAATAGCCGTCTATGAGACTTTTAGCATTCTTTTTCTTCTTACATTCCATGCCACGGGATGTTGGTCATGATATCTGTCTACAACCTTTCATTCCTGATACCTATGTTCCACCTTGTCATGATGCCAAATAATCCAGCATTTTCTCTCTTGGTCTCACCTGCCTCTCTTCCCATCCAACTATCCTGATATGACATACTCCAGCCTTCCTATTCTCATGATGTTTCTATAGAACGTGGAGCTATTTTTTTTTTTTTTTAATACGAGTAACCAGTTCTCTATGTGACTTAACTTCTATCAAGATATCTTCTCATTACTATTTGTTTCTGTCCATGGTGTTTTCATAATTACTTTATAAAACCACTTCTCTGCAACATCCACATAATTCCTCACCAATTCACGATTCACTTCCGTACATAAGAATTAAGACAATATAACCCTTAAAAACTTAGCATTCTACATATGAAGAAACCATATCTGTTTGGTCTATAGTTTCATACTAATCTTGTTATTCAGAGTCCATGATTCAGTGGCATACAATAGTAGTATAGATGAAGCTTCTGCATACAATATGAGAAAACATCATCATCATGTCCCTTGCTGGTAAATGTGGGTAATCATCATTAGCCATCTATATGTTTATCTCTGTCTTTCTCTTGCTGTTTTGCCATTAAGTTGGCTATTCTCACTAAGTTTTCATGTTTACTAGACTGCCTAAATCTAATTTCTCTAATCAGTTTACATCCACAATTAAATTCAGTGTACATCCATTCAATCTTTCAGTAAAAGGTAATAGCAGCATCACATTTGTAGATCAATTTATGTGCTGTGTTGAGATTCTCCATGTGTGATCTATGGAGGAAGGTTGTAGCATTTATAGAGATATCCACGTGCAATGAAAATGCTCCTTAACCAAAACCAAAGTAAAAGGACTATTTGTTCCTTAGGGAGATGCTGCCATTGGATATGACACACATGGAGAAAACCTGAGAACTGTATAATTAGAAAGTCTTTTATCTGCAACTCACAGGGCAAACAAAATAGACGGAGACCTAAAATACATTAAAGTTAGTTGCATGTCTTTTACAGGACGTTGCAGTCAACCCCCAACATTAAAGTTAGTTGTGTGTCCTTTACAGGATGTCGCAGTTGACCCCAACATTTTTTACTGTTCATGATTTTTTGTCACGTTTATGTTCATAGTTTGCTATTGCTTTCTGAATGACTGGCACTAATACCATTGTATGAAAACCACCACAGAGCAGTCTGTTTCCAAATCGCCGGCTCTACGTTTTGAACGTGGTATGCAGGACTGAATTGCAACATAACGCTTTCGTCACAGTGCCAGATGGAGACCAGGGAGAAGATAGAGGCAGAGATGAAAAATATGACTTCATGGAGGGAGGTCCAGGAGATAGCAAAAGATAGGAGATGTTGGTGTGTGTTTTCTGACAGCCTATCCTCCAATGGTAGATAAAGGATAGAAGAAGAAGAGGAACAAAGGACAGAAGAAGAAGAGGAACAAAGGATAGAAGAAGAAGAGGAACAAAGGCATTGTTGTTAATGTTCCTAGTTAATGTGTTTAGATCCAATCAGTATTTGTGAGTGTAGTTCTCTAGATTGCATTTGCCTTTACGAGGATAATTGTGTTCAACATTCCATTAGCTAGTTGTATTCTGATATTACTGCTGTTGTTTCCTGAAACTCTTCTTGTGCTTTACACTACAGTATAACATGTGTTTAATCAATTCTTCGTTACTTGTGAAGTAGGAGCAAAAATAGAGCTTTCCATACTGGCTGACTTCACCATTACATGAGAATGTATGCAAGTTAAATGTCTGTTAAATGAAGCAACTATCAATGTTTCTCATTACCTATATATTTACTTACATTTCCACTGTTTACTGCTTATATTGTTACTTAATTTTCTAGTACACTCTATCCTTGCCTTGTTTAATCATCTTCTTTCCTATCTGTATAAACTGAATGTATTCAAATATGTCTCTAAAACAATGTACTCGTGCATGCATTTGTGCACATACACAGGGTTTTGTTTCATGTTAGATGACAGATATATTATCTATATAACATATATAGATATATTGTCAATTTTAATATATTTTAAAGGTTTTATAGTCGGTCAATTTTATGTAGTTTTTTTTTTTTTTTAAACTATATTTGTGTCATTTTTGGTCATGTGATGAAACAAGAGGATCTGGAGAAAGTTGTGCCAACCAAAAAGATCAAGAGTATTAGAGACAAAGGGAGATGATGCTGGATGAGTTGGTAATATAATATGGTGGGTAATCAATGGTCAAATGTATGAAGAGCACGGACAAAAGATGTTTATAGAGGAAGGTGATCTCCTGCACTACTCATTATATCATCTAATCTTCATGATTTTTTTACATCATTATAAAGAGAATATTTTAAATGGTAGCCTAGGGCAAAATGTGAAGAAGAAGAAAAGATTCCATAGCAAAAACATGCTGTACACATATGAAGTATAAGGACCATAACATTTTGTAGGCTCTTGGTGCACGTAGAAATAAGTGACCAGTCTTTAACTCCCATGGTGAATGTTGAGATCTGACATCAAACCTGCCATTGTTAATGTATCGTTCTAACAATGACACCAGTGCACCCGTTGGGCAACATGAAATCAAGAACACTTAGTTAATTCTACTGATCGTAACTTCTAGTTTTCTAGCATGAAAATGTTTTTAAAGTTGCATATCCCTTACAGGATGTTGCAGTCAACACCAGCATTTTCCAGCAGTTATTGATATTCTTTGCAAGATTACGCTCAGTAGTTTGCCATTGATTTCTGAGCTACCGGCTCACATACCCCGTAAGTAACCAACGTGACGCCGAATCTCATGCAGTTGTGTTCCTCATGTGGATATACGGGATTACGGAGAAAGTTATTAACCCCTTCACCAGGGAGACGGCATGAACATTAGAAAATATTTTACCCCAGATACTGATCTATGTCCTATAAGGGTTAAATATGATCAGTGGTAAATAACCATAATCAGTGGTAAATAGCCATTATTAATGGTAAATAGCCATGATTATTGGTAAATAGCCATGATTAGTGGTAAATAGCTATGATCAGTGGTAAAATTTGATGGAGAAGATCAATTGTTACTGTTGTCAGCAATAGCCTTATGTACACTACTAAATTATGCTAGTGTTTGCTAACCGAAAGATACTTTATATGCTCACAAATGAAATAATTAAAGATGCCGTTAAGAAAACGAATTGCATGATGCATATACAAAGAGAAGGGAGCAGTGGCTAGCAAACTTGTCTGCCGACCCTGTGATTATGTGTTTGAATCTTCATCAATAAGTGGTGTTTTTAAATTGACATAGGCTCCCAGGTTCCCCCAGCCTAAAATAGGTACCAGGAAATTTTCTTAGAACTAAAAGCAGCCAGTTTCATATTGACCACATCACCCATTGAGTGCCAGTTGGTCTATACAAATATGGAGTTAGCACCATATGCCTAAAACTTGCGTGCGAAAGGGCCCTCTATTTATTTTGTACAGATAAATAAGCAATTAAATGGAAAAGGCTTCTGAAAGGAATATTTCTGAATTGATTAAATAATATTACTTACTAATATTAAATTTTAATTTTTCTTTACATTTATTTAAATTATGGTGTGTGTTTACAATCTCTCATTCATAATTTATACTTTTGTGAAGTGATTGTCATCAGATTTAAAGAAATAATTTAATGGCGTATTTCTGAGTACATGCAATATGTTGTCAATCTGTTTAATTTTGATTTTTTTTGTTCCACTGAATGTTCCAGTGTGCATATATTTGCAGTCTTGATTATCATTTATTTTAAAAGATTACCATAGGATCTACAGAAATGACATTTTGTGTTTGTGTGTAATATTGAGAAATGACTTAAACATTTGCTAAATAATTGTTATTAACTTTTTTTGGTGAAAGTTGTATATTTATTGTATTCCTATCAGAGATTTAAAAACCCATAGTGCCACAACAGAGTGGCTTTTTGTCAGAAACAGGATGCTCTGCTGAATAATAACACTTGTGAGTGGTAACTGAATAATAACACTTGTGAGTGGTAACTGAATTATGCTAGTTGTGTTTATGTAATCTTGCGTCTTTCTATGAAAGCCTTCTTAATTTGTATCAGTGTTAACATCTATGTAGATTATGTACACTTGCTTCTTGATTTCTTGCATAATACTTCATCTCTGTGTATTATTGATTGCCATGACCATCCTCAAGTCTGTCATAATAAATGTGATATATCTCTGAAGGATTGTTGATGTAATATCTATAAATAACATGTTGCATGTATACTTTTCCTTGAAAGTACTTTTTGGCGCTGGTGATGTATAGTCTCACAAAAATGAAAGATATTTTTTTCTTCTCAAAAACTTAAATATTTAATATTACCATTTATGAAATGTTTGTCTTCATTATTTCCATATAAGTAAATCACATAATTGTAGGTATTATTCTCTTCTCTGTTTCTCACACAGTCATTTTGTGTACATTAACTATTAAATTATTGAAGTCAGATAGAAATTGAGAAATGTAACCATATCAACTTAAAATACAAATTATACAATTCCCCCTGTATGCATTAAATTATTTTAAGGTGCAACTTTATCCACTGTATACTGTAGCCGCTTTTCTGTAACATTTAAGTCCAAAAGCCTTGACGTCCTTACTTAGTGATTGTGTGTGTCCATGACTCACATCTATATGTTGCCACAGGAAATATGCATGCTCTTAAAACTTGTACTTTGAATTGTTTGCTGGAGTTTTGTCATAGTTCCTTAATGCTGTTCAGTTTTTGCACTCCTATGGCAAGTCTACATATGACTTCTTTTCAACACCCTCCACTATATTGGAAACACATAACCCCAAATGTATAGTTATACAATAAAGTTGTCTTTTCTTAGAATCAGATCTAATGTGAACCAGTTGCTAGCAGGTTTGACTGCTGTGGCTCAGGGTTATGTATTCAAATCTCTATCAAGGCAGATTTTTTTTATAAATTAACCTGAATTTGAATAATGAAGACACTAACAATAGATGCATATATGTTTGTTTTATAGACTACAAGAAAGCTTTTGATAGAGTACAACATGAACGACTAATTACATGCATTCAAGATATAGGAGTAGATCGAAAGGACATGAGACTCAGTAGTAACTTGTACTGGGAACAAGTGTCATCTATTAGATGCAGAAATAACTATTTGTCGCCTCTTGCGATAAAAATAGGAGTACAGGGATGTTTACTGCCCCCAAGCCTCTTCAACATATACACAGAAAGAATTTTTAAACAAGTTGAAATGCCTGGACTTAACATCAATGGAAGAATCATAAACAATTTTGGGTATGCTGACGATACCGTGTTACTAGCAGAAAGTGAGCAAGTTACAAGACCTAGTGGAACAAGTAAACAGACACAGTGCAGAATGTGGCTTAGATATTAACATCCAAAAAACAAAAACTATGATAATTGTCAATGAAAGGGAAAGGTCATCAATGAACATCACAGTAAATGGGCAGATACTAGAACAGGTAACAAGTTTCTTGTATCTTGGACAAGTAACAACAGATGATGACAGAAGTGAAATAGAAATCAAAAAGAGAATAGGAATGGCCAAAAATGCTTTCAATGGCATTAAATCAGTATTAACATCTAGAGAGATTAATAATGCATTAAAAATGAGAATTGTCAAATGGTACGTATATTCAACGCTACTGTATGGCACGGCAGCCTGGGCATTCAACAAGCAACATAGAAGCCCTGGAGATGTGGATATACAGACGAATAGGTCGTATTTAATGGAAACAAAAATAATCAAATGCAGAGGTTCTAGAAAAACTGGGAATGCAGAGAGAATTGATGAAAGAAATAAAGAGGAGGCAAGTGAAATATTTTGGCCACGTTAAAAGACATGATACTCTTATAAAAACCATTCTGGAAGGCAAGGTTGAGGGCAAGCAAGAGGTAGACAACGATACAAGTGGGAGGATAACATCAAGAGATGGACGAACATCAGCCTGACAGAATGTACAGTCAAGGCGAGAGACAGACATTGTTGGAGATACATTGCAGCCAACCTTCATTGTGGAGACGGCACCTGATTGATTGATTGAACAATAGATTGCATGATTTATTGCCTGGCGTATTTCACTGCATCTCGTCGGGTACATACTGCAGAATTCACACCAAAATAAAGTAAAATAACTAGATAAATCTTTCAAGCTGAAATATACACATGTTCGCACAGTAATGTCAATTGTCTACTACGGTAATTTTAAACTGACTATCATGTCTTTCTGTTTCCACAAAACTGGCCTATGTAGATTAATCATTATGGCTTCTACAAACTTTAACAAGCGACTATTTTGTGTATTTAACAACACATGAAATTAACCTGAGCTTAAAATTGGTAGCAGGATATGTCTTGGGAAGTAAAGATGGCTGCTATGATGTTGACCACATCACCTATCAACAAGTGCTATTTGGTGTACACAAGTATAGGGCTGGCACCATACACCTAACACACCTCAGTATGTGTAACAGGGTCTTTTACTTCTATTTTACTTTATGCAGTTTTGAATATTAATGTTAAAGGAGTCTGGATGTGGACAGGAATGTTAATTATAGTTATATTGAAGCTGTATAACTGATTGTCCATTTCTTAGTTTCATAGTTTTGATGCCAAGCAATACTATGTGTTCATTTGTTACATCACACATCTTACAGTTTCTTAACTCTTTCAGAACTTGTTACAACTGGGTTGATTCCCATGCCTTCTTAAAAGCCTGATCGTTAGTTCACAATAAAATGTTCTGCTAGTTATATCATTGTTCTCAGGAAGCTGAACTCTTGAAACAAACTGCAACAAGAAAGGGAAAAACAGGGAAAAGATTATCTTGTATTACCATCTGGCCAAATGGACTAGTTACAGGCTTTGAGAGACACGGATTCTAATCCTGTTTACGGTGTTGGATTTTTTCTGTTTGGGGAAAAAAAAGAGAAGACTCTAACCTGCAAAATTTTCAGTGACTGTACTTGCCAGGCGGCCTGAATTCCTCAGGCTCAAGACTCCCCAGTCTAAACACCACAAGGTACTAAAGGCAGTAATGACAGTTTACAACATTAGTACAGTTTGCAGCCTGTCTTCTGTACGGATGCAAATGCTGGATAATAAATAATGCAATGGTAAAGAAATTGGAAGCAGTCAAGATGTGGTTTTTCTATTCTGAAAATGTTGCAGACATGGAAGAAAATATACGCTGAGTTGTTGATCAATGTGGGTCGATGTGTTGATGTGTTGATCAATGTAGATCACGCATTACAACTATGAGGAAAAGACAAATAAGTATACTGGGCATATCAACAGAAGTGGTGGAATCAAGAAGATAGCTTTATATGGGAAAATAAGCAAAGATACAGAATAAGGCGGTTAAAGACATATATAGAAAGCTTACACTGCTGGGGAATAAATAATATTTAACCAACATCAAATTCATTAAAATATCATTGAAGTAGTGAGTTCAATCCCTACATTACTAAAATGTTGACTTCTCGTCCTTGACTGGGGGACATAAATTACAAGTACCTCTGAAGTCGGAGTGGGTTCGCCTCATGATGAGGGACACTGATAATAGAGAAAGTAAACATCAGCCCAGTGCACTATCAATTATAGCATGTGTGTGGACTACACTTGAGTTCAAAGTGAGTGAATTAAACACAAAATGTTTTAAATGTAATATAGCAGAGATTTGAAGAGTCGTGATCACCAATGCCTGCTGCAGATCAGATACCTGAAAAAGTAGTAGTAGTCCACAGTGGTCAACCACTGCTTTTATTTTAGAATTATAATTTCTATCAGTCTTGATGATCCAGCCAAGGGAAACCTTTATTCCAAATCTTGTATTGGACAACTGATAGACTTGTTAATGATTTAAACACACACACCATAAATAAAATATTGCATGATTTCTTAACATGGCATATTTCGCTGCATCTCGCCAGGTGCATACCGCAGAGGTATATATCTTGTTATGAACGGTATTTTAGCTGAAATATGATGTATAGCAGTGTTTCCCAACCTTTTTTGTGCTATGCCCCACCTAAGCCTTTCTAAAATTCTTAATACCTGAAAAAGTAGTAGTAGTCCACAGTGGTCAACCACTGCTTTTATTTTAGAATTATAATTTCTATCAGTCTTGATGATCCAGCCAAGGGAAACCTTTATTCCAAATCTTGTATTGGACAACTGATAGACTTGTTAATGATTTAAACACACACACCATAAATAAAATATTGCATGATTTCTTAACATGGCATATTTCGCTGCATCTCGCCAGGTGCATACCGCAGAGGTATATATCTTGTTATGAACGGTATTTTAGCTGAAATATGATGTATAGCAGTGTTTCCCAACCTTTTTTGTGCTATGCCCCACCTAAGCCTTTCTAAAATTCTTATGCCCCCCCCCCCCCCCCTCCTAACATATACATTATTTTTAATATTCAAAAATTGAAATGTTCACTAAAGAAACTTGAATGATAGATTTTAGGAAGAAATCAATAGGAAATTATTGAGCAAACACAGTAAGTAAATTTTCAACACATATAATGGAGAACTGAAATTCAAGTACAAAATAATTTTAATGAAAGATTTTTCTATATTATTTTAATTATTAGTAATTATTTATTATTTAAATTTAGTCAGATGCTTGCACTTGATGCTTGCTGCAAAGAGATTTTATATCAGGTTCCAATTTAGTTAATTTCAGTCTCAAGTCTGCCCGTTTTGTTATATCCAGCCGATTTCTTCCATTTTCGAATTGCCCCCCTTAATTAACAATCGAATTGCCACACTGTGGGGCGTGGGCCCCCCGTTGGGAAACACTGGTGTATAGCATCACTGACATTGCAGAATGTGTAGAACGATATATCCACAGAAGTCATAATATTCTACACATTCGTGCAATGTCAGCGACGATGTGCATCATATTTCTGCCAAAGTATCATTTATCTTTTCACATAACAAGAGATACGGGAATGAGTGGTCTCGGTGTCGGGGTATGGTGTCCTCTTCGAGTGCTGGAGGTCCCGGGTTCAAGCACCGGGATTTTTTCACATGGACTTCTATTAACAAAATTGCCCCTGGTCTTTGAGTAGTGAGATTGGATGCCCGTATGTATTGTTGCGCATGTAAAACATCCCTTGGCAGTTGGAAATCAAAAAAGAGTAGCCTAACGGCGCTGCCTGGGCAAAATTTTGAGGTAAAAATCTACCCAAAGTATTTCAGGAACCTTGCCAGTGCTACAGAGTTTGTGTACTGAGCTGAGATTCTCCGGACTCAGACTTAAGTTAGGAGTAGAACGGAGCACTTATGGGTTACACCCATATGCCGTGATGTTGATCCGTCGACTAAACATAACAAGATATATACCACTACCGTATGCACCTGGCATGATGCAGCGAAATATGCTAAGCAAGAAATTGTGCAATCGTTTATTTATGACATATGTGTTCAAATTCATTAAAACAATACATTGTTAACAATTCCTTTTTTTTTTCTTGTATTAAAATCTGTCATTTGCCCATTCTGTTAGCAAAACTAGGTTGCACACAAATATGTGTTTGCACAGTGATGATCTTATTTTTGAAAACAAAAAAACATATAATAAGATCCTTTTACACGTCTGAAGAGGAATTGGCCATATGGTGCTGTACCCATATTTGAATTGACCAATCAGCACTCAGATGATGTGGCTAAAGTGGCTAGATTCTTTCTGGCCACCTTCACTTCCCAAGACATTTCCTGGTACACATGTTAAAATCCACAATGATTTTGATTCGAACCCATGACCACCGAATCAGCAGGCGAGTGTCCTGCCACTATCCTGCCGCAGCTCCTATGGTCTTATATGCTAAGTTTTTCTTTTAATTAATGATTTTCATTTAGAACCAAAAACAGGTGTTATTATTTGTGTTTAAATTTTGTGTTACGTTAAAATTGATTTATTGCGAGTTTCTGTTTTTGCACTGTGATCCTTCTATATGGACATGAAATGCATTTCTGGATAACTTAATGTAAGTTCTGTAGATAACTTGAGTTAATCATGCATGGATGATTGCACAGCAATCATCAACTGTTACCGTGTCGTGTACTTTGAAAGCTATTAGCCCAAAGATAATGAAATATTCAGGAATTATAAAACGGCAGCATGTTACTTCTGTATACGGTTGATGAGCTTGTAATTATTTAGGAACTATAAACATACAGTGTTTTGTTCAGATACATAGTATGTTTGTTAAGACACATAGAGTGTTTGTTAAGACACATGGTGTTTGTCCTTCAAGAATGATGATGACCATTCATTTCATCCAGTGTGGTTGAAAGTTTGGAGCCGTGAGTTCTAAGATGGCTGATAAGGCATATTTTGGCTCGAAATGTTCTCTGACAATGTGGACAAAGAATGCTTGACGTTCAGGGAGGATCTCCTGCAATGGTTTTTTTTGTCCAGCCTTTTTTCCACAGCTTTTGCATAGGAGTGTTTGTTAAGATGTAGAAATGTCAAGCTTGTTATTGAGATACTGTATTGCATTTTACACTGTAGACTTCTTCTTCTTTTGCCCTTTATTCTCCAATGGGGCAAAGGCCCTGAACCCACTCACTCCAAGCCATCCTGTCTTTAGCTATCCCATGATGCTCCATCCATGTACTACCCATATTGTAGATTTGTGTCTCCCGTTCTCTTTCTCCATGTTTTAGGTCTTCCTCTATGACTTCATATTGTTGATTTGTGTCTCCCATTCTCTTTCTCCATGTTTTAGGTCTTCCTCTATGACTTCATATTGTAGATTTGTGTCTCCCGTTCTCTTTCTCCATGTTTTAGGTCTTCCTCTATGACTTCATATTGTAGATTTGTGTCTCCCATTCTCTTTCTCCATGTTTTAGGTCTTCCTCTATGACTTCATATTGTAGATTTGTGTCTCCCGTTCTCTTTCTCCATGTTTTAGGTCTTCCTCTTTGACTTCTGCCCTGTGAACTCCAGACAAAGACCTCTCTATCTATACTATTCTCTGGTTTTCTCGATATACGTCCTACCCCTCGCCAGCATCTTTTACTGTAAGTGGAGGGGACATATTTCATTGATGCGTTACTTAGAGTAAATAAGGTAATTGTAATGCAAAGATACAGAACAGAATTGTCATATTTAAGTACTCTTTCACTAAAGTGAATGTCATAAAAATAGAAAGCAAGAATTCATTTACTGAAAGATTGTGTGTTACTGAAAGATTATGTGTGGTGGTTTTCCTGTATGGCCACAAGTGCTGAATAATGAGTAATGAAATCATGAAGAAACTGATGTTGTAGAAGAATATTCTGGGTAATAGACTGTAATCTGCTGACAATGAGATACCTCAAACCATTGGAGGCACATGACCAACCCAGGTCCAATCCCTGCCAGCCCATACATGCTGTGTTTAATGATGGCCTTGTTACATCCTCTCCACATGTTAGAAATGTGAGGACTGGCCTGGCACGCCCCACTGGTTTTCTAACTTGGAGAAGGGAAAGAACTCTACACCCATCCCCCATGGAATAGAATTGTGGTATTTAATAAAGTAAAGTAAAGGAGGAGCGGCTGCCTACGATTAAGTGAATCCACATACACTATGTTGATAAGCAAATGCACTAACAACTCTGCTACCATGGATCATTTATACACACAACACTTACAACCATTGTCAAAAATGTGACTTTGCACACACAACATATTTACAACCATTGCCAAAATAGTGATTTTATACCTGAGGAACATATTTAATCATGACTACCTTCATAGTTGTTGATTTGTAGTTATCAAACAGAAATGAAGCAGAGGATATCATAATGTACAGGGTGTATTTTAACGACTGTGCAGTGTTTGAAAATATTGCCGGTCCAAGTTTTGTATTTACCTATTATGTTGCATGAACTCTACAGAGGGTGAATCAAAGCTTGGACCCGCAACATTTTAAAACACTGCACAGTCATTAAAAATACACCCTATAGTTGGTCTTTTGCAGAATGTCACCCTAATCACAGCCTGCCAAAATATTGTTGGATCTTTCATCAGTTCAATGTCCTGTGTCCATCTTCATGCTCGTCGACCCCAGCCTTTTCTTCCAGGAACCAAGCCTTCCATCACTGTTCTTTCCAAGCCCCTGTGACGTTTCAAATGGGAAGATTATTTCAGTCTCTGAGACTTAATACTATTTTTATAATCCAGATTTCTTTGATGTTCCGATTTTATAGAATGTCAGTATTTTTTCTACTTCTTGGTCCATGATATTCAAAGAAGTTTTCTGTAACAGATACATTCGAAAGTCCAGATTTTCTTCTTTAGTGATTTTGACATGATCCATGACTCTCATCCTTTTGTTGCCACAGGAAAGATGCACGCTCTCCACTATTTTACTTTGTTTCTTGTTGTTGTGCCATAGGCTCATAACAATGTTTAATCTTTAACCTCTGAATTGCAAAAGACATACTATACACACACAAAAACAATAGAAAGCCATTTACACTCAAGAGGTCACACCTAATAACCCTATTGATTGGTTGGAGGAACCAAGTGGCATAACTCTTAGCAATCGGATTATCAGTCACGATGCACTTGCTTTAAACAAGAAAGTGGATTAAAACATCTCATTTCAATCAATAAAACAAAACGTGAGTAGCATTTCCTTTACAGGGAGTCTCTGTGGTGAAGTGGTCAAGCCGTTTGACTCGGGCTCCGAAGGTTGAAGGTTCGATTCCGGGCCGCATCCTTCAGTTCACAAGTGAAATTTTTTGGAGATTCCTGTGGGTCGTCACTTGAGCTACGGAGTTCATGCTTAAAGGATGTCGCAGTTGCAACAGCATGTTTTGACTGTTTGGGATTTCTTAGCAAGTTTATGTTCAGTAGTTTGCCATTGCTTTCTGAAAGACCCGTACCAATATCTTTGTATGAAAACCAATGCAAGGCAGTCTGCTGCCAAATCACCTACAGCTGTGTTTCGAACGTGGTATGCGGAATTGTGAATTGCAGCTCCATCAATAAACAGTAGTACCTTTAATTCATCAACAAAGAGATAATATATAATACAGTTGTGCTCTTTTAAAAAAGTCGCTTAAAAGTCGACAAGGTCGACTTCATTGCACTGGGTTTATCCCATATGGCTCGGTCTCTTCCCGCAGCGCGGAAAGCGTCGCACAAAGCACGAACGCCGTAGCTTTTAGCGACGACCCACAGGAGTCTCTGAATCATTTAACTCGTAAACCGAAGGGCGCGGCCCGGAATCGAACCCACAACCTTCGAAGCACGAGTCAAACGACTTGATCACTTCGCCACAGAGACTCCCTTTGCTCTTTTGTAAAGAGATAACTGATTCATCATCTCATTTTCAGTAATCAAAGAGACAACATATTTAATGTCTCATGTTCAACACAGAGATAATGGGTTCAACATCTCAAGTTTATCATGTGATAACTGATTTAACATCACTGATGCAACATTTTAATTCCATTAGAGATAATGGATTAAGCGTCTCATTTTCATCTGCAAATAGATAATGAATTCAACATCTCTAGTTTATATTTGTCCTCAAATATTTCTTTCTTCCCCAGGTGATAATTAATACTTATTACTTTATTTTATCTGTTAAAATTATGACTTCAAGACTTCCTTTCATCATTTTTGAGTATCTTGTGTAATGCATGCGTTCTTTGTTGATAATTGATTTGTTACGTATTTCATTATTACAGCTTATATATATATATATGAAGAGAGAGAGAGAGGTCACAAGTGTTTTGTGCCCTAGGATTCAGATGTCTCTAGAACCTCAGCTAAGAGAAATGTTTGTAGATTTTAATGTAACTGTAAACATGGCTTTCTTTTTGTGTGCTGATGAAGGCCTTTTAGTCACAGCATCCATTCTGTCACTTGTAATGTGTTCTTGTAAAGCTGACCAATTCTGCTTTTCATTTTTATTTACTCATTGTGTGTGCATGTATGTGTGTTTATGTTTATAAATATATATGCGAAATTGCAAATGATAATTGGTATTTATGATATGTAATTACAGACTTTGCTGCTTTGTATTTCTGTTTCTATTAAATTTTTCCTGAAGCATATAGCTGGTTGTGCTTAGAAAGTCTTACATTCCATTTATGAAGCCTTGTATCATGTCACATAGTTAGAGTTTATAGTTACCCAGTTTTGACAAATTATTTGTAAAACAAACTTTGCTGTTTTGACTGAATAAAATAATCTATCCATCTATCCAATGTGTACCGTGTTAACATACAACTGATATATGTATTGAGGTGTTCTGCTGTGTAGGGTTCAAACTTCAAGTTAGTGAATTTCAAATGTTGAGAATCCAGCACAGAAGAAGCAAATGAGAACCGTAAACTGATTAGAGAAATTAGATGTAGACAGTCGCAAGTTTTGGGCACATTATAAGAAGAAATCAATTAGATAACTTGGTGACAACTGGCAAGATTGAGGGGAAAAGAACAAGGGGAAAGTAGAGAAGTAAATATCTGAATGGTGTCGTCACATGGCATGGTTGAGACAAGAATATGGAGCTGATCCACGACTCTGGTGATCATATGAGATGGCAAAATATGACCGGCCATGCTTATCGGCATGGCACATGATGATGATGATCCAGTAGTCTTAGACTTAGAGAATAAGCATGATAACCCAGATTCTTCTTCTTTCACCTTTTATTCTCCATTGGGACATAAGTCCTCAACCAACTCACTAAATATCGCCCTATACAGCTAATTGGCTGAAATACTCTCCGCTGGCTTGACAGACGAAAGTTTGTTACATTGTGTTTCAAAAAAAGGCATAATAACTACAACCTATGGGGGTAACGAATATGAAATCCATAGCACAAACACTGGGAGTAATTGTAGAGACCATGTGTTGTTCATCCGGCATGATCCCTCTCTCTGCTTGCCTAGTTTACTCCAGAGGAAAGGCAACACCAGTACACCTGGAACAAGACAAGCTGCAGAAGCTACCGGATCAGCAAAGTAATGCTTTAACTGTCTGCCTGTTGGAGCTTTCATCCTAGACCAGTTATCAAGGCCTGGTATGCCCTGCCATAACATTTAGTCTTTAGGTTGTATGTAAGGCTGAAATACATAACACACATATTCAATGATACTGTTCAAATTTGGAGCATGTTATCTCCATGATAACTGCAGGTTATATGGGGATAACAAATATTTCATATTCAAACAGTATCAGTGATCATGTATGTGTCTAAATTATTTCAGCCAGAACATGATTCATCTATTCACATATAACTGCAGTATGCACCCGACAAGAAGCAACGAAATATGCCAGGCAACATATTGTGCAACCTCTTGTTTATGGCTTTCTGTTTTTTTTTTTGCATATCCTTTACAGGATATTGCAGTCAACCCAGCATTTTTTCAGCTGCAGTTGATGTCTTGGCAAGATTACACTCAGTCGTTTTGTTTATGGCTACTTGGTTTAAATTCCCAAACGTAATACATCACTTTGAATAACCTTAATTGTTTATTTGTCAACACTTTTATTTCACTTAAACTGCACCCAGTTGCCGGTCACATCCAGAACGTTCTCACACTGATTAGATTCAATGATTAGTCTCTGTCTACAGGCATTAATTCAACATAACAAAATCATGAAATGTACTTCTCCGGGTAAACTTTATTCAGTAGGCTGACATTAATCCATCACAACATTTTAACATATTTTCTTTTACGTCATGGACCCTTTTACACAACAAGTGTACAGGGTATATGGTGCTAGTCTCATATTTTATAGACCAATCAGCACTCAATGAGTGGTGTGGCCAGTTTAACACCAGCCCCTTTATAGACCAATCAGCAGTCAATGGGTGGTGTGGCCAGTATAACATCAGCCCCTTTATAGACCAATTGGCACTTAATGGGTGGTGTGGCCAGTAGAACACCAACCCTTTATAGACCAATCGGCACTTAATGGGTGGTGTGGCCAGTATAACACCAGCCCCTTTATAGACCAATCAGCAGTCAATGGGTGGTGTGGCCAGTATAACACCAGCCCCTTTATAGACCAATTGGCACTTAATGGGTGGTGTGGCCAGTATAACACCAGCCCCTTTATAGACCAATCAGCACTCAATGGGTGGTGTGGTCAGTATAACATCAGCCCCTTTATAGACCAATCAGCACTCAATGGGTGGTGTGGTCAGTATAACACAAGATCCTTTATAGACCAATAGGCACTCAGTGGGTGGTGTGCTCAGTATAACACAAGCCCCTTTATAGACCAATAGGCACTGAATGGGTGGTGTGCTCAGTATAACACCAGCCCCTTTATAGACCAATAGGCACTCAGTGGGTGGTGTGCTCAGTATAACACAAGCCCCTTTATAGACCAATCGGCACTGAATGGGTGGTGTGCTCAGTATAACACCAGCCCCTTTACTTTTATAGACCAATCAGCACTCAATGGGTGGTGTGGTCAATATAAAACCAGCCCCTTTACTTCCCAGGAAAATTCTGATTTCCATTTTAGGCTGTGTCAACCTAGGAGCCCAGGTCAACCTTGCGAAAATCTGCATCAATGGGGATTTGGACACATGACCATTGAGGCAACAGGCAAGTGTGCTAGGACCTGCACCACCATGGCTCCCATCTAACATCATAACTAGTGTTCATTCACTTGTGTTAACTTAGCTAGTTCTAATTCACATGTGTCAACTTTTTTTTTTTAAAGTTGCATATCCTTTACAGGATGTTGCAGTCAACACCAGAATTTTACTGACGTTGTTGATGTCTTGGCAAGTTTTTATGTTCAGTAGTTTGCCATTGCTTTCTGAACGACCAGCTCCCATATTAACACGTTAAAACCAGTGCGATGCGGTCTGCTGCCAAATCGGTCACCACTGTGTTTCGGACTCGAGTAAGTGGCATTACGAATCACGTTCACAACGCCATCGCCACGGAAACCAGCTGTGTTTCTGTATTTCACATATTTTTTTTATTTTATTATAGCGATACAGATACCAAACAATAACTATTTGATCTACCATATGATTTTGGAAGACAGAATTGCATTGTCAACACTCTGAACAGACTAAGATGCACTCTTAACCAAGATGTTAACTTAGCTAGTTCGAATTCACATATGTTAACACTTTGAACCGGGTATCATCTGAATATCAAATCTTTGATGCAGAAACTGATGCAATGATTTGGCAGAATCCATAGTCATGCAACCTCGCTCTTGAATCATACCTGGTGGGCTGTAAAAGATAAACATGCGAACAATCAATTCATTACAATTCACGATGACTTTTGACTCGGGTCAGCAAACTAAGAGTTAACGCTTTCATTTCTAACAGATTTACACAGTAATTTTAGAGGCAGGCTGTTGTGTTGGCATCCTGGCAGTGGCCTTATGCATGTATGCCTGTGCAAACTGTTGGTTTGCCGGGATTGCTGTACGTGTCTGTTTCACTTTTCGCGTGGGACAATGAGGAGCATTTTGTGTGATATTCACTGGCACAGGAAAGAAGCAATATGGGGCGACCCTTTGCCAAGAAGTTGGAACTGTGACTAATGACTTAAACAGTAAAATAATCCAATATAAACAGTCATAAGTGTATTTCTTTCATAGACACACACTGGAAGTGGCCAGATTTCTTTAGTATCATCTGACTAAATGTAAAACGTAAGAGAACACATGAAGCGATGGCTGGGATTCAAGTAACGATCCATCACACATCACACGTTGCTTGGGTCTGAAAGAGCTCAGTCACCAAAGGGTAGGAGTGGCTAACAGGTTTACATCTGTCTCTAATCCAAAAAGTGCCGGTTGTGAATCAGGTGTGGATGATCTTTGAAAGAATAAGGAACCTGAGGAAGTTATACTTCTACATGATCCCAGGGCAGGAATGAAATATCTAACTTCACGGATGAGGACAGGAAAACATTAAACCTCCCATATGCAATTTGTGCAGATATTAAACATCCCTTACCATTTTAAAATTAGAACAGTTACCCACAATACAATATTTATAGCATGAAGCCTCTTATGTGACAATGTTAACAAATGTCATCCTGATGTTTGAGTTGAATAACCTAACATGATAAAGTCACCATGAAGATTTACTCTGAAGCACAATGATTTAATTTAACAGTCAGATTTAATTTGACAGTCAACCTCCTATTCTAAGACACTTTTCTTGAAAATTTATTTCACAAATTATTTTTTATTATAGCTAATTCAAGGAGTTCAAATGCGTGTTTTTTTTTTCTTCAATTTTTCTTCTTGATGTCCAGATACAAAGTAAACCCTGGAAATAACTCTCTTTCTTATAGCCAAGCCATGTAGTGCTGGTCATCATGTCTGTCCACAGCCATCGGTTTTGCCTACTGCTAATAATTTATGATGCAGATTTTCCTCCGTGCCATGATGCCAAACTGTACAGCATCTTCGACTTATGAACAGACCTAAGATGTATTTTTAACCAAGATGTTAACTTAGCTAGTTTCCCCTGCCTCTCCTCCTCTCCAACTTCCCCATTACAATGACATACTCCAGCTCTTCCCTTATCATGATGTATCCACAGAATGCAGGTTGACTTCCTCTGATGTGAGGACCAGTTCTCTTTGTGAGTTTACTTCGATTAAATCTTCATTACAATGTTTAATCTGTCCATAGTGTTCTCATCATTTTCTAAATAACTCCATGTAGCCCATTTAGTGCAGGTCTCCCTAGCGAAGGGATTAACGACTTTCTCCGTAATCCCGTACATCCACGTAGGGTAACACAGCTGTGTGAGATTCGGTAGCGGATCGTGTTGTGTTGGTTACTTACAGGGTATGTGAGCCGGTCGCTCAGAAAGCAATGGCAAACTACTGAGCGTAATCTTGTCAAGGCATCAACAGCGGTAAAATGCTGATGTTGACAGCGGTGTCCTGTAAATAGGATAGGGGGGGGGGGGGGGGGGAGCCCACTTAGTAGACTGCAGCTGTAAAAAGTGCTGGTGTTGACTGCGACGACATGTAAAGGATATGCAATTAACTTTTTAACCCTATATAATACTCTGTGACAAGCAGCCCAACAAAGCTTTCAACCAGTTTTCTGAAACTGACAGATACCAAACAATAACTATTAGATCTACCATATGCTTTTGTAAGACAGAATTGCACAGTCAACATTCTGAACAGACCAAGATGTATTCTAACTGTAAAAACAGTGTATTCTGAAAGTAAACAGTGAGTTCTTAAAGTAAACAGTGGGTTCCTCAACTGAAAAGTGGTTTATTCAAAAGGCAAACAGTGCATTCAAAATCTGAGCAATTTTTTTAAATTAAAAAATCTTGGCAAACTGCCAACCATGAAGGGAAAATATCTATCTGATGTAAGGAAACATCTTTGAAACAAAGTAGAAGGCATTTTTTTCTTCTGAACAGCATGGGTATCATCTACAACAATGAAATTAGTTTGTATTTTTCTAACTCACCATCACCATGTGCCATGTAAAGTGGCATTTATATGTCTACACAGATCTCGGTCATTGGTGTTATGGATCAATTCTAGAATAATCAGCATGGGAATGCTTTAGTGGCTTTTGAAAAGGGGGAAACGGAGCATTTGTGGGAATGTCCTGAGTGTTGTGATGTCGATTCTTAAATGAAGTATTACATTGATGATATTCTTTCCATGCTATCAACTTTAATCATCACACATTATTTCTCTTGATCTGGCATGTGTGGAATTGTCTTAAGTGCTTAGATGTTGCTTCTTAAATTAAGTATTCAATCAATCATGTGCCATGCCGGAAAGCGTGGGCGGTCATGACTCGTCATTTCACTCGATCACCAGCATCGTGGATCAGCTCAGTGTTCCTGTCTCATCCATGCCATGTGGCCAAGTCGCCCAGGTATTTTCCTCTCGGTCTTCCTCTTGGTCTGTTCCCTTCGATCTTGCCAGTTGTCACTAAGTTCTCCAATCCATTTCTTCTCATAACATGTCCAAAAAATTTTGACTGTCTATGTCTAATTTCTCTAATCAATTTACGATTTTCATTTGTCTCCTGTAGTACTTGGTCATTGGTTTTTCTGTCTGTCCACGGTATTCTTTGCATTTTCCTCAGAAACCACATTTCTGCAGCCATCAGATGTTTTTCAGCTTGACTGCACATTGTCCAAGTTTCACATCCATACAAAAGAATAGGCTCTATGTATCCCCTCAACACTCTTTTTCTCGTTTCAATTGACATCTTTTTATTGGTCAGAATGTTTTTCATCTTGCTAAAGGCTACTTTCACCATGGCAATTCTTGTTCTAATCTCTTCAAGGCATCTCCCATCAGATGTTATGACTGTTCCGAGATAATTGTACCGATTCACTTGTTGAAGAATATTCCCATATATTTGTATATTACATTGTGGTACTTCATTCTTCCTAGTGACGACCATAACTTGTGTCTTCTTACAGTTTAATTCCAACTCCAGCTGCTCACTGTGTACAACAACTACATCTACTAATTGTTGTAGATCTTGTGCATTGTCTGCAATCAATCAAGTATTACATTGATGATATTCTTTCCATACTATTATCGACTTTGACCATCAAATATTTTTTTTGGTCTGCCACATCTACCATCACTGATGTTGTCAGTTATCACTATGTTATCTATTGCCTCTCTTCTTATTACATGATCAAAGAACACTGTCTTTTTCTTACATTTGTGTATAATTTTCTACTTTTATTAGCCGCTTCCAGATAATTGTTGTTGGTTGCCCTGGCTGTCCAACCTCCTAATTTATTCAGTCATACTCCAAGATTCACTGCCATAGAGCAGAATAGGTTTAACGTAACATTCCAACCTCCTAATTTGCTCAGTTACATTCCAAGATTCACTGCCGTACAGCACAACAGGTTTAACATAACATTTTATTACTTTCTTTCTGACATTCTAACTGTGGAAGAAAAATGGGTGTACTCCTTGTTACATATATACTCACCTGGACAACAGTTCGGTGACAGAGCGGAACTTGTGTGCAAGGTTGAGAGCCTGTGGTACTGTCACTCTAGGCATAGACAGGATAAATCTGAACATCTGTGAATCAGGATACAGTATGTTAATAGTAACCAAAAGATTCTAACAAATTGGGAGGACTGTCAAGTATAATGTGATTGCAACATTACATGTTTCTTCGCACCATCAATAAAGGTTTTTAGGTTCCATAAAAGACACTAGACTACAAACACATATCAAAGTGGCCCACCAATCTGGAATACATTGAGCAAAACATGCCCTATCTTTGTTGACTTCAGAGCTTAAACCTGGCCCCCAGATGATGAAAGCAGAAGAGAACTTGGGGCACATGCAAGGCCCTCCAGTTGGTGACTGGATTAATGGAAACTTCTTCCACTTGTTTAGACTACTGAACATGGGGAAATGATCACAGGAGAATATAAAGCATGGTTATTATCATTATTTCACACTAACCTCTTCTTTGGCACTGCTCAACACAGATGGTACACTGATGGCTCTTCCTTTCTTGTCTTCAACATTACACAAATCTGCCAACAATGCAGTTGTTTCCTCTGTGAATTAAAACCACATTATTAACAGATTTAGTACCAAACAAACAGGCGGTTGGGACCAAACAAACATGAATTGTGGGAAATGGGAAATACGGGTGTGTTATATTATGACTTACAAGTTGTTCATATGGTAGCAGACATGTTATATTATATATCAAATTAAAGGGGACTACTTAGGGAAAGCTACTGTATGTAAGCCCATGGCTGATACAGGAAGTAGCTAAAGACTATTAATCATCCCATGACACTTAATCAGTTACATAATAATGTCCCAATATAATGCAGAAAGTGACCCATGACTTGGTGTTTTGTCAGAATTATATGCAAAGGTGTTTGGTTTACTGTTGAAATAGGCAGTAATAAGCTAGAGTAGGGGGAGGGTCAGTGTGGCTTGAATTTATAGCATCCCCCCCCCCCTAACTCAGAAAGTTTCAGGTTCAAACCCATATGGTGGACAAACTGTTGGGAGAAACCCAATGTCATCCCTTGCAGTGTTTTTGGGTATGAATCTGAAACTGAGTCTTCTAAAAAGTGGGCAAAAACTAGGAGACTCTAGTGTACTCTGTAAGCATCCTTCTTCTTCTGTCATATATCCCCTATTGGAGCATTGGTGTGTCCTGCAACAGTCTCCATCTACTCCCCATATCACCATATGTGCTGTCTTTTATAATTCACACATTGTTCTAAAATTTCAAGTATCAATTCTGGAGATTTTCAAAATAATGTATTCCTTTGGTGTATGTAAACACAGAAGTCACAAACAATATGTTGCATGATTTGTTCCCTGGCATATTTTGCTGTATCTTGTCAGGTGCATACTGTAGAGTTATATATCATATGTTAAAGTTAGTTAGTTACATATCCTTTACAGGATGTCGCAGTCAACACCAGCATTTTTTGCTGTTGTGATCTCTTGGCAAGTTTAAGTTCAGTAGTAATTTGTCATTGCTTTCTGAACATCCAACACCCATACCATTTGGTAAAAAACCAACACATAATCACAGGTATTGTTCGAATTTGAAACATCTTTTATCCCCACTGTAATTTTAAATTTCACATGAACATTAAAACAAGGCAGGCTGCATCTCTCAGTAGTTCAAAATCATAACAAACAAGCAGATGCATATATTGCTCTGACAAAATTTCAGAATTAAGCACAAGAAATGTGGTCGTGACAGAATATTCAATGCTTGTGTGGATTTTGCTTCCTAGAAAGAGCTAGGCTCTGTCAGGTTTTCAAATGCCCATGACACACCACAACCTTAGGGCAGAGTAGTGTTTCAACACCCTTCTAGGTTATGGCAGAAGTCAGTTAATAAAATAGAACAGTGACAAACTTTGCCCATGTTTTATAGAGGCCCATAAGACAAGCAAAGAAGAGTAACATTGCAATCTACCATGTCTAACAGAAGTGTCTAGGGAGTGTTGGCATAACACTGGTTACCTCATCCTGTAGAAACATTTACCTACAAAATACAACCAATCATTAACAAGCACACAAAAGGGATTGGTGGCTTCAGATGGTTATAAGCCTTTGTTCCATTGGGAAGTGAAAAGCGGAAGAAGTGCCCAACTTCCCTACCACTGTGTATTGCCAGAATTCAACTCCTCCATGGAGAGCAACATTAAACATCATGTAACAGAATGTCACTGTAGTTATAGTCTGTGGGAAAGATTCAGTCTTTCACCAATTCCCACTCCTTGTTCATTTTCATGCATTCTAGTCTGTGATAACATGTTTCAATTAAGAATGTATCTGTACTTTCTGTTAAAGTATTGCCATTTCTATCATTACACACAGCCTTACCTGCGCTGTCTGAAAATTTACTCAACAATCTTAATACACACAACCTCACCTACACAATCTGTAAATTTACTCAACAATCTTATTACACACAGCCTTACCTACACTGTCTGAAAATGTACTCAACAATCTTATTGCACACAGCCTTACCTACACTGTCTGAAAATGTACTCAACAATCTTATTACACACAACCTTACCTACACTTTATGTAAATTTACACAACAATCTTAATACACACAACCTCACCTACACAATCTATACATTTACTCAACAATTTTATTACACATGACCTTACCTACACAATATATACATTTACTAAACAATCCTATTACACACAACCTCCCCTACACAATCTGTAAATTTACTCAACAATCTTACTACACACTTTACTCAACAATCTTACTACACACTTTACTCAACATTCTTATTACACACAACCCTACCTACACAATCTGCAAATTTACTCAACAATCTTACAACATACAATCTCAACTACACAATCTGTAGATTTACTCAACAATCTTACTACACACTTTACAAAATTCTTATTACACATAACCTCACCTACACAATCTGTAAATTTACTCAATTTTACTACACACAACCTTACCTACACTGTCTGTAAAATACACTCTGACCTTAGACTGCATCAGATAAGACAGCGTTGTATCCAGATATTTTGTGCGATGTCTGATGAAAGAAACAAACACATTCTTACATAAAGGTGTATACAGCTACCTTCCACACTGAATCAAACAGTCTGCACCAACCAGAGGCAGACCCTATTATATTCAAGACACTAAAGAGGCTGAACCGGCCGCTGTTCTGCTTACATTTCACAATTAGAAAACATATCCACAAAAAGAATATTTACAGCTTATGTGATTGTGGTATACACAAATCTGGGTCCTCGCTGTGCTACAGAGTCCATGCAATGTACTGAGTTTCTCCTTGTGTGATCTATATGAGGCAGCCACAGAAATTAAGGCATAACCTCCATTCCATCTTATTACCCAAATCTCAAAATGCTAATCTAATGATATTTCATTTCTCCTACTGCCAGTGCTATTTTCCAATTTATACATTTCATTTCATGTGTCAATTAGACTAGACCTCTGTTATTCCACTAATCCATCGCTTGTGAGGTCTGCCTCTTTCTCTCTTTCTGCTGCATCCAAAGGTCAGTATTTTTTGCAGTATGCCTGTAAAATGGGTACCAAAAAACTGCTACATTTTTTTCTGGGAAAGAAAGGTGGCAAAGGAATTGGTCACCCTTCAATACTATGTTGCGATAAGTGAGATACGTCATATGAACATTGATAAAGTTGCATCGTTCATTAATGTAATGAATAACACCTGACTTGGATATTTGGATGCAAAGACAAAAGTAGCAAGAAAGAATGTTATGATTGAACTATCTGAATACTTGTTTGGCAGTGAATCTTGGAATGTGAACAAACAAATTAGGAAGAGCTTTGAGGTGGTGGAAATGTGATTTCTGAGATGGATATTGTGAATACCTTGGACTAACTACCAGAGTAACTAACAACGACTGCCTGGAAGAGACTAATTAAAGTAGAAAATTATAGACAACTATAAGAAAAAGATGTAAACAGTGTTCTTTGGTAATGTAATGAGAAGAGAGGCACTGGAGAACATCGTGACAACTGGAAAGATCAGTAGTAGCAGAGGCAGACAGCAAAATTATGGTAGAAGGAACAACAAACACGAGATCTCTAGAGCGGCATGAATGCCTATGCAACTCTGCAGGGCACACTGAACACCCTATTACTTAAGAAGCTGCAAACAAAGATTTTAAAAGTTATATGGCTGTATGTATATATATATATATATATATATATATATATATATATATATATATATATATATATATATATATATATATATATATATATATATATATATATATATATATATATATAAAATGGTAATATTAATGGGAAAAGAGACAGAACAACACTGGACAATCATGCATCACAGCACAGAAAGATTGAATGGACTGATACATATGGCAACAGAACAAGACCTACATACACGAGCTGGCAAGGTACTTGATTATTATGATGCAGATGACAACAGGAAAATCTGGAGTTTTCATTAACAGTATAATAAACATGTTTTTGGATGCATTATTGCAATGACATCTTAGTGATGTCAGGTCTTAGTCAGATATGACTGAGCTACCGTATGACAGTAGACGGTACTGCCTGCTTTCTGTTAGCACCGAATGTTGGACGGCACTGTCGAAACCCGACACTCCACATTGTGCCAACAGCTTCAGATGGAGGCATGCAATTGGGAGGGCACAAGCACCATCATGGTGCGAATAAATGCAAACTAACGACTAAATGTCATGGCAGGGAAGATCAGGCCCTAAGCCTTGGTTGGCAACTGATTGGTCTAGGATCGAGGCTCAGACAGGTGGATATTTAGAGCATTGCTTTGCTAATCTAGCAGCTTCTGCAGCTTGTCTTGTTCCAGATGTATTGGTGTTACCTTTCCTGTGGAGTGAAATGGACAGACAGAGAGGGATCATGCTGCATGGGCAACTCATGGTCTCAGCAATTCAGATACGGCTGTGTGCTATAGAGAGGTATAACTCCATTCCTGGTCTTACCGCCATGGGTTATAGTTATTATGCCTTTTTTAAGTACAATGTAACAAACTATCATTTGTCAAGACAGCAGGTGCCAATGCAAGGACATTTCTAACATCTTTGTCAGGTAGAAAAACGAAGCCAAATGACAACAAACATTCTGTGGCTTAAAACTCTAAATTGCATGCAATAACAACACTTTGAAAAGTTTCAAGTTATAAGCTATTTTGGTACCTGATGAAAATCATAACATTGTATGTATTAACAATTTTATCAATTACCATATGACTAAAGAGGCCAGATTTTTCTATATATGTATTTCATACCCTCACCATTGCGTCTGCCACCTGATTATTGGTCACACCACTGCCAGGTTCAAATATACTTACATAGATTTTTTGGATTTCTCTTGGCCAGCTTTGACCCTGTCTGCTTCCACTATAAGAACACAGCGCTCATACATAGCCTGCATCTCACAAAGCCTGGATGACAATTTACTGCGGCAACTACCGTTACTGAAATCTGGCATTAGAAATGGTCAACACAGTTATACAACTAAAATGCCTTTTCTCTTTTAAGTTATGTAGGAATATCAACAGTTCAAAAAAAGGTTTTCCTGTCGGCAATTTGAATCAAGAAGACACAAACAATTGCCTGGCATATTTTATTGCATCATGTCAGGTACATCCTGCAGAAGTCACACAACATTAAAAAAGCAACACAATGAATCCTTCAAGTTTAAATATACAACACACATATTACCACAGTAATGTAAATTGCCTACCAAGTAATTTTAAACTGACTATCATGTTGTTTGGTTTACACAAAGATAGCTTAGCCATAGGCATCATGACTGCTTTAGCTAATCTTAACATTCAACCATTTCAAGTTAAAACATTTTGTTTGTGTGTTGTATAATTTTGACAGATATAAATCCTTGGTCAAGCAACGCTAAGCATGTATGCATAAAAATACTGCTTTAATGCTGAAGCGATGGAATGGCTTAGAGGTAGTATGTCCACTTTCAAATCAAGCAGACTGGGTTCAGTTCATGGTGTGGATAGTGTCATCATCATCATGTGTCATACTAAGTATTGTTAGTGCCCATGTATCTCTACAGATCTGGGTTCTTGGTTTTCTGGATCAATTTTTATGATGACATTCCTCAATGCCATCATATTAGACCATCATCATGTTTGACGGAAACATGTACTACCAGTCCAAAATTAGGAAAATGCATAAGCAAACCACTGCCTGAAGCAAAAACACTCCAGAGGCTTTAAGAGCTAAACAGCCTACCCGCCATATTGGACCGGAAGACCCATAAGATAAGTATAAATAAATAGCCATCTTTAATGCTGCAATAGCAGAGTGTCCTAGATCCATGATGTTCATACTCTAACTCAAGCAGACGGTACAATTCATGATGTGGACAGTATCGATTACAACAAATAAGAAACCAGATGATGATATACTCCCTCCTGATCCTAGGGTAGTGGATCGTAAGCCTAGTTTTCTTAGATGCTATGTCATCATAACCATGGTAACATAGTGGTTAGCGATTTTGCCTGTCCGGGCAGTGGTTTGGGCTCAATCTCAAGCACAGGCTGTAAACAGTATGGCTCCAGGGTCAATTCAGCTTTAAAAATAAATGGGTAATTTTCATTGTTTCTGGAAATTGACCAGGAAGGAAGGAACGAACGAATGAACGAATGAACATACTTTATTTTCAAAGGGTTAAGAATTGGGCACACAGGCCCGTCAAGGTAACAAGGGAAGTGGCCACTAGAACTGACTATGTAACTAAGAATGAAAAAACTAAGAGCAATAAAAAAAATTGAGAGCATCTATTGGATTTTTTCCCACGGACATGCTGTGTGGTGGGACATGAGTAGGCGGAGAGATTGGCCGAGTCTGCACAGTTCGGTGGGGTTATGGTGCATGATAAGGCAGACGTGGTTGAGACCTTTTGGGACTGTGTGTATAGTGTAGAAGAACAGATAGATCATCATGGCATGGAGAGAACGGTGCTGCTGGGAGTGACCAGAGGATCTGACCGACACTCAGGACTCCAAGGAATGGCCAGATAAACAAGGAATGGCCAGATAAACACATAATCAATCTGCTACTGGTACCATTAGTATTGGGACTCTTCGCTGGCTGTTGCAGATGAGGATGAAGCATGTACGGGTATGTCCCGAGTGCTGTTATGTCGGTTGATAGCATGGCATTTGGAAATCATAAAATGATTTGACCTTAACCGTTTGCTGCCCTGATAAAATTCCTAACCCTAGGAAGGCTACTTTCAACAGACTTTTTATATGTATATCTCTTATGTGAATGTGGAAGTCAAGGGAAAACCATCACATTAGAGTCACAACGTAAAGCTAGATGGTAGAGTGACATGTTCCAAATACTTTATATTAGTCTTTGGGCTGCTTAACCTGACATAAGCGCACAGGCATACTGCGTGTATGTTGAACACTAAACAAACAGTGATAAAACAAATATTTCACAAAAACATTTCCTATCCACAATAATCATCATCGTATGCCATGCCAAAGAATGTGGGAGATCATGGTTTGCCATCTCACACCATCAACTGAGTCCAGGATAAAGAAGACACAAACATTAGATTGCATGATTTTTGCCTGGCATATTTTGCTGTATCTCATCAGGTATATACTGCAGAAATCACACAACATAAAGTAAAGTAACTAGAAAATATACACATGCTTTCACATTAACTACAATTGTCTACCACAATAATTTTAAGCTGACTATCATGTCTTTCTGTTTGCACAAAACTGGCCTACGTAGATAAATCATGATGGCTTCTGCAATCTTTAACAAGCGACTATTTTGTGTGTTAATCAACACGCAAAACACATTGTCTCTATCAATCACGTGGTCAGTTTTCACAATGTGCTGTCAAATCAATCAATACTTCACAATATTTCGCTATAAAGTATATGCCAGATAAAGACTGTTCTTGTTCCGATTATGTCATGTGAACAAATCATCCCCTTATTTATCTCTATGCCTTAACCATGTCCTTTTCCCATTAAGTTTGTCACCAATGTTTCAAGATTATTTCTCCTGATAACTCATCTCATCTCCTGATGACATGCCCACAAAATCTTCACCAAGTCTTTCTCTAAACAACTTATGGTTTCATTTGTTTCTTCTGGGATTGTCTCATTCATTTCTCTGTCCATCCATGGTAAACCACATTTCCATCAGAAGTTTCTCAGCTTGTCTACTTATTGTCCATGTGTCACATTAATACAACAGAATGGGTTCTATATATAATTTAACACTCTTTATCACTGTAAATAACAGCTTTTAATTGGCATTTCCATTTTGCAAAAGGCCATCTTAGTGATTCTATAAACGATTCTACTTGATAACAATGTAAAAAAATATGTGACCTACTAGACCACTGGACTCTGTCAGCAGCAAGATGATTGCTGAGGATGTAGTCACAGCCAGTGAGCTGTCGTGCTGTCACAGTTATACCATGTTTAAGTCGCAATGCAGATATGATCTCCTGAAAGATATTTAGCACAATACCAGGTAGAATAAATGCTCAATATTATTACACTCTGATACTATCTTTATCAACTAATGACCAGTCAGGACATAAAATCATTTACTATTACTATAGTAAGGTATACTAAGGTATGGTACAGTACAGTAAATACAGTACCGTACAGTATAGCACAGCACAGCACAGCACAGCACAGCAGCGCAGAGCGGAGCGGAGTGGAGTGGAGTGGAGTAGAGCAGAGCAGAACATAGCAGAGCAGAGTAGAGTAGAGTAGAGTAGAGTAGAGTAGAGTTGAGTAGAGTAGAGCAGAGTAGAGCAGAGTAAAGAATAGTATGATAAAATACAGTACAGTAAGTATAATAATGTAGATACAGAATAGTATGGTAAAATACAGTACAGTAAGTATAATAATGTAGAGTACAGAATAGTATGGTAAAATACAGTACAGTAAGTATAATAATGTAGAGTACAGAACAGTATGATAAAATACAGTACAGTAAGTATAATAATGTAGAGTACAGAACAGTATGATAAAATACAGTACAGTAAGTATAATAATGTAGATACAGAATAGTATGGTAAAATACAGTACAGTAAGTATAATAATGTAGAGTACAGAACGGTATGATAAAATACAGTACAGTAAGTATAATAATGTAGATACAGAACGGTATGGTAAAATACAGTACAGTAAGTATAATAATGTAGATACAGAATAGTATGGTAAAATACAGTACAGTAAGTATAATAATGTAGATACAGAATAGTATGGTAAAATACAGTACAGTAAGTATATTAATGTAGAGTGCAGAATAGTATGATAAAATACAGTACAGTAAGTATAATAATGTAGAGTACAGAATAGTATGGTAAAATACAGTACAGTAAGTATAATAATGTAGATACAGAATAGTATGGTAAAATACAGTACAGTAAGTATAATAATGTAGATACAGAATAGTATGGCAAAATACAGTACAGTAAGTATAATAATGTAGATACAGAATAGTATGGTAAAATACAGTACAGTAAGTATAATAATGTAGAGTACAGAATAGTATGGTAAAATACAGTACAGTAAGTATATTAATGTAGAGTACAGAATAGTATGGTAAAATACAGTACAGTGCAGTGTGAATTTGTCATACTACTCCATGTGTCCATCGGTGGTGACTGGTGGAGTGAACTTTAGATATAGAAGTGTCCATCTTGTATCTGTCTACAGTGTTCTCATCATCCTTTTATAAAACCACATCTCTGCAGCTTCCACATAATTCATCACTAATCTGCTAATTGTCTGATTCTTTTCCATAAGTCAGGATTGACTTACTATAGTTCTTAAGAACTCTTTGTCACACCTCGACTGACAAAGAAATATTGCAGAGAATATTCTTCCTTTTGCAAAATGCTGCCTTTGTTTGGGCTACTCAACATTTAACTTCAATAATACATGTGCCATCTGCTGTTATTAGACTACCAATTGACTTGTTTTAACAGGTCCCGTTCATTATGGTGCTGCACTTGGGAAGATACATTTTCATTGCAATTACCATTACTTGTTTTTCTGTTGTTCAGACTAAGACCTTTGGTTTTACTTTTTGTTGTAATTATAACTATCAGTTGGTATAATACATAATTTCCACATAATAATTAGTTGAATGGTAAACTGGCATCTGACAGAAGCTGTGATATTTAGGAACAGAACCATAACAAATATGGAGGATGGCAAATGAAATCAGGTGATACAGTACCACAACATGCACTGATGCTCTCATAATACAATGTAAATAATGTGAATAAATGAACAATCAAACTTCATTTTAAAAGATTGAAGAATTAGACATGCTGGTTCATTTTCAATTCCTCCTTTTGTTTAAACAATCATCTTAAATATGTAAAATTAGAAGTACCAATAGTAATTGCTACATTACATATATTATGAGTTGAGTTGTTGAGTCGAGTTGAGCTAAGAACTGGCATCACTGAACTCAGGATATTCCAATATGTGCCTCGTCCCCTCGTTCAAAAGACAGCGATGAGTCACACTACTAATCGGTCCAACCTCTATGTGACTGAAAGTTCTCCTGGTCTTCCTTCTCAGTTTTGAGATTGTTCCAGAACCCCAGCTGATCCCCCACAATCTTATTTTTTCCATATACAGGTTCTCAAAAACTGTACCCCCACCTTCTCCACCTGTTGTCTTACTTTCATTCTCAAAGGTGAGAGTGAACTTCAATCTGCTTGAAAACATCAATGTATTGTAAATTGTAAGAGATAGCAGTTAACAGAAGAAGACAGTCCACATTCTTTGGCATGTCATGACAACAGGAAAGTTGGAGAGAAGGAGAGGCAGAGGGAGACAGAGAGAGATGGTGCAGTTTGACATGATGGCATGTAAGAACATCAGTATCAGAACTGATTGATAATACATGAGACTGAAGGTTGTGTACAACATCACAAATGCCACAGCAATGGCTTATAAGAAGAAGACATAAATACGTATTTGATTAACTACATCAGAACACAGCATGAGAAAAATCCTGTGTATGCTTTATGCAATTTAAAGTATAAAGCTTTGGACACATTGAAAGCATAATGTTGACCTGAAAGAAAACCTTCACAATTAAATGACAATATAGTCTACCTGGGCACCACTTATTTCCCTGGAGTCAACCAGAACCTGCAGCTGGTGTCCCGTTCTCTTGGCATCTAACTGTAACACAGAACATACAATGTGTTATTCACTGATGTGCACCTTTGAATATAAGTGTTACAGAAGAGTATTACAAATTCATTGGATGGAAAAAGAAAAAACAGAGCTATCCAACAAAAATTCATTTTGATGACTGGTCATTAAAACAAATAAAATTAAGAAATTAAAATATTTGGGGCATGTAAATTGACATGAATGTCTGGATAGAATGTCATAGATGGGTTCAAAATGTGACAGATAATCTACACAGGGCAACAACAGTGGCAGAACATCTGGCCTATGATAGATTTCAAAGACTGGTGGTGGTGGTGGTGGTGGTGGTGGTGGGGGGGGGGGGGGGGGGGAGAAGGGGGGGGGGGGAGAGAGAGAGTTGGGAGTTCTGCACAGGACATGCCTCTGGATGATGATGATGATGATCATCATCATCATCATCATCATCATCATCATCATGATATTCAATAACAGCTCACTAGAATCTAAGTCTTCAAGTGTAAAATTATTTCCACTTGATGCTACAGTTGTCCTAAATTGACTGATACCTTGTCATCTTGATGGATGTTAGTGTGTAAAGTGGAGTTATACCTCCATCCATCCATCATGTGCCATGCCGATAAGCATGGGCGGTCATGTTTTGCCATCTCACTCGATCACCAGAGTTGTGGATCAGCTCCGTGTTTCTGTCTCGACCATGCCATGTGGCCAGCCATCTAGGTATTTACTTCTCGGTCTTCTTCTTGGTCTCTTCCCTTCGATCTTGCCAGTCGTCACCAAGTTCTCCTAGTCATTTCTTCTCATAACATGCCCAAAAATGTTTGACTGTCTACGTCTAATGTCTCTAATCAGTTTACGATCTTCATTTGTTTCTTGAAGGACTTGTTCATTGTTTTTCTGTCTGTCCATGGTATTCTTTGCATTTTCCTCAGAAACCACATTTCCACAGCCATCAGATGTTTTTCAGCTTGTCTGCTCATTATCCACGCTTCACATCCATACAAAAGTATAGGTTCTATGTAGCATTTCAACACTCTTTTTCTAGTTTCAATTGATACCCTTTTATTGGTCAGTATGTTTTTCATCTTGCAAAAGACTACCTTCGCAATGGCAATTCTTGTTCTAATTTCTTCAAGGCATCTCCCATCAGATATTACTGTTACGAGAAAACTGTACTGATTCACTTGTTTAAGAATATGCCCATTTACTTGTATGTTACATTATGGTATTTCCTTCTTACCAGTTACGACCATAATTTGTGTCTTCTTACAATTCAATTCTAACCCTAGTTGTTCACTGTGTGCAACAACCGCATCTACTGTATCTGTCTTATCAATCAAAAATTAAACAGAACAAAAAATGCTTAAAGAAAAGTTGGAATTGATACAGATGTATAATTTTTCTTTCAGAAAATAAAATGTGCTTTCATAAAACTTTGGGTGTCCACACTTTTTGTAGAATTGGTTATGATTTATGAGCAAATTACGGATTTTCTGGCCAAAGCACGTAGATGTGTTGGGGCAATGAACAGGCTGTGGGTATGGCCAGAGCATGCAGGTGTATGGGGCAATGAACAGGCTGATAGATCAGCTGCTGCTCACATTCTAGATGGAGAGTTACTTTTTTGCGGGGATAAGGGTGATGGGATGAAGGCTCTGTGTGATCAGGCGGAGAGTGTAACTGAGCTGAATATCCATATCTGGAGAATGGTTCACAAGGAGTGAGTAGAGCAGTGGTTCTCAACCTTTTTTGGCCCATTCCCCCCTTCACCATATTTTCAGAACGCCATTCCCCCCCTTCCTATAAAAAATTTGGCCCGTTCCCCCCTTCACCGTATATTCAGAACGTCATTCCCCCCCCCCCCCCTTTCATATTTCCTATCTAAAAATCCCCTCACCCCTACACAGTATACGTAAAAGTGGAAGGCAAATGTAATAGCATATACTAAAACAAGTCTAGACATCCACTTAAAACATGATTTGTGGGTCTACTTACTTTATAAAATGAATTTTAGAAGGACGAGACATACATAACTGTAAAGTATGAAGGGAAAAACTATGTCAAGTAATTGGATCTTGAAATGGTCTTCATTCCCCCCTGGAAACCCTGAAATTCCCCCCTGGGGGGGAATTCCCCACCGGTTGAGAACCACTGGAGTAGAGCATCTGAGTGAAACTCAATTCATAAGAGGAAAAGCCTGGTAAATGTTTCATCAAGCTGCTACTAGAACTATCAGCAGGGGAACTTTTGGTGGCTTTTAAGGAGGGGGACGGAACATGCTCAGTCTGCAATCAAGACTGTATCATCTGCATATCTAATGTTATTGATGCATCGACCCCCAATGTTGATTTATTCCATATCTTCTATATTTCTGAAAATATCTTCACTGTACAGGGAAAAAAGATCTGGAGACATTACACATCCCTGTCTCGCACCTCTCTTAATAGGCTGATATTGACCTACTTCATTATCAATTCTTATGGCAGCTTGTTTTCAATGTTTTTTACAAGTCTAAGGTCTTTTCAATCAATGTGTAGATCTTGAAGCATCCTTATCATGTCAACATGTCTCACTTTATTGAAAGCCTTTGTGTAGTCAATAAAGCAAAGGTGTAGATCTTTGTTTACTTCTGTAGAAAGTTCAATTGCTGTTCTCAGTATGTATACAGAATTTACTGTACCCTTCTTGCCTTCTACAAACCCACATTGTTCTTCTCCTATTTCTTCCTAACTCTTTGCATGATAATTCTTAGCAAAATCTTTGTGATGTGACTCATTATATTAATTGTTCGATGTTGATCACATTCCAAGGCTCCTGATTTCTTTGGGATTGCAATAAATACAGTTATATAATTCATGAGGTATATTTCCAGTATCATATATTGTTTTCAGCAGTCTGGTAACTTTATCTATTCCATATTCTTCTAAAGCATTAATCATTTCTGTTGTGATGCTTCAGGGGTCTTGTCAGATTTCATATTCTGAACCTCCATTTTCAAAATTGATGGTCCTTCATTATTATTTTGAATATTATACTGTTCTGCTCTGTTGTCATCATAAAGGTTTTTTACATAATCTGACCATACATGTAAAATCTGATCTTTTTCTATTATGATTTTTCCATCTTTTGTCTTTAGGCAGCCTGCTGATGTATGTGTTCTTTGATTAGTAAGCTCTTGAATTCTTGTTTGCATTACTTTGGTATTTTTACTGTTGTGTTGTTTTTCAATTTCTATGCAGTTTTTCTCGAGCCAAGCATTGTTAAATAATCCTAAAGACACACACAATGTGTATCATCATCATCATTATGCATCCTGTCAGGTGGCATAAGCATATATGCATCTCCACATAAGTTGGTCCTTGGTGCCCTGGATCAATTCCCTTGATGGTATTCCTCGTGTCACCATCATAATCCATCCAGCATCATTTCTCGTTCGCAGTCTGCCACTGCTACTTTAGCCACTGACTTTCCAGTCATCACAATGTTTTCCAAAGCCTCCCTTCTCATTTTATGACCAAAGAATGCGATTTGTCTCCTTTTATGTGTGTATAATTTTCTATGTTCATTAGCCTCTTCCAGGCACTCATTAGTTACTCTGACAGTACAAAAGTATTCACAACACATGTCTCAGAAACATCTTTATGGCCTCCAAGCTTTTCCTAATCTGTTCATTCAAATACCACGATTCATTACCATACAGCCGAACAGGTTCTATATAACATTTCAGTGACCTCTTCTTTGGCATACAATGATAGTGACTTATTTTATTGAGTAAAATGCAGCTATATGTGTATAAAAACCATAAATTAATTTTATTTTGGTACATGTAAATTTAGAAAGTATTCTGGAGAGTTGGGAAAACTTTGGTGATCACTAATGAAAATATGAGAAATGTAGATGTAGGCAAATCATAGTTTTCATGAAAAGTTAGCTGCTGCATGTGTCCCAAATAAAAAGCAAAATTAATAGCAGGCAAATAAAACATCAGATTAGATTAAGCTTTGTGAGTCTTATCAAAGAATCACCAATACTTACAAGTTTTGTGAAAACTGGTGAAACCTGACCATGAGAACCAACATCACAAACATCAGACTTGGCAGCATCATGTACTCCAAGTGGAATGTCAACATTCACACAGTCTGTTTCAGGAACCACTACAGAGGCTGCTGATGTATTCGAGGTGGAAGAGTTCAAGGAGTTATTTATCTGCTGAACTTTCTGCAACTTTTGACGATACATCTGTTGCTTTTCTTTCTGTCTGCGCAAACGCTCTTCTCTGGACATTAGTGAAGGTGTGTTAACAGAATTATTTATATTCAACAGGCTGGTTTCTGGCATGTCTACATCAGCTGATGATCTCATTCCTCCACTGTCACCAGAAATACTATGTGATGCTGTTTTTGATGATGATGAATGTGAGATTGATGTAGATGTAAGTGTGTTTCCTTTAATTGATTGCCCTGCTTGATACTTAATCCCATTGTCACTTTCACTACATTTATCAAGGTCTCTTCTGGTTTTATTACACAATGGCTTGTTATAAACATTTGTAACCAATTTAGGAGGGTCCCTGGTGTTATCACAGACTTGCTTTTTGACATTAGTAAATGAAGAAGATGCACAATATTTGAAGGGGTTATCTTGCCATCTGACACCACTGTCATCGTAGCTGCTACAACTAGCAGACTCAGCAAGGTGTATAATTTTATTCACATCATCAGAAATATCAGTAGTATCTGTCAGACTGAGAAATTTCCTCTTGATGTCAGATTTTTCAGTCTCATGTTTCTTTTTGACTAAAGCAGTCTCTGAAGCATGTCTGTTCACACTGTCTGGCTCCGATACATCAAAGTCATCAAACCAGTCTGTCTCTCCAAGCAAATCAAAGTTCCCTACATTAGAAGCACCAGAATGCTGGTTAGACACTTCTCGACTATTTCTATTAATCTTCTCAAATCCCATACTTTGATCCAGGAAGTCATCTGTAGTTTTTGTCAGATTCTGTCTTTCTGTAACAGAATCTGTGCCACACTTGACTTTGGGAAAATTCTTACAAGACTTTTCCAAATTTGCAGAGTTTACTGTCTCCCGGTGACATAAGGAGGCATCAGTCTTCTTGCTCATACTCCTTTCATCCTCACTACTACTCAGTAACACTTTTCTTCCAAATTTGCAGGGATGAATACTGAATTCTTGAGTCATCTGAATGTGGCTTTCTTTTTCTTCATCACTGGATGTGTCTGCTATCATATGTATGCGTTTTTTTCCTTTCTGCCGTTGCCCTGTTTTTGTTTTTACTATACGCTTTTGTCTGTGTTCAAGTACACTTTCCTCCTCTGTGTAAATGGTGTCTGCAAAGATGCAATGTTAAAAATGTAGAATAATGAAAAGGTTAAAAACAGAATAATAATGCTATCATCTTGATTTATATTTAACAAAAATGGAATATTAGAAGAGTAAAAACAACAATATCAAATTACATGCATATTCTACATACACCAGCAGTATCTTACTGGGGTCTTTATGGGAAGAAACGAATAGCAACACTGTTATTCACCATGTAAGAGGTGGTTAAGAACGGCTCAGGTGGAATTGGCCACTGCATCCCATAGAAAACTTAGCTGCAAAATCTAACTAATCATGAACAAGTCAACAAATGGGTTGAAATGGGTCATTTGAGAACGTAAGATCCATTGGAAGATGAAAGTAAGATGCTGTTTCAGCTGTCTAATGAGCAAGTGTTTTCTTTGTCTTGTGAGTGCTGTGCCCTGCACACCAGTCTCTACTCATGGACCTGTGATACCCATGGATGATGAGTGGTGGTCTGCAGTTGGTTGTTAGAAGAATTCATCTTTTCTTGTAACTTCGGCATGGTGACTGTACTAGTCACTATACTACCTTAGTTACCATAGTTTCTAGTATAAGTAAAGGTATTCCCGTAGCAGATACCGCCGCTGAGGTATGAAGTGTTCAGCCATCACATATTCTATGCCATGACCTATGAGGTGTGTGCCAATGTATCTTCCTCAACGTCTTTCCTCCAAAACAATTCCCATAAAATTGCCCGGTACCCATGTTTATGAGGCTGGGTCGACCCCAGAGCCACACTAGTTGGACAAAATGAATCCTGCCTCTGCTGCAGAATGAACCCAGACCACTGTCATGGCAGGCAATCACACGAACCAGTATGTCATCACAGCTGGTTTGTTGTAGCATTTTTACAACTTATGATATCAAATTAGAGCATTTTTAATGACTTCACTATTTGCAAGCAGCTGCAACAATACTAATGATATAAAACTTATAAGTTATTACAAGTGCTCTCCTCATTGCAAGCAGTAGCAACAATACTAATGATATAAAATTGATAAATTATTAAAAGTGCTCTACTCTTTGCAGACAGCATCAACAATATTAACAATATGAAACTGATAAGTTATTCAAAGTGCTCTCCTTATTGCAAGCAGTTGCAACAATACTAAACAATGAAACCGTCATCTACTGCCTATAGCACCTTGCAGTGTAGGGAAGTTATTCAAAGTGCTCTCCTCACTGCAAGCAGTTGCAACAATACCAATGATTTAAAATTGATAAGTTATTCAAAGTGCTCTCCACTTGCATGCAGCTACAACAATAAGCAGATAGAAAAATTAACATCTGATTATCTACTCCATCCTTATCATCACATATTTCAGCTTTTTGACAGGCTGTGAAGATCCCTGATACTGACCATAAGTGTCAGTTCCTTACCACTCTCTGTAACTCTATATGTATGTCTGTACTGACAGATCTATGCATATCTTTTGTATAAAAGTTGGCCTTAGTCTATGCCTTCTTCTCTTCCCAAATACTGTACTCTCTTTGATGTTTCTTTATGACCTAAGCTGTTTAGAGGGGGCTTCAACACTTGAGGAACAATTTCACTACACTAGGTTTTATCTCATATTGCCTGTTCTCCTTCCACAGATTAGACTGCCACAAACATCTTACAGAGCATGAACCTGGTAGCTCAAACAATGACTTCTTGGGGGTCATTAAAAATTGCACTAGTGACCCAAATAGTCTGAAAGCAAACCTACAACCTTCATAGCATAAGCAGGCTGCTTGACCCCTTTGTCATGAGAACTTCAAGTGTAACCAAGCCATGAGTCTTTGTTTTATTAATGTAAGAAGTATTCTTTGCTCTATTTTCCACTCTACTGAAGAGAGAATATATCTGTAACTTACCTTCCTCATCACTCCCCACACAGAAGCTGTCTTCTTCATACTCTGACAAACCTTCATCCTCATGTAGGGCTTGGCTGAAGATATCATCTTGCTTCCTCTTGGAATTATACTGCATTCGACAATAACTCGCAGGCTTGGCTAACACAGGGCTTTTTATAGACTTCAAGTAGACAGCTCTCATATCTGGCAATGAAAGTTTTGATAATTCATTCATTCATTTATAATATTTCCTCAACTTTTCTGAGGTTCCATGAACCAGAGTAACTAACAACAATTGTCTGAAAGAGGCTAATGAAACTAGACCATAAGTAGGAGACAAACAGCTTTCTTTCGTCATGTGATGAGAAGAGAGGCTTTGGAGGACATCTTGACAACTGGAAAGATCGAGGGGAAGAGAGGCAGAGGAAGACCAAGAGAAATGATACTGGATGGATTAAGATGGTGGCATGGAGGAAAATCATCAGCAGAGTTGATCCAGAAAACCAACGAGTGAGATCTGTGGAGAGCCATGAATTCCTACGCCAGCTGGCAGGGCACTTGATGATGATGATAATTCTGAGATGAACATTAAACAGTCAGTTACCATCAGATGGAAACAATGTTTGTTGACCATATTATGAAAAGAGAAAAACTGAAGCATTGCTGTAACAACTAGTAGAATACATGGGGGAAAAGGATAGAGGATGACAGACAGAAGATACCAGACAGGACAGACCTGCATCATGGTATAGCAAGATGCCAGGTCATGAATTGATGAAATGTACTAGTGAATGATAAATCCCCAGACACAGATTGGTTCATTGACCTGGACTTCCAGATCAAGTGAGTGGACATTAGAAAATGTGCTGGGAAATAAAGGCAGATTGGTCTAGATAATATAGGGGAGCCTCCATGGCAAAGTGGTCAAGCCGTCTGCCTTACACTCCGAAGGTTGTGGGTTTGATTCCAGGCTACGTCTTTTGGTTCATGAGTGAATTTTTCTCGGAGACTCCAGGTGGTCGTCGCTGGAGCTACAGAGTTTGTGCTTTGTGCTACACTTTTGGCGGACCACCCTGCAGAAAGAGACCGAGCCATGTGGGATAAAACCCAGTGCAATTAAGTCAATCCATTCGACGTTTAAGACTTTTTAAAAAATAGTTATAGGGCCTGCACCATACCGCCAACAGGCTTCAAGATGTGTAAATGGGTCCTTTACTTGCTTTATTTACCCAAATAAAGTCAATGAATTCACCTTTTACTTGCTTTACTTACCCAAATAAAGTCAATGAATTCACCTTTTACTTTCTTTACTTACCCTAATAAAGCCAATTAATTCACCTTTCCACAACATGGCTATTCTGCTAAAGACACTCTACTGAAGCACAAGCCCAAAGCTTTGCTGTAGATGTGAAACATCACACCAGACATGGCTAGTAGGTTGTATTTTTAACTGATGCAATGTCAGTTCTGCAAGCTCTCAACAGCAGCAAACTGACAAGAGCTAAAAAGAACCCTAAATGAAATAAACACAAACACAATGGCAGTAACCAAGCAGTGGATGCCATTTAAGGCTACCAAACGTTTCTCAATTGAAGACTGAACACTGGGCCAGAGAAGCAAACATCCATACAGAGACATTTTAAATGAGCTCTCAAATACAGAAACACACATCACAAAACTGGAACTCTTGTGTAGACATTACTAGAACAACAGCTAATGAGGAGGAGGGGGAGGAGTAGTAGAAGCAGAAGAAGAAGAAGAAGAAGAAGGAGGAGAAGGAGGAGGAGGAGGAGGAGGAGGAGGAGGAGGAGGAGGAGGAGGAGGAGGAGGAGGAGGAGGAGGAGGAGGAGGAGGAGGAGGAGGAGGAGGAGGAGGAGGAGGAGGATAGAAACAAAAGAAAGAACATGAGGAGGAGGAGATGTAGGGAGGAGAGACAGGGAGGAGAGACAGGGAGGAGGGGAAGAGAAATATGAATGAGGAAGAGGAAGAGAAAGGGGAGGAGGAGGAGGAAGAGGAGGAGGAGCCAAGGAGGAGGAGGAATAAGACCACTATAGTAGGAATTAAAAGGTTATTTATTTCAAAATCTTCAGTCATTACTAACAATGATGAACAAAACATGTATCAGTTCAAGTCTAGAATCTTTGATGAGTAATGTATTGTAATATCAAACTTGCCTGTGCCTTGTGTCTGTGTCATCACTGTGTTGTTATCAATAAAGCTGCTCTCATAAAAGTCATTAATATCCTCCTGTTCATCAGAAGATGCATCATCCCCAGACACTTCAGCCTCTTCCTCAATGAACACAGCACCCTAGGTGATCAAAAGCGTTCAGTTCAGTTCAAATTACCATCACTGCACTCCGGAGAAGTCCATAGAAATGTTCACAATGAAAAGTCTCTTAAGAAGTTACAAATACAGCATTTGCCTACCATCTGGAGTATATCCGAATATGAAATGGAAGGTAAATAGTTAACGTGGGCAGAGAATAGACGAATCATATTTTTGACAGGCCATAAAATCCTAGCAACGTCCATCATTCAACATCTGTTAAATTATGACCATTTTGTCAATAAAGCAAATGCATTTCACATATGATGTACTCAACAAAACAATAAGAGAATACTCAAATATGCTGAAGCTTCTGCCATGAAGTGTTTGAAACCTGTGTTGTGCAAACAGAAAGACTTAGCAATGAATCTACGATTATCGTGGAAGTAACAAATATTCCACATTTGAACAGTATCTGTATCATATATGTGTGATGTATTTCAGCCACAGTATGATATATCTTTTCACTTCATATGAAATGTAACTCTGCAGTATGAAAATGGGGGGGAATGCAGCAAAATATTCCTGGCAACACATTGTACAAACTAATGTTTAATTCTTTATTGTTTAAATTAATGGTGAATGTAATGATAATGGAGCTGTGGGCGATTTGAAAGCAGTCCGGTAATGGTATGGGTGCCAGTCGTTCAGAAAGCAATGACAAACTACTGAACGTAAATTTTCCCAGGAATCATGAACAACCAAAAAATGCTACATCATGTAAAGGATATGCATCGACAATGATAATGCAAAAGAAATATTTGGCAAGAGACATGGGAAAAACCTTCACGTGCTTAAAGAATTAATCTTCCAACGAGGATGTTCAGTTAAAATAGACTGAAAAATAAGACAAGACAACCGTGTAATGATGCCTGATGAATAAAAAGCTTGTGAAACACTGGCTAACCACCACAATCGTACAAGATTCATTCACTGGTAGTGGCAAGACCAGTCCAACTAAGACTGCACAGGTAATATCTTCTTTCTCTTCCTTGTTTCTCTTTCGAGGGATGTGCATATCTTCTTTGTTTCTCTTTCGAGGGATGTCACAGGTCAGTGTTTCAGACTTCAGCATGGGTTTGTGTTCAGGTGTGCTTCCTCTAGATTCCATCCAAAGTAACGGACTCTGTCTACACATGGGCATATTTTCTTTACTAACATTGTTGCCAGGGCTGTGGTTTTATGGCCTACTCTTTGTGATTTCCAACTGTCATGGACGTTGCACATAGGCTGTCTTGTGGCACTTATCTGAGAAGGCAAGGTATCTAATCTCACTACCCAATAGATCAGGGGAAGAATGTGATATCTTATATATAAAAGGCAATGTGTGTGGATGTGTATGTCTGTATGTCCTTTATGCGTTCGCGAACGGCCCATCCGAATGAGATGAAATTTTCTACACGTCTTCCTCTCATTCCAGCGCTGCCAACTGTCATATTTTTGTTTCTTCTTCCTCCTTCTCCCTCCTCTTCCTCCCTAAATACGTACGTAAATATATGATGATGATGATGAAAGAATCCCCGAACCAAAACGCTAGGAAAAGCGGAGAAAATGACGTGACTACACAGAATCGTCACACGGCAATCATCATCATCAAGTGCCGTGCCGGCTGGCGTAGGCGTTCATGGTTCTCCATAGATCTCAGTCTTTGGTTTTCTGGATCAACTCTGCTGCTGATATATATGCCTCCATGCCACGGCAATATCAATAACAATTCATCTTTTTATGTGTAAGGAAGTTATCTACAGTCCTCCTCTTCCCCACCTCCTCCTCCTCTTCCACCTCCCTTTCCTTCCTCCCTCCTTCTCCTCTCCCCCTCCTCTCCTCCCTTCTCCTCCTCCTCTCCCTCCTCCAATTCCTACCCTCTTCCGCTTCCCTGCCCCCTCCTCCCTCCTCCTCCTCCTCCCTTTCCCCTCCTACCTCTCTCCTCCCTTTCCTCCCTCCTCCTCCCTCTACCTACTCCACATCCTCCTCCTTCCTCCCATCCCTCCCCTCCTCCTCCCTCCTCTTCCCTCCCACCTCCTTCTCCCCCTCTTCCTCCTCCTCCTCCTCCTTCCCTTCCCTTCCTCCCTCCTCCCTCCCTCCCTCTTCCTCCTTCCTCTTTCTCCTTCCTCCTCCTCCCCTCCTCCACATCCCTCCTCCTCCCTCCTCATCATTCCTCCTCCTCCCCCTCCTTCTCCCTCTTCTTCTCCCTCCTCCTCCTTCTCCTCCTCCCCCTTCTCCCTCCTCCTCCCTCTTCCTCCCTTCCCTCCCTCCTCCTCCCTCTCCTCCTCTTTCCCCCTCCTCCTCCTAATCCCTCCTATTCCTCCCTACTCCTCCTCCTCTCTGCCTATCTCTTCCTCCTCCTCCTCCTCCCTCTCTCTCTCCGCTTATCTCTTCCTCCTCCCTCCTCCTCCTTCCTCCTCTACCTCCCTCCTTATCATTCTTCCTCCTCCTCCTTCTCCCCTCCTCCTTCTACCTCTTCCTCCCTCCACCTCCTCCCTCCTCCTCCTCTCTTCTCCTCCTCCCTCCTCCTCCTTCCTCCCTCCTCCTCCTCCTCTTTCCCCCTCCTCCTCTCTCCGCCTATCTCTTCCTCCCTCCTCCTCCTCCCTCCTCCACCCTCTTCCTCCTCCCTCCTCCTACTCCTCCTTTTTCTTCTTCTTCTGCTGCTGCTGCCGCCGCTCCATTTACCCAAGTTAATTTTTGGGGGAATATGTAAAGATCTTTCAAGTGCTCTTTCTAATGCTTTTTGTAAGTTGGTCTTCGTTTATCTAAGGTTGTTCTAACCGCAACCAATAAATGATTAGACAGACAGGCAGACAGACAGACAGAGAGGGAGGGACAGACAGACAGACAGACAGACAGACAGACAGACAGACAGACAGACAGACAGTCGGGAACGGGAACTTATATGAATTAAATGAGATGCTCCTCATCAAAGGCTGGGCGAAGCCGGGCCGGGTCAGACAGACAGACAGACAGATAGACAGACAGACAGATAGTCGGGAATGGGAACGGGAGCTTATATGACTACTTATATGAATTAAATTATATGCTCCACACCAGGAGCTAGGCGATGCCGGGCAGGGTCAGACAGACAGACAGATAGACAGACAGTCGGGAACGGGAACGGGAGCTTATATGACTACTTATATGAATTAAATGAGATGCTCCCCACCAGGGACTGGGCGAAGCCGGGCCGGGTCTGCTAGTTTATGTTATAAATGTGATGATTAGATACCATTGGTTTTTGGAAAAATGCCCAGCTCTGTGTGGGAATCAAACCCAGTACCTTCTGTGCCTGGGCCAATACTATAACCTCTCTGCCACAGCTCCCGCCAGGTTTGAATGTGAAGTCTACTATCTTCTGTCGGTACAACTTGTGTTCAACCATGGACATGTCATATTTATACAACTTGTGTTCAACCATGGACATGTCATATTTACAGAGTTGTTTCATCCAAAAAACAATGGGTGGCAGAAGAACTTGGAATTTTAAACTTGAAAGCATGATGTTTGGTGCGCTGTAGCAGAAGAACTTACAATTTTAGACATGAAAATATGATGTTTTGGTGCACCATGGCAGAAGAGCTTGATTATATAGTGCAGACCTGATAAGGCGAACTCACACAGGACCTAAGAAATAGTTCTTCTTATCAGAAATTCCTCTTATAAGAATTCTAGCATATAGTAATGCATTTACAACGAACAATACATATTGATCTTCACAACAGAAATTTGCCACAACTGAGATTGCCTTAAGTGGTTTGCACTGTATTCGACTGGAAGATATGTTGCTGAAGTTTATTAAGCTAATTATTTAAAGATAAGTCACAAATGATATCACCATAAGAGAGAAGAGTTGATTTATATAAGGAAATACTCAACATAAACCAGATGCACATTTAAATTATAGATTTATTGTTAACCTTATTTATATTTACATATAGAATATTAAGAATGAGTTACCATTTTGGGCTTCTTCTTAATCTTTTTCTTCTTGGTGCTTTGTTCTGGTTCTGTTATTACTCTATGGCTGTCTAAAATAACAAAAAAGAAAAACAACACTGGAGGAAAATGTAACTGATAAAATAGATAAATCAGCATCTTATGAACACCATCAGTGGCGACCAATTTTATGTGGCTTGACAGTGTAAAATAAGGTCACACATACTCCATTATATCCAAGACAGTAACAAAATAGGTACCTGGCTTGGGTCTAAGTATAAGGAGGAAGACAAGTGGTCACATCTCATAATAAAGCTGAGATATATGAGGGGGATTCAAATGAAAACCTTAAAAACGTGACAGAAATTACAAAAACCTTACCATTGTCTTGCAACATGTCAATATTGTTGTTAAGAGGATGTCAAGAGTGTTAAGCACATAACATCACGGTGCAGATGAATACAGTGATATCATAAGAACAGTTAAAGATGGCCGCTCCACTTTTGACATGCACAAAAGAAGAGCAGCGTTCTGTTACCCATTTTCGATCGGTGAAGGGGTGGAACCTATAGAAATTCATTGGCGAATGAATGTCCAGTATGGTGATGCATGCCTGTGAGTCCAGCAAGTGTACGAGTGGTGTAGGAAGTTTCAAAATGACTTTTCACAACCGGGTCAGGCACACTGTGTAATTACCCCAGAGTAGATTTTCCAACAGGAATCCAAGCACTTGATCGTTTCCCACAGTACTTTATCGTTTCCCACAGCACTAATGACATGTGCCTTTGACACCAAAATAGTTACCCAGCATCAACAATCTAGGTATACACTGATGGTTTTGTATGTTTGCAGGATATGGCATATACATTAAGTACCGAGACATAAGCTGGCTCTATGGTGATGGAGTTACGAATGCAATTTGTAATCCCACAGACCACATTTGAAACACAGCTTCGGGGGATTTGAAAGAAAACTGATTTACATTGGGTTCCATTGAGTGCTGGTGGTTCGAACTACTGAATGTAAACTTGCAAAGAAGTAAGAAACAATAAAGAAAATGATAAGGTTGACTGTGATGTCTTTTAAAGGATTTGCAACTAACTTTAAAATCCAGACATAATCTCCATTGAGCTCTGTGACTCCTGTGGTGAAAACTGCTCCAACTATGAAGCAGAAACTGCTGCAGTAAAAACTACCATAGAACTGCTACAACAGCAGTTTCATCTTGTGGATCAAAAACCATGTAATGAAGTGATTTTCAGTGATACCTTGTCTGTCCTAGAGACACTGAAAAACACTCCTTATGAAAGCAAAGACATCTCTCTAGTAGGATGACCAGTCCACAACTTGATAGCATCATACTCCATATACAGTGGATTCCTGATCACATCAACCTTGTGGGATATGAGAAAGCTAATAGAATAGCTAAACAGTAATGGGACAAATCTTGCAGTATGAGAAGAGTCCAATAGATTTTCAAAAACAATTCAAGAAATCATAGGCTGAACAGATGGACAAAAGGTATAACAGGCCAAAATCATTTTAATGAAATACCTAAACCTACTCCCGTGTGTTACCGGGGACCATAAGGGAAGCAAAGAATAGTAACACTGTAGCCTACCACGCATGTCATAAGAGGCGACTAAGGAGGCTATGGTTCCGTCGCCCTGCTACTGAGTGCGTGGCGCGACACTGTGAGCTGTGAGTTTCGTGTGAAATGCTTTTTGAATCTGCCTGAGGTTCTTTGGAACGTGACTGCATGTTCGGAGTGATGGCAGGTGGCTATGTCCCAGAGTTGACCGGTTTTTGCCTTATGCAGAAATGCGTGGCTGCTGGGCTTCTGGTTGACTGCCACTGCCATCAGCGATGAACTGTATTTTCGGTGACTGTGTGGGTGAACATCTAGGAAACATTCAGATAGGAAAATACTGCCGATTCCATCAGAGATGAACTGGGTGTTTTGTGGGGGACTGGTGTGTTGACATTCTGGTGGCGGCATTATGCACAGTGTATCTGTGCGGGCTGTTGTTTGTCGAGACTCCTGTCTTTTCCACTTTTCACATTGGGCAGTGGGGAGCGTTTTGTGTGATATTCCCTGGCACAGGAACGGAGCACAATGGGGACAACCCGTTGCTGTGAAGTTGGAACTGTGACTAACTAACTAACCTAAACCAAAAGTCCATCTTCATGCTGCCTCTTCTTCATGAAACCACGCCTTCCATTATTGTTCTTTCCAAGATACTGTGATATTTACTATGGCCAGAGTATTTCAGTTTTGAACACATGAAGCTGTGTATGTGCCTGATTTCTTGTATATATTCAGATCTTCATAAATATCATCTTCTTGGTCCACGATATTCTAAGAACTTTTCTGTAACATTTCAGTTGAAAAGCCCTAACTTTCTTCTTTAGTGATTGCTAAATGGTCCTTGAATCACATCCATATGATAGCACAGGACAGATTCATGTTCTCAAACATTTTATTTTAATTTGTTTGCTGATGTGCCAACTTTCAAAATAAAACACTTAAAACTGAAATAATTTTAGGTAAAATCAGTAGAAATTAGCGCTTCAGCTAATTAGATAAGACACCTCAGGAATCCATCAGGAAATTGTTTAATACTCAGGATGCATAGTTAGCCTACATAAGACATATCTGTGACAGAAGATACATCAATTTGTAGTTCTACTAGGGTGCATAAATAACATGAAGTGTTTTCATTGTATACCTGTTCAGAGTTAAAACAGCTCACCTTTAAAATCATCCATGTCATCATCATCAAAGCTATCTGAGATGGATTCTAATAAGCTTTTAGAAACTTGTTTCATGTTACATGCCTCAGTCTGAAAACAAACGAATCAACAATATTTTGCTCACAAAAGAACATTTAACTCCATTTCCATTAGCTAACAAATGTAAATATACACACAAATTACATCTGTGCACAGTTTGACACAATTCTGATGTAACATGTTGTCAGAATTCTGATATAACATGTTGTCACAATACTAATATAACATTCTGTCACAATACTAACGTAACATTCCATCACAATACTAATATAACATTCTGTCACAATACTAACATAACATTCCGTCACAATACTAATATAACATATTGTCACAATACTAATATAACATGTTGCCACAATACTATAACATTCTCTCACAATACTAATATAACATGTTTCCACAATACTAATATAACATTGTCACAATACTAACACAACATGTTGCCACAATACTAATAATTTCACAATACTACTACATTGTATCAATACTTTAAGTTATATCATACTTAAGCAATACATTATGTGTTTTAAAAAAAGTAAAGGACCATTTTTATTCGCCTTGAAGCTTACTGGACATCTGATGCCATCCGCATATTTGTATAGACCAATAGGTGCTCGAGGGGTCAATAACACCATGGTGTCCTTTACTTCCTAAGCCATTTTCTGATACCCATTTTTGGGTGAACCAACCTGGGAGTCCAGGTCAATTTTTAAAATCCCTTCATGCGAATTTAAACCCATTACCACTTGCCCACAGGCAAGCTTGCCAGCCACTGCATTACTACAGCTCCTGAACATTATGTATGGAAGTACTGAATTACAGAGTCTCTTAGAGTCTCTGTGGCGAAGTGGTCAAGCCGTCTGCCTCAGACTCCGAAGGTAGTGGGCTCGATTCCCGGCTGCATCCTTCGGTTCACGGGTGCATTTTTTCTTAGGCTCCTAGGGGTCGTTGCTGAAGCTACAGTTTGTGCTTTGTGCGATGCTTTCAGCAACCTGCGTTGTGGGAAGAGACTGAGCCATATGGGATAAAAAACCCGGTGAAATGAAGTCGACCCTGTCGACTTCTAAGGGACTTTTTTTTAAAGCGACTGAATTACAACATGATTAAGTTAAAAGCATAAGCTATTTTTGTTTACACCATAAGGCTGAAGTGAATTAACAAAGAAGAATAAGAAAAATTATTGACAATTTGCACTTTTTTTTTTTCCCACATATCCTATACAGGACATTGCAGTCCACACCAGCATTTTTCAGCTGCTATTGATGACTTGGCAAGTTTTATGTTCAGTAGTTTGCCATTGCTTTCTGAAAGACTGGCTCACATAACTCCATAAGTAACCAATGCAGCGCGGTCCGCTGCCAAATCTCGCGCAGCTGTGTTTCGTAGGAGAGTATACTGGATTACAAACAACGATCTTAATCCCTATGCCAGGGAGACCAGCCACTTTGCAATTGCTTAACATTAATAATAAACTTTAAGACAATTGTACGCATCTTAAATTTGCTGTAATTTTAACAATAATGTTCTAGGCCAATTACTATTCCCATCAGCTTTCATTTAGTTGAAGTTTTCACAGGCTCATATTAACTAGTATCAAACCTGTTTAACATTCAGCATTCTTGTTTTACTGATCCCCTCCATGTTGGCAGAAGTTGGGTCTTCAAGGGGATCTGTAAATAAATCCACCAAGAATAAGGTGAGGTTAAGTGTGTTAGAATCAAACAAACGGCTACTTACCAAAAACACATGTAATCAACAGAGCAGTAAAATTCAGTTGTCTGAATCATAATTTAGATCAACAAAAACATTTATTTATAACAAAACATCTAATCAACAAAATAGTAAACTGACAAATGTGTAAATTACCTAATTTTGTTCAACACAAACATGTACTTATAAAAAAAGCATGTCATCAAAAGAATAATAAACCCACAAATGTTTGAATCATATAATTTTGATCAAAACAAGAGAAATGTAAATTTGAGTAAAATCTGATCAACTGTATTACCTAAATAATGAGAAACATTTCTTGGAATAGAGATTTTGGATATTATTTGCAAGCATTAAATCTGTATAATTGATTAACATATTAATTAAAAGTCATGTCACAGGATACACATCTGATAAGAAGGTCATCGCAAGAATTCTGGAAATAAATAAAACATTTAAAAAAATACTGGCTATACCCTGATCTGATGAAAAATCTAAAGCCTTGATACGTTTTTTCCTCCGAACAACAAAACCATCACAGGTGTCGTGTGTACCTGTCAATGGAAAATATAACACAAGTTTGTATGTAGTAAAGGTCAGTAAACATGTACTCTGAAAGACAAACATAGGTCTTTGATTATCTCATTGGATCTATTTATTAGTGTTCAGAATGTGACTAGTGCATTATTTGTTCCTGTCCCTTTCACAAATGCATACTGTTCTGTGCTGATTTTCATCTTTATCTTCCTTCTTGTTCTTTTCATTATAATCCTGAGTAGAGGTTTGGTCAAATGGTTTGTGAGGTTAATTGTACACAATTCTTTGCATTCAATTGCTCCTGGTCCTTTGTACAAAGCTGTAAATACATATTTCAGCATATCCCAAGGTATATCCATTGTTGTAAATATCACTGGACAATTTAGTTGATTTTTCAATTCCAAATTCTCTTAATACTTCTAATTCCTCTACCATGATTTCATCTGACCCAGCATGTTTTTTTTTTCTCCTTTCTTCATATGCTTGTCAGCGTGATTGACTTCATAGGTTGGCATTCTTAATTCTTCTCTTTCTCCATCATATAACTCTTTTATGTATTTATTCCATCTCTTTATCATAGCATTCTCCTTCATTAATACCTTTACAGTCTGACTTCAAACATCCTGTGTTTAATCTTACTTTAACATATATCAAATCACTGATTTGCCTTTGCATATTTTCTGTATCTTTAATAGAATTTAATTCAATTTTGTTGACTGCACATTTAACAAATTTTCTTTTGCTTTTACGCCTTTTAGTACCATTTTATATTCTTCATTGTCATTTTCACTTTGTTTTCTTTTGTCCATCAACTTAAATTTCTTCAGTCATCAATATTTTCTTACCTTTGTTTGTCTTCTTTCCTGCAATATCTCTCTGCTTGTAATTACTTTATATAGTTATTTAAGTTATTTTCATTTCTGCTTAATGTTACAATTTGTTTTTTGTTGTTTGCTGATGAAGGCCTGTATCTGCAAGGTCCTCTTGTTTTCTTTGTGTGTGTGTGTTGTATTTTTGTAAAACTAACGTACACCTCATGTTTTTCAATCATTTATTTCTATTTGATTTTTTTTTCTTTCAGTCCAGTTTATTCTTTCCATTCTATGATAGTACAACATTTCAAATGCCTCATAGTTATTACTGGTGGTCCATTTTTCTGAGCTGCAATGAGCTATTGCACATGTACATACACGTAGGGTCCTATTTTTGTACTTCAACATTTAGGCTTTTGGTTAAAATTGCAGCTGACCAGGTCATAATATAAATGAGAGTTATTAAACAAAACAGTGTTTTCAACAGCACCAAGATGAAGCAGCCCAGTTTACCAAAGACCTCCACATCGGAGGAAACTACAACAACTGAGGACTTCACTGGCAAATTACTGCTAAAAACAGACAAGCGTGGGAGAAGCCAAACTGTCAGCGCTACCAACAGACAAGATAATCAGTCTGTTGAAAAATGAGCTGGGAAGAAACAACATCTACCAGCTGCGCAAGACACCTGATGGAGTAGTGGTCTCCATCAACAAAAACGCACAGACCACAGCACTTATGCAGAAGATTGCACAAGAAGAGAAGGCTGACATCAAGCTTCACCACGGCACCTTATTGGAAGCCACCCAGCACCGCACAAGCAAACGATGGGTCATTAAACGAGTCAAGACCCATCTCACCAACGACCAGATCAGGGAGATGCTGACGAGAGAGAACAAGAAACTCAAGATCACCAGTACTGAGAGGATCACTGGCAAGAATAACACCCTCTCTACAGTCATCATCGTAGCATCGGAGGACCGAGTGATCCCTCAATTCATCAGATGGGACAAGAGAGACCAAATTCCAGAGCACTACATACCGAGAGTGCTACAGTGTTCTAAGTGCCAGAAATTTTGTCACACCTGTGCCACCTGCAAGAGTGAGGTGGAGGTATGTAAATACTGCTCTGGACCCCATCCATACAGCCAGTGCCAGCAAGCAAAGACCGACAAGGACTTCAGGAGGCCTAACCCTAACAGAAAATGCGCCAACTGCTCCAGCAACCACAGTGCCTGGTACCTCGGCTGTTCCTGCCACCAAGACAGCAAGGAAGCCATGAAGATCGCCATCAAATCCAACCTATCATATAAAGAGGTTAGGAGGCAGTACGAGGTAACCAATCGACTCATAAAAAGTGACAAAGCGCAACTGGAAGGCCAACTGAAGGACCTGCGATGAAAGTTCAACAGCATGGAGGGGGAAAAAAGACAAGACGCAAGAGACACAGGTTACAACCATTCAGCACACCCTGGACGAAACAAAGCAAGTCCAGCAGAAGATTGAGCGGGATGCCGCCCGAATGGCTGCTATAAAGGCTGAGACAGAAGAAATGCTATCAAAAATTCAAAAATCGAAAGAAAGGACAGGAGAAACTCTCCAACAGATAATTGAACTTCTCAAGACTGGAGTACCTGAACCAGAAGATGCAAAACCCCAGACAGAAGAAGAAGCAACATATGAAGAAGTTGAATTGGATGAAAACGACTACCTAACTGAAGCCGCATGGGCTAAGACTCTGCATCGCTCTCCACCAAGAAAGAACCACCAAGCCACCCATGACATACGAAATCAAACAAGACCGAGAAGATCCGAAGATAGACCAAGACGGGGAATTAAGTGGAACACCAGGAGAAACGACAACTGGTAAAGCTCCGTGAAGGAAACAGCACCATATGACGGGGTGAGTACACAATTACTCCAGGCCTTAACGAGTGCGCGACTCTGGTCAGACATGAAAAACCTAACAAGAAAGGAATGAACACAATCAACCCATCAGAAGCTGGAAAACTGACAACAAGCAGCCCAAAGTACGAAACACAAACTACAAGCTACACAATAAATACCTCAATTATAGCCAAGTCAAAAACTCAAAGGCTGAAAGAGGGTATTCGTACCAAAAATTGGATTGGATTGGAAAACAAACAGAACAGAGGTTATGTTATTTGGTTCTGAAATATTAACAAAGGTCAAATACAATGCAAAACTTCTTCAACTTAGGCAACTGGGATGTGGTGTTACCAGAAAATTAGTAGAACCGGTTAGGTAGAAACACTGACAAGTGAGCAAATTCTGGAACACATAACAGAACCAAAAAAAGACTTCCCAATGTAATGAATATCTTAAGGATCTCTTGACTTGGCGATATCCTAAGATATTAAGAAATACCAAAGAGAGAAGCAGAAGACAAAATATTAGGAAAAAAGGGGGAAGGGGTAGATGAAGAAAAATATTTATAAAACATGCATACAGTTGCATGTGATATGATCAGTGCTCCTGAAGGCAGGGAGTTCTCTTATAAAACATCTCCAAGTCATTCTACAGAATTTAAAGCTAGGAAACTCTGACTGTTATTGACAACAGTGTGAATACTGTTGTCACTGATCATTAGTACAGGCAGTCATGTATGGAATTTATAAAGAATGGCAAATAGACAGACAGCCAAATATGGAATGGAATTATGATACTATATAACTAGGCCAAGGCTTGAAATACTTAACGATGATGACAATTTTCTTCTGTTTTTCTTAACAAGTGCATTTGTCACTGTAATAATAATTTTAATAAAGTCAGGTCTTAGTCAAATATGACTGCGCTACTGTATGACAGTAGATGGTGTTACCTGCTTTCTGCTAGCGTCGAATGTTGGGTGGCACTCACGAAACCTCACATTCCATATTGTGTCAGCAGCTTCGGGCGGAGGAGTGCAATTGGAAGGATACTAGCCTTACCCTAGTGCAGTGGTTTTCAACCGGTGGGGAATCCCCCCCCCCCCAGGGGAATTTTAGTGTTTCCAGGGGGGGGGGGGGGGGGGGGAATGAAGATCATTTCAAGATCGTGTTAATACAAGAACCGATTACTTGATATTGCTTTTCCCTTCATACTTTAGTTATGCACGTCTCACCCTTCTAAAATTCATTTTATAAAGTAAGTAGACCCACAAATCACGTCTTATGTGGATGTCTAGACCTGTTTTAGCATATTTACCTTCCATTTTTACGTATACTGTGTAGGAGTGGGAGATTTTTAGGTAGGAAATATGGAAAGGGGGGGGGGGATGACATTCTAAAAATATGGTGAAGGGGGGCACGGACCACATTTTTTATAGGAAGGGGGGAATGACATTCTGAAAATATGGTGAGGGGGGGGGGGGGGGGGGGGGGGGGGGGGCAAGGGCCAAAAAAGGTTGAGAACCACTGCCCTAGTGCATGAAAATGCAACCTAAAGACTATATGTCAATGCAGGGCAGAACTGGCCCTAAGCCTTGGTCTGCAACTGGTCTAGGATCGAAGCAATGCTTTGCTGATCCGGCATCTTCTGCAGCTTGTCTTGTTCCAGACATATTGGTTTTTCTTTTCTCTGGAGTAAACTAGGCAGGTCAAGAGAGGAATCATGCTGCATGGGCAAAACATGGTCTCTAAATTCAGCCCAGGCTTTGTGCTATGGGGAGGTATTACTCCATTTTACAAACTATCATCTATCAAGATGACAAGATGCCAGTCAATAATTTTAATGAGAAAAAAAAGTTAGTTGCATATCCTTTACTGGAAGTAGCAGTCAACTATAGCATTTTTTAGTTGTTTGTGATTGCTGAGCAAGTTTACGTTCAGTAGTTTGTCATTGCTTTCTGAACGATTGGCACTCATACCATTGTATGGAAACCAATGCAAGGTGGTCTGCTTCCAAATAGCCCGCATCTTTGTTTCGAGCGCGGTATGCTGGATTACAAATTGCCACAGAGCCAGCTAATGAGAAAGATATGTATTATAAAAATGTTTCCACAAATAATAATGAATAATGGCATGCCACAAACACAAACTTACTTTCATCCTTCTTGGCTCTGATTGGTGTCAGTTCTGACATATTTATGTCTTTGACACCATCAACAATAGAATATCTGGCATAAACATCGGCTACATCACGAATAGGCGTGCTGGCTTTAACTACTGCATCATGAGCAGGTTTCCCACAGACTTTAGGGCTTTCCTCCATATGATACAATGCACCAGTTGCTCCCAGTGTTTTGTAGACAGATGCAGGATTAAGTGGACTGATAGACAACGATCCTGTCTGTATCTGATAAAAGCGTGTGTCCTGACAAATGTCCTTATCATAGTCATTCATTTCATCAAAGTCACTCAAAGACTTAAAACCTGTTTGTAAAGAAGTCTCCAGACTTTCACGTTTTTGCCACACAGCAACTTTATTATCAGTGACAACAGCATTCACATTGTTATCATTAATAGTCTCTTGAACATGTCTTTTGCCCAGCCGGAGTTTCCCTGCTTTAGATTTTGTAGAATGACTTGGAGATGTTTCGTCAGAAAATGCTCTGCCTTCAGAAGTACTGATCACATCACCTTTAGCAGTACTGTTTTCTGTTTTAGAAACATAGCCACACTCATTCAATGGAGGTTTCTTTTTCTTTGGTGGAGAGGGTAAACTTGACTTCAAGGATATGGTTTTCTTATATTCACTCTCTGTAAGTAAAGGCAGAGCATCAAAGTCTGTTTCATCCACAGATAGAGGCACTGTTTTATTATGATAACATTTTTCACTCTCCATTTCAAGTTTATTATTATAAAATAATTGTTCCATCTGCTGTGTTTTGGCACCTGCTTCAGGATTTTTTGTAGGCTCTTCTTCACATATTTCTCTGGGTATCTCTAGGCTATCATCAGATAGCAGCTGTAAATCAAAGGTGCCCATAAAGGGCTCAAAACCATCTGTACCATCAGATACTGCTGAAGCTGGCTGACTTGCGGCTGGTGGATCCATACTAAGGCTTCTAATTGACACTGGTGCTTTATCAACGTCACTTAATGAAAGTGTTCTAGTTTCTTGTAATGAATTTTTATCCATGGTAAAAGTTTTGAGGCCAAATACAGACTCCTGGGATAACTTGGGTGGGGTTGGTGGGATAATATCATCATCATCATCAAATTCAAATCCCAAATCAAAATGAGGAAGTTCAAGCTTGTTGCTGCTGTATCCAGTTACAGGAGTCTCAGTCAAGTGATCCAATGATGACTGATTGTTTGATCTCTGCTCAATCCCTTTCTCAGATTGAAGATTCTGGGCAAGACATTCCTGTACTGAAACTTTAGATGCCTTTACTGATAACTCTGTTGAACTGTTCCCAGACATGAAGGCAGCAGAAGGCACAATTACATCAGTGTGAATGGAATTCGGAGCTGTATGTTCACTATACTGATCAGGGATTCTTAAATTATGAGTGGTGCTTTCAGTAAGTTCTATTCTGGACTTCTTGACGTTACATGAAGGTGTTTTATGAAAATGTGATTGTTGTGAAGAAACTTTGCTTCTGCTGGAGTTTCTAATTGGTGGTGAACTACAGAGAACTTCAGCGGTCTCCTCAGAACTTGTCTGAAGACATTCCATGGCTTGGGTGAATGTGACAAAACTCTCATGGAAGTTGGCTGAGCTAACTGGTGTATTCTTGGAACAGTTTATGTCCATTTCTTCTTCATCCATGAAAGATTTCATCACAGTGTCACAATTCTCTTTACTGGAAATGTCAATATTCGCCATTTCTTTAGAGGACAAAACATGCTGCACAACCGTCACGGTTTTTTGTGCACAATTCTTAACGAAACTGTCATCAAACCTGGAGCTTTCAGAATCTACTTGGCAAAAATCAGTCTGCTGCTCTTCTCCTGGTGTAACCATTTTTTCGCAGAATTTAGGCAGCCTATCAGGTGTATGTTTATTAATGTGAACAGTTTTGTTTAGCAAACGCTTGAACAAAGGACTCATTGGTGTGTCTTCTTTAACAAGATCATCTGCTGATTTGCAATTTTCAGAATTAGTACTAATTATCAATTGCCTTGTCTCCGTGACAAACAGTTTACCCACACTAGTCTGTGGATTCACTTGTTTACTCTTGTTCTGTTTTGCACATGCTTCTTCATTAAAATCACCAGCACATGATGATAAGTTTGCCTCATGTTCAAATGTATCACCTGCTGTTTGACTTGTAGTTAGAAACTCTAACCCTGGCCTCTTCTCTGCCGACATAAACAATTTTTGTTGGCCTGCAGTCATGTGACATACATCTCTTCCCAGTTCATTCCACTGCTCCATCAGCTCTTCAAGATCTAACTCTTTAAACTCCTTTCCAGATTTTAAACTCTGAAACAATTCCTTCACTTCAGAAACAGGCGGGGGTTTTGTAATACAGAAACCAACTTTTCCCCGGGAGTCTGTACATGTTTCTTTGATTCGACATATGTCTGTATGACATTTGGGAATGTCTTGTGTCTGTATTTTATTATCACATGATTCAATGGCACTTGGAACGAGATACTGACATTCTGGATTGTCATTGCTGTTAACATCCAAATCAAAGTGAGTATTCAAAGTTACATTATTCTTGACTGTAACAATGTCTTCATGTTCTTCATTGTTACAAGTAATTTTCTCATTATCTGTATCCATCCAGCTTCTTCTATTTCCTAAGCCATCAACTTCAAAATCATCACTGTCTTTTGTGCTTGGGATGTTGGTCTCCAACAGCTTAAGAAATGATGTCTTCCTTAATTTAGTTCTCTCATCCTGATTAATTCCAGAAAGTTTCTTTTTCTTAACAGCTTCAGCCTTTTTCTGCACTACCGATTTAGTGTCTAACTTCTTAGGTTTGTTAGATTCAGTTTTCTTTCTTCTGCTGTTTCTTCTCTTAATGCCATTAGGACTGTGAGTGTTTGATGTGACATTACAATGACCAAGCTCTGTGAACAACTTCGATACTTTAGGCTTCACATGTTCAGTCGCTGAAGTCATTTCTTGTCCCCCATCCAAGCTGGAGTCACTGCCAACAAGAATAGCATCTGTAACTGTATTAACTACAGTCTGCTCCGTTTGTTTGGATACTGATTTACTATTCTTCTTTCTCTGTTTATCTCCTGTGTGGAGTGTATCTTTCTTAGAAGTGTTCAATTTATCTTGGCTATTGGTGAAAAAAGAATGCATGCTGCTTTGTCTCTCAGAACGTTGTATACCATTCTCTGCATCTTTTTCTTTGAGCCATTTGCTCATTTCTAAACCATAATGGTCTTCCTCATCCCCAATGCAACCTGCAAAACAAATAGCTATAAGTTTATGTACAGACAGTTGTTGTTAATATGTCTTGTCCACACAGTTGCTGTTAATATGTCTTGTCCACACAGTTAATATGTCTTGTCCACACAGTTATTGTTAATATGTCTTGTCCACACAGTTGTTGTTAATATGTCTTGTCCACACAGTTAATGTTAATATGTCTTGTCCACACAGTTATTGTTAATATGTCTTGTCCACACAGTTGTTGTTAATATGTCTTGTCCACACAATTGTTGTTAATATGTCTTGTCCACACAATTGTTGTTAATATGTCTTGTCCACACAATTGTTGTTAATATGTCTTGTCCACACAGTTGTTGTTAATGTCTTGTTCACACAGTTTTTGTTAATATGTCTTGTCCACAGTTGTTAATATGTCTTGTCCACACAGTTGTTAATATGTCTTGTCCACACAGTTGTTAATATGTCTTGTCCACACAGTTGTTAAGTCTTGTCCACACAGTTGTTAATATGTCTTGTCCACACAGTTGTTAATATGTCTTGTCCACAGAGTTGTTAATATGTCTTGTCCACACAGTTGTTAATATGTCTTGTCCACACAGTTGTTAATATGTCTTGTCCACACAGTTGTTAATATGTCTTGTCCACACAGTTGTTAATATGTCTTGTCCACACAATTGTTAATATGTCTTGTCCAAACAGTTGTTAATATGTCTTGTCCACACAGTTGTTAATATGTCTTGTCCACACAGTTAATGTCTTGTCCACACAGTTGTTAATATGTCTTGTCCACACAGTTGTTAATATGTCTTGTCCACACAGTTAATATGTCTTGTCCACACAGTTGTTAATATGTCTTGTCCACACAGTTGTTAATATGTTTTGTCCACACAGTTGTTAATATGTCTTGTCCACACAGTTGTTGTTAATATGTCTTGTCCACACAGTTGTTGTTAATATGTCTTGTCCACACAATTGTTGTTAATATGTCTTGTCCGCAGTTGTTAATATGTCTTGTCCACACAGTTGTTAATATGTCTTGTCCACACAGTTGTTAATATGTCTTGTCCACACAGTTGTTAATATGTCTTGTCCACAGTTAATATGTCTTGTCCACACAGTTGTTAATATGTCTTGTCCACACAGTTGTTAATATGTCTTGTCCACACAGTTGTTAATATGTCTTGTCCACACAGTTGTTAATATGTCTTGTCCACACAGTTGTTGTTAATGTCTTGTCCACACAGTTGTTAATATGTCTTGTCCACACAGTTGTTGTTAATATGTCTTGTCCACACAGTTGTAAATATGTCTTGTCCACACAGTTGTTGTTAATGTCTTGTCCACACAGTTGTTGTTAATGTCTTGTCCACACAGTTGTTGTTAATGTCTTGTCCACACAGTTGTTGTTAATGTCTTGTCCACACAGTTGTTAATATGTCTTGTCCACACAGTTGTTAATGTCTTGTCCACACAGTTAATATGTCTTGTCCACACAGTTGTTAATATGTCTTGTCCACACAGCTGTTAATGTGTCTTGTCCACACAGTTGCTGTTAATGTCATGGAAGATTATATTATAATGTTATAAATGTTGGGCACAGTGGAAGCATATAATAATGTAATGAAAAATGGTCTGTGTGTGTCTGTGTGCATGTGTCTGTGCGTGAGCGTGCATACATGCGTGTGTGTGTGTGTCTGAGACAGAGAGAGAGAGAGAGAGAGAGAGAGAGAGAGAGAGAGAGAGAGAGAGAGAGAGAGAGAGAGAGAGAGAGAGAGAGAGAGAGAGAGAGAGAGAGAGAGAGAGAGAGAGAGAGAGAGAGAGAGAGAGAGAAGGGGGAGCCAAAGAATGAGAATACAGAAAAATGATATAGAGGAAATGGTAACAAAAGGTAAGCAATTAAAAGTCCAGGGAGCAGTGGTACATACGTTGAAGTTCAATAAACTCTGAGGTCTTCACCAGGTTTTCAGTTTGCAAAGAGTGGCCTATTATGTGGGTACTCTGTAGCCTATTCTGCCACGGCAACCACTCAGAAAAGTTAATCACATGAGAACTGTTAGTCTCCAGAAAGTCATTCTGAAAAATATATTTCACGAATTAAAAATAAAACACACTCAGTTGAAACTCAGGTTCTCTATGAACAAGCAATAAATATACAAAGTGCTTCAATGTGGTTTAACTCTTTCGCTACCGTGCGCCCATCTGTGGACAGAATGGATTTGCTGTAATGGCAGTCCGCCCTTTTCGTCCCACAAAATGATCAGTGGTTTATTTCACATATTTCTGCTCCGTTTCGGAATTTTAAGTTACCGTAAACTAATAAGTAGTACAGCCGAAAGATCTCTACGCCATCTTTGAGCGGTCAATCGTTTTCTAATTTTGGATTCTTGTGAATTTTTAGTTTTAAGGTAGTGTTAATTTGTTTGTTTTGGTTTTTCACAATGGAAACGCCCACCAGTTTGCGTCCACGTAGTATGACTAGAGATCAAGCTAGATTATTGTTTATAATAATATGTGAATGTGAATATTTAGAAAGTAGTTTTAGTTGTGTCTAAAGTTTTAGCACGTGGTGATAAAGAAAAACCAGTGAATGTTCGTCAACAGCTGAGTGTTTGACAATGAAGCACGAATGGCTGAAGTTTACGTCTGTCATTATTGCTATGGGACTTGATCCAAGACCATGTATCAAAGACTACCGGTGTACAAGTGCACATTTATATACTCCTTGGTATGTGGCACTGCCACTACGTTTCCCAGTAATCAATTAGAAAATTATAATATATTTATCACACCATGTTTCATGTATGTCAACCTGAGGGTACCCCAAAAAAAAAAAAATTTATCCTCTTGTTGACTCTGAAGAATATCCAGGAAGCATTTTACCCATTTGAAAATGTGTCCATTGATGATATGATTATTTGGTGGAAGGGCTAAACAAAGCTAAAAAAACCATGCATTGTTGTCTCTACCAAGTCTGTAGTTAGAACTGTTGAGAGCGGATTGCGAAAACCGCAAAGCAAGCTGAAGATGGTCTCCATGAAAATAACACGGCGATGAATGGCTGCGACAGAATGGACCAAATGGTTGGATATTATAATATCCATGATAGGAAAACCATTACGTGGTGGAAGAATATCTACTACTAGATCTTTGAAATTGCACAGATCAATGCTCACATCCTACATTCCATATGGCAAACAGAGAAAGGAGGAAAAAAAATTGTTATAGAAGGATTTCAAGTAAAGGAAAGTGCACATCGCGAAGTAGCTCAGAGTATTCCTGAAAGTTTGACACTCTGCCTGCCGAAGAATTTCAGTCTGTTGCAGGAAATTATGCCGAAAGATTTACATGAGCCAAGCATTTAATAGAATTTGTCGGTGTCAATAGAGACTGTGTTTTTGCAGCACTCGAACTAAACGACACATATCATATTTTGTTTGCTCCGGCTGCACTAATAGACCAGACTTGTGCGCCAAAGTTTGCGTTGCAGCCTATCACAAATAGACTGCCACATATAGTAAATAAAAACAAACAGACATGACAATTAAATGTAAATCTGCCAAGTGTTGTCCTAATTTTTGTCTGACAAAAAAAAAATACATGATTCAGAATCTGCGGCGAAACTTCTTTTCGGATGGTTGATTGGAAGCAATGGTGTTTATAGTTTAGAATAGTGTTGTTTGTTCAGTAAATTCAATTGGATTAGCAGTGATCAGGATATTGGATAACAACGCCCCCTCGGTAAGTACAATGTTTACATTATTTTTACCTCTTTTTAACAAATTATTTTAGAAGTTATATTATTATTTGTATTTTATTTACAACATACAGCAAAAATTCTCCTACCAACATATTCCTTGTGCTATCTCCTTTATTTTGATATATAATACAACATTTCTGCTACAATGTTAACCATTTTCATAACATTATTGCGACATACACCAATTTCCAGATTTCGGCCATTAGTTTTTTTCATTTGTGTGAAAAAGACATGGTTCAGAATATGCACCAAAACTTCCTTTTGGGTGATTTAAATGAGCAATACTGTTTATATTCTTGAAGACAAGTGGTGTTTGTTTGATTATTCAGTAAATTAAACATGATTAGCAGTATAGGAGTGTAGAAAACACATTCTAAATGCAATGTTTACATTATTTTTACCTACTTTTGTCCAATTATTTTACAAATTATATTATTATTTTTATTTTATTTACAACCTAAAGCAAACATTCTCCTACCAACATATTCCTTGTGCAATCCCCTTTATTTTGATATATAATACAACATTTCTGCTACAATTGTAACCATTTTCATAACTTTACTGTGACAGACCCCACCTTCAAGATTTCAGCCATTATTTTTTGTCATTATTTGTGAAAAATACATGGTTCAGAATATGCACCAAAACTTCTTTTTGGGTTACTTTAATGCGCAATACTGTTTATATTCTTGAAGACAAGTGGTGTTTGTTTGATTATTCAGTAAATTAAACATGATTAGCAGTATAGGAGTGTAGAAAACACCTTATATGTGCAGTTTTTTAAATAATTTTTACCTCTTTAATTTCATTTGTTATTATTAAACCTCTCATTATTGTCATAATATTTGTAACCTATCAATTAATTATTAACACTGTCATGTTCCTTGTGCAATCCTCTTTAATTTGATATGTAATACAATAGGTCTTCTACCACCTTAACCATTTTAAAAGCATTATTGTAACACACCCCTAGTTCCAATTTTCTGCCATAAATGTCTGTTTGGTCACAGCCCAGTTTTTGTTTGGTAGTGAAAGAGTTAAGTGGAGTTTATGGGCCGCTATAATATTAATCAGAAGCCTTGGTAGTGTAGTTGCTAGATGCTGACCCAGTGATCATGGGTTGAAATCAGCATTGAACAAATTCAAATTGTTTTAATGATCCTAAAATGGGAACAAATTAGGAAGAACTTGGAAGCAACAGAGATGTGGTTCCTGAGACGAATGTTGTGAATTCCTTGGACTGCCAAAGTAACTAACAATGATTGCCTGAAACAGGCTAATGAAACTAGAACATTACAACAATAAAAAAGTGACAAACAGCTTTCGTTGGTCATATGATGAGAAGAGAGGCATCGGAGAACATTGTGGCGACTGGAAAGATCGAGGGGAAGAGAGGCAGAGGTAGACCCAGAGAAATTATGCTGGATGGATTGAGACAGTGGCATGGAGGAATATCATCAGCAGAGTTGATCCAGAAGACCAAGGACCGAGATCTGTGGAGTCATGAACACCTATGCCAACTGGCAGGACACTTCAAGATGAAAGTGTGAATTAAAGGCAGCCGGTATGACACTGACCACATCTCCCAGTGAGTGCCGTCTGGTCTATACAAATATGGATCTAGCACCATGTGACTTAAGGCATGCAACAGGCTCCCTTCAGTTTCCCTTTTTTAAATCTAAATCATCTATGCTATCTTCACATCTTTCCCATCGCAACATACGCCCATGAGACCTGGACACTTACTAAACAAGCTGAACAGTGCATACATGCCTTTGAATATAAATGTTACAGACGGGTTCTAAAAATATCTTGGATACAGAAAAGATCAAATGCATCCACACGAGAAAATCTATATAGTGGCTACTAAAGACGATAAAGCAAAGAAAATTGAAATATTTTGGTCATATGAAACAACATGAAGGTTTGGAGAGAACAATAATGGAGGAGTATATGCCCAGGAAGAGAGGAAGGTCAAAGAGAAGATGGATGCAGGATGTGGCAGATGATCACCAGATGGGAGTATCAGACGCAGGACATCTTGCTATGACCGAGAAGTTTTCAAGAAGGTTGTTATGGGAGCGAGGTTCTGCAAAGGACATGCTACTAAATGAAAGAATGCTATCTTCACTGCCTTCTGCTGTTAGAGGGATTTGCTTGAATGATTTCGACATCAAAAGGCCTGTCATTTAACTTGACCAGTTATATTTTGTCTGACACTGACCAGTATGCTTTAATAGATTTTGAGCTGTCCAGGCTCATAGTCATGACTTCACCTCTTTGGTGGTTCTCTGCCCCAGAATGGATTTTATAGTTGCCAGATGTCATAATTTCTGTATCCTTTCATCTGGTTTCACATATCCCTAAGATGATAATGTTCAGTATTTTCATTTTTTTTTTAAATTCTCTAATCTACCACAAGTGCTCATGGTGTGAAAAATGTCATGTCCCTACTTTAAGTATAGTGAATCTTTTGCACTCTGTCGCATGCTGATGATCTGGAGTCACCTGGTATATGTGACTTTCCCTATCATTTATGTGAGTTGTTGAATCATGAACATGTCTCTCGGTAACATACATGTTCCCCTGTGTAACAAGAACATTTTCCTCATTAACAGAAACATTTTCCTTCAGTAATACACATTTTCCCTCAATTAAAAGAAAACATGTCCCCTTAGTAGCAAGAACACTTTCTTATTAAACGAAACATGCCCTCTCAGTAGCAAGAACATTTTCCCTATTAATAGAAATATTTGCCCTCACTAACACATGTTTCCCCTGAGAAACACACACATTTCCCCTTGGTAACAAAAACATTTTCCTCAGTAACAGTAAAATGTCTCTTCAGTTAAAACAATTTATGTTAGCTACATATTCTTTACAAGACATTGCAGTCAACTCCAGCATTTTTTGGCTGTGTGATTTCTGGGCAAGTTTTATGCTCAGTAGTCTGCCATTGCTTTCTGGATGACCGGCACTCATACCATTGTAGGGAAACCAACGCAAGGCAGTCTGCTTCCAAATCGCCCATAGCTGTGTTTTAAATGTGGTATGTGGGATTACACAACCCCATCGCCTTCAGTAACAAGAACCTCATTAACACACACGTTCCCTTCAGTAACACAAACAATTCCCTTAATGCACCTGTGTATCAGATTCCAGTATGACACATCTGGGTTTAGACAACTGTTTCCCTGTTGCTGGCAACACAGAAAACTCATCTTTGATTTCAGCATACTCTTCCGCTGTGAGACACTCATCCTCACATATTCTTTTCACTGACAGAAAACAAAATAACAGCAAATTCAGCTTCTTTCTCTGTATCTCTCTTATCAATCAACAATTAAAAAGAACAAAAAATGCTTAAACAAAAGTTGGAACTGATACAGATGTATAATTTTTCTTTCAGAAAATAAAATGTACTTTCATAAAGCTTTGAGTGTCCACACTTTTTGTAGAATTTATGAGCAAATAATGGATTTTCTGGCCAAAGCACGCAGGTGTGTAAGGGCAATGAACAGGCTGTGGTTTTGGCCAGAGCACGCAGGTGTGTGGGGCAATGAACTGGCTGATAGATCAGCTGCTGCTCACATTCTAGATGGAGAGCTAATTTTTTTTTTTTGGGGGGGGGGGGGGATAAGGGTGATATCCAAGAAGAAAATGGATTGACGACATCAGAGACATTGTACAATCACATGGAATGACACTATCCAGTGCCGTCCACCGAGTGCTGGAACGTAAATTATTCCTCCCCACGACGCTTGATGGCAGAAGTGGAAGATGATGATGATGATGTTGATGATGATATGGGTGATGGGATGAAGGCTCTGTGTGATCAGACGGAGAGTGTAACTGAGCTGAATATCCATATCTGGAGAATGGTTCACAAGGAGTGAGTAGAGCACCTGGGTGAAACTCAACTCATAGAGGAAAAGCATGGTAGATTTTCATCAAGCAGGGGAACTCTTTGGTGGATTTAAGGAGGGGGATGGAACATGTATAGGCATGGCCAGAGTGAAGTGATGACAATTTAAAACCAAGTATTAGCAAAGTATTAGCAAAGTACTGTGATGAAGAATCAATATCTATGCACGTGGGACAACTACACAGAACCCAGACTCAAACAGCAGAAGTCAAAGAATATGCTGATTGTTCATGTTGCCAGCTGGTTAAAATAAGTTAGTTGCATATCCTTTACAGGATGTTGCAGTCAACCCCAGCATTTTTATTTGCTGTTCATGATCTCTTGGCGCGTTTACGTTCAGTAGTTTGCCATTGCTTTCTGAACAACCAGTACACATACCATTTCGTACAAAATCAACGCAACACGGTCTGCTGCCAAATCGCCCACAGCCAGGTTTTGAACGCGGTATAGGGACTACGAACTGCATCCGTAACCACTTCACCACGGAGCCGGCTGCCAGCCAGTCAGAAGATCAGTATTAGACTCATCCTAGCGTGCATTCATAACCACAGTTGCTGTAACAGAGTTAGGAATAGGAAGAAGGGGCAACGAGGTGTGCATAGTCAATAGGGAAGTAGGGCACGGTCAAGCACCATAATATGGGGTAGTTAGGGTGGCTCGTCCTATGACGAGCATCGTAGAAACAAGGTCAGTTGTGAACGACCCATCCTTCGATATGGAGGTATGATTTAGCTGAGTGACTTCTGGCTTGATTGAAGGTTTGTTGATTTTGAATAAATTAATATGAAACCAGAACTGTCTTAGAGTTATTGCCAGTTCATCGTCACTTTGCTGTACTATTACATTGCAAACTCAATTCCTCACTCCAATAGCACTAATCATGCATATTTATCAAGGGCTGTGTCACCACGAACCAACCTGCCACTGACTGCCCACAGTATATACTCTATCAACCTTAAATCTTCCATTGAGAGGTGCTTTTACAGCCAGCATATCAGCTCTCATATTTCTAAATACACTTGAGCGACCTAAACAACTGATCCAAACAAGTCCCTGAAGGTCTAAGGCAGTTATTTCTGCCATTCATTCTAAACTTTCTGAAGCCTGAACTGAGTGTTAAAGACAATAATCACTTTTGTTACTGAAGTATTGGAAAACCATTTTAGTGTCATAGCCTCAGTCACCATTCTCTAATGTTTTCAGTCGTCACGATGTTCTCCAATGATTCTCTTCTCATTATGTGACCAAACAGTTTTGTTTGTCTCTTTCTTATAGTTGTGTATAATGTCATACTTCCATTAGCCTCTTCCTGGCCTCCTTGTTAGTTTCTCTGACCTTCTAAGGCACTCACTTGTCTCAGAAACCACATCTCTGCTGCCTACACGCTTTACCCTATTTGTTATTTTACATTCCAAGATTCACCACCACACAGTAAAACAGGTTCAATATAACATGTCAGTGTCTCTGTCGTTTCATGAAATTGAATAATTACAGAAGATACTTTACATCTTCTGAAATGCAGCTTTTATCATGCACCTGAGGCTATGATAGCATTATCATACATTGTATACATGTACAGAACAATAATCTATGAGAACTATTTGGAGTAAAGAAAATGAAAACTATAGACCAGAACATGACAGAATAAATTAGCTCGAATCTTCAGACTGACAATTGGACATTGTAGACAGAGGGTCAACCCCACAGAATGGCTCTCACTGACTCAACCACCTGGAACTGTGGAGCACTAAAGCAAAGGAGTCGCTTTGGCGAAGTGGTTGAGCTGTCTGCCTCCCACTCTGAAGGTTGTGGGTTTGATTCCGGGCTACGTCTTTCGGTTCATGAGCGCATTTTTCTCAGAGACACACGGGGGTCGTCGCCGGAACTACGGAGTTCATGCTTTGTGCGATGCTTTCTGCAGGTCGCCCTGCGGAAAGAGATCGAGCCATATGGGATAAAACCCAGGGCAATGAAGTCGATTCTCTCGACTTTTAAGACTTTTTTCTTAAACCCACAGCACTTTCTACAAGACTGCGCTGACAGAGAGAGGAAATCTGGCCCACAGAAACGACCCTTTGAGACAAGACTCTGGGGGACCTGAGAAGACTTCAAGTGAAACGTCGTGTTTGTGGTCAGTACTGAGATAGATACACTGCAAATGCTGAATGTTAAATGTTGAAGAATAGAAAAAAATAAGAAGAAATAAAAGGAAAAGGGACAACCAATAAGCGTATAGGGAGTTGCTTGGCACAGAGTTAAAAGATGAGTCCATTTTTACCTTGTTTGCCAAATGCGCCAGAAATTGTTGTGTTCTTGCTACTCTGTGCTGCCTTATTCTTGCTTGGGATCTTTGTTGCCTTCTTACTTTCAGCAGCAAGTGTTATGTGCATTTTATGACACTGCGGTGTGACAGACGATGGGAGCATTCTGGGATTGCCTGGATAGAAGTGTAGCGACTTTGCTCCATTTAGGATTGCTTTGTGGATAGTTTTCTTGGAATACAAACTTTGGTTGTAAATCTGTAAATATGCAATTGTTATATTTATAAATATATATATATATATATATATATATATATATATATATATATATATATATATATATATATATATATATATATATATATATATATATATATATTTACTAATCAGAGGTTTGAGAAGATGCACAGTACTTGTCTATCAAGCCTGTGTCCTTAGTACTCTTCTTTATGGCAGTGAAGCCTGGTCAACTAATGTGCAATTAAAGTGAATGATGTTATTCCAGGGCAAGTGCAGAAATTCAAATATCTAGGCACATGGATAACATCAGATAAAGAACAGAATAGGGCAAGCAAAGACTGCATTCTGTCAAATTAAGAACATTTCGTGCAATAAGTCATTGTCCTTGAAAGTTAGAAAAACAGTTCTTGCGTGTTACATATAATCAATTTTAACATGCGGCTGTGAATCCTGAACAATTAGTAAACAGGCAAAAAAATCCCTGAAAGCCTTGGAGATGTGTTTTATAGAAGAATGCTGAAAATTAATTGGACAGTTAAAATGAGCAATCTGGACGTTTTGGGGGAAGCGGAGTCGCACAGCCCACTTATCACAAACAACAGAAAGAAGCAGTCATTGTTTTTGGTCACATTATGAGAAGACAAAAACTGGAACATATTGTGACAAATGGAAAGACTTGCAGAAAGAGATAGAAGAAGACAGCGTGAGAAGATTATTGAAAGTCTTGTGTCATGGCACGAAAGGGAGTCAACATACGAACTGATAAATGTTTTCGGAGAGCGCAATTTGTGGAAAGGCATGATCGCCCACGCCAGCCGACAAGGCCCTGGATGATGATGATAGGCGGCCATGTGCTGATGTTATGAGTGAGGTTAGATGATGGTTCACCACCTCTGTTCGTCATCTTGCTGAGTGAGGGAAAGACCCGCCATCTATTCCTCCATGCAATCAATCATGTGCAATGCCGGAAAGCGTGGGCAGTCATGACTCGCGATTTCACTCGATC
>OY992881.1:93789556-93998693 GCA_963921405.1 Cepaea hortensis | reverse complement strand
ATATGTGGGTAAGTACATAATTACACTGTTCTACAGCAATTCTATATGACAGTGGATACAATGAAACCTTTCAATTTGCTATACATTCAAAACAAAACACCATTCACAAGCTGAGTTGAGTTCAGTCAAAAATCGACATCACAGCACTAAGGGCATTCCCATACATACTCTGTCCTCAACTTCAACAACCAGCCAAGAGTATCAAAACTAATGGTATCAGTTGTTGTCTGATTATGTCTGTCCAGCTTTTCTTCTGAGTACTGAGTGTCGGCCAGATCTTCAGGTTACCCCCTGCAGCACCATTCTCTCTAGGCTATGATGATTTATGTTTTCCACATTATATACTTGATCCCAACGGGTCTGACCACTTCGATACCCAACTTGAGGGTGCAAACCCAGCCAATCTGCCAAACTGCTTGTTTCCCACCACACCAGCATGTCCTGGGGAAAAGATCAGACAGCTGCTCCCTATCTATCATTTTTTAAATGAAGTATGGCACACTGCCTGAAGCATGCCTGTCTTAACCTTTCTCAGCATGCTCTGAGTCCATTACAATCACGATGTGTTTGCTGTTTGTCCTCCAGCCAGCGGAACACCGCAGTGACTGTCTTCACCTCCATTCTCAGACTATATATTGCCAGGCTCTCCTACACTAACACCATTCTTTAAATTTTGCTATAAATCCCCAGGTAGTATTGTTGCTCAGAGTGCCAAGGGCCCTGGAGGTTGTATCACGGTGCGGATGAACCACACTATGCAACTATAGGAATATAAATATGATAGTCATACTAATGATTTGCAGCAAACAGAATCAGTTTTCTGTTATCCATTTTATTAGTAGCAAAGGGATAAAAACTATACAATTTAATTATTTTCATAACCTAGTATAAGTGAAAGTCAGACATTTCATATCTAAATCCGCTCTTGCATGAAATCACCCTGGCTTTTACCTTTAATTAATCCAATCATTATCTACAATTAAATAATTAACCAATGTTTTAGTTCCAACTGAACTTCTCTAAACAAATAGTTTTGCTAATAATTAAAATATTGATCTGCGCTATTAATAAATTATATATAATTACCAACTACAAGCATAGTTATGAATATTGTAACTTGATGAAGATGAGTGGTTGCAGACTGAGTAGTTGCAGACTGAATGGTTGTAGACTGAATGGTTGCAGGCTGAATGGTTGTAGACTAAATGGTTGCAGACTGTGTGGTTGCAGACTGAATCGTTGCAGACTGAATGGTTGTAGACTAAATGGTTGCAGACTGATTGACTACAGACTGAATGGTTGCAGACTGAATGGCTGCATTCTGAATGGTTGTAGACTGGCAGATTGAAAGTTTTGCAAAACCATTTCCTAATGACACTAGGAAAGCAGTCTAGCAAACCACCGTTGCACCACAGAATAATTATATGCATAGGGAGATAAAATTGTGAGCACCATTAGCGACATGAACACGTAAAGTAAACACTGTACATGTTTATGTCCTCAACAGATTACCATAAGCTGCTCTTTCTGTGTGTAGCCCTTTGTAGATTTCCCAGCAGACGACTGACCAATGAAGGGCATCACTTTGATCAATGGCTGGTGCTGGTTCAGTATTGTCGCAATCTCTTGAACACTGTCACGGTACTGGCTGAAAATCATGACTCTGGTTGCTTCCCCTTCTGCAATCATTGATCAACAATAAACATGCCTAATAACTTTGAATGCGACGTAAAATAAAATATGTAAACATTTTAATGGTAGCATTTGGTGTCTATGGGGAAACATAATATTAACTGTTTAATAACAATTCTAAGCTTTAGCAGCGTGATGGCTACTACACTACAGCCACTTGCCCTCATAATGGTTTGGGGTTCAAACCCCTGCAGTGGCAGAGCTGGAAGTTCTTACTAACCAGTATGGCTATGAGGGTCAATTCAGCCCACAACATTGGTAAAAGGTAGTCCCATAACATCGGTAAGAGGTAGTCTCATAACAATATTAAAAGGTAGTCCTACAACATTGGTAAAAGGTAGTCCCATAGTAGACACTGTCATTGTGATGTGAAATGCGAGGCCTTCACATATTCTAGACCATGACATATGAGGTTGAGTGACCATCTCCCTTCCTCAGCACCTTTTCTTCCCAGCCAATTCCCAGAAAAGTGAATGTTGCCTATTTCTATGAGGCTGGGTCAGCCCCAGAGCCATACTGATTGGAACAAGAAATAATCCTGCCCCTGCTGGGAACTGAACCCAGAAAAGTGTCTTGGCAGATGATTACACTGCTACTCTCATAACATTTGAACAGGACAATTTTCAGACTTTTCTGGGAAAGAAGGGTAGTAAAGGAAAATTGAGGAAAATTGATATTGTGTCAGTATTTTTTGACCTAACATATTTGAATGTCTCACACATCACATCCATAAGGCAGGATCTGCCATGAGATTATCTTGACGGTGACTTTAATCAGTTTAATCATGGTTGTTCTTCAGTCCACTAAAAGGATGCATAGTGACGATGTTCCAGGCAAGAATTTGCAGAGGTGATGATAAGTCAGTAACAGAATACAGAGGCGAAGTGCCCTGGCCAGATCCTATACTGATGAAGGTTTCTCTTCATCCCCACACAAGGCATCCTGAGCAGAAACTAATCTGGCTAAAACAGGGGCGATCAACAATGGTCTTCACTATGACGAAGCCAGCTGAGAACTACTTACAATGGTACGAGACTGCAAACTCAGTGCTTGGAGAGCTCACAATCATGCTCAGAATGAGTGTATTGATTGCCTACAGGAATGGAACTAAGTCATTCCTCATCATTATGTGTCAAGCCAATAAGCGTGGGCGGTCATGTTTTGCCATCTCATATGACCACCAAAGTTGGGGATCAGCTGTGTTCTTGTGTCGACCATGCCATATGGCCAAACTATCCAGATATTTACATCTCTGCCAGTTGTCACCAATTTCTCTAGTTTATTTCTTCTTATAACATGCCCAAAAACTGTTTGACTGTCTAAATCTAATTTCTCTAATAGTTTACGGTTTTCATTTGCTTCTTGTAGGATTTGTTCATTGGTTTTTCTGTCTGGCCATGGAATTTTCCTCATAGACACCATTCCACTACCATCAGATGCTCATAGTCCATGTTTCACATGCATACAAAAGTACGGGTTCTATGTAGCCCTTTAATTCTCTTCTTGTCATTGCAATTGACATCTTTTTATTGGTCAATATATTTTCCATCCTGCAAAAGGCTACCTTTGCCATAGCGATTCTAGTTCTAATCTCTACAAGGCACCTACCATCAGATGTTATGACTGTCCCCGAGATAGTTGTATCTATTCACTTGTTTAAAAATAATCCCTTTTACCTGTATATTATACACTGTGGTATTTCTTTTTTTTTTTTACAAGTCTTTCCCATCAATATGTAGATTTGTAAGCATCTTCATCATGCTGACATGTCTTACTTTATCAAAAGCCTTTGTGTAGTCAATGAAGCAAAGATGTAGGTAATCTCAAATATAGGACCTCAAAAACATCAGCATGATTTTATGGGATGGAAATTCTTTAAAAATCTGTCTTCTTACAATTTAATTCGAACCCTAGTTGTTCACTGTGTATAATAACCACATTTACTAGATGTTGCAGATCCTGTTCATTGACTGCAATCAATACTGTATCATCAGTATATCTAATGTTATTGATGTCATTACCAGTCTCCAATACTTCACGTCCTACAAGTGTGAACAACTCAAATTGACGAGGCTTTACAAGAAGTATAATCCATCCATCCATCATGTAGCAGGTCCTTTGTAGTATGTTACTCTCATCAAGGTCCACCTAAAAGTCTCTTGTCACTGCTCCCGCGTCGCACACTCTCATGCCCAGTGACTGTAACGTCCTGCGTCCATCATCATGCTGGTCCACCTTTGCGATTTTTTCTAGGAATCATGCCTGTTAGTGTAATCTATATTTTCTTTTATTTTTAATGTTGCATATCCCTTGCAGGATGTTGCAGTTAACACCAGCATTATTCACCTGCTGTTGATGTACTAGGCAAGTTTTTACGTTCAGTAGCCTGTCATTGCTTTCTAAATAACCGGCTCCCATACCACACGTTATAGCACAATGCGACACGGTCTGCTGCACAAATTGGTCGCGGCTGCATTTCGAACGCCTGGTAAGCGGCATACGAACCGCGTTCGCAAGCCTTTGGCCATGGACACCGAATTTTTATATCTAAACAAATATAGAGCAGTGGATCCCATATTTTCTGGAACACATAGTACTAAAGGGTTGATGCCTATATCACAGCAACTGCCTTATTTGCCAGAAAATTCCTGTGTCCATTTAGGAAGCTGCGTTGACCTCCAGAGCTATGTGGTCATAGAACAATTTCACCTCAAAATGGATTTGAATCTGAGACCATTGAGCCAGAAAGTACATTTTCATAACTCTATTTACTGTCTGAGAGTTCTGCAATAAAAGTAAAAATAAAAACTAAAAGTCAAATAAAACTAAACAGCAAAACTCACTCTTCTCATAAGTTTTGAAATGGTCGACAACTATTTCTTCAAGCCTCTGCATCTTTGGATGGCCAACAACAACTTTACAGTCACTGGATTCTGATGAAGCCCTGGAAAATATAAATATTGACTTTATATATTCATTGTGACAACAATCTGTCTCATCATCATAACTTCTTTGTTTTTTTCACCATCATCATCCCTTGTCCTGTGAAAAACTTTGTTCAAGGGGCAAGAAGGGGATATTTTTTTTTTCATTGACCTGGGCTTTCAGGTCAACCCAGCCTAAATTGGGAACCAGGAAATGTTATGGGAAGTAAAACCAACCGGCAGATACTGACCCATCACCATCAGGTGCCTATTGGTTTACAACAAAATGGAGCTGACACTACATATCCAATTAACCTTACGGTGGAGACAAGGGTCCTTGACTTTTCTGGCGGGCAATTGAGGCATCTGCTGCCTTTCTTCTCCCATTCGAGCAGAGGCCCTCAATTCTTCTTCTTCTTCTTTCGTTCGCTTGAAATATGTCTATATCTGCAATGTCGTCTCTTGCATGAATTGAACTGTTTTTTTCAGTTCACACAGTGGTCCATAGAGTTTATCTTCCACTGTCGTCTCTCTAGGCCAGAAGGTTTGCCTAGATATGTTATATTTTGGGCAGTCTTGGAGTATGTGCTCTGCTGTCTGCGACGCCAATCCACATGTGCACATGGCTGTTTCACCAATCTTGAATTTTGTATACATGTGGTTGCGTAATCTATTGTGTCCTGTTCTGAGGCGCAGAATAATGACTTGTTCTGGTCTGTCCATAATGTGGTAGTCATCTTGAGCAGGTTTTGGTGGCTTTCTGACTGATTTGATCATTCTTTTCTTTTGGTGGTATGTAACGGGCACATCAGGCTGTGCCTCTTTGGCTCCTTCCTTAGCCAATTGATCAGCTCTGTCGTTTCCGGGTACTCCACAGTGGGATGGTATCCACTGTATGGTGACTTTATGCTGACTGCTAAGTTCAGAAAGTAGTGTCCTTAGTACTGGCAATTTCCCAGAGAGGAGCGCCTCGAGTACTGATTTTGCATCTGTTAGTAGCACCACAGGTTGTGTACCATTGCTGTTATTTAGTAATTTCTCTGTTGCTATCTTGATTGCCTCAATTTCGGCATCATAGTTATGGCAGTACTTTCCTGTCGGTACTCTGGCTGTGTCCCTAGTATTATTTGGGTATTCTATGTACACTCCCGCTCCTCCATTTCGAACAGCATTTTGTGCTGACCCATCTGTGTAGACTCGGATCCAGAGGTCCTGTGGGTATTCTTCATCAAGGAAGCTGAGAGTGGCTGTTCTGCGCTGCACACTGTTCTGTTCTTCCTTGTCAAATATTCCTCTCACTTTTGTCTGGATTTGTAATGATAGTCTATGCTCATCTTTCCATGGAGTTCGCTCTGGAATAGTTGTTAGGGGGATACCAACTGTGGGCAGATCAGTGGTTTCTCTGCAGAGTCGTTTGGCCTGGTGGATAAAACTACTTCTTTTCAACCGCCCCATAGCTAGGTTTTCAAATCTGTTCTTCATAGGGTGGCCTGGCAAGCTGAGGAACTTTTCTGCTTGTATTAGCGTTTTCGTATCTCTGCGCTCACTCAGTGCCTGTGTCCTCCCCATCTTCTCCATTTCCACTATAGGGGTTGATCTCATCCCTCCTGTGGTGACTCTAAGTGCTTGATTTTGCACCTTGTCCAGCTCTTGTAGTGTGGTATTTGATGCTGAACACCACGCAGTTGACCCATATTCCAGGTGTGGTCGTATGCTCTGTTGGTAAACTTTGCTAAGTATTTTCGTAATGGCTCCCCATGTGGTTCCACTTAGCTTTCTCAGGATGGCTATTTTCCTTCTGGCTTTTGCTACTGCTTTGTTGATGTGCTTTCTCCATGTCAGCTTGCCATCAAATGTTACTCCAAGGTATGTTGGTTCTTTATCTTCTCTTAGGGGTGTTCCATTTATCTGGATGATCCCTGCCTTTTGTTTTGGAGAGAGGGTAAATAGGGTGGTGCTGCACTTGTCAGTGTTTATGCTGACACACCATCTATTTGCCCATGCAGCAAATGTATCTACAGCTCTTTGTAGCAATCTGGTGGCCACTGATGCATATTCATTTGTGCTCCATAGAACCAGGTCATCGGCGTACATTGCCGCTTTAATTCCATGCGGTAGGTGAGCAACAAGATCATTGATGAAGATTAGAAAAAGTGTGGGGGACAAGACTCCGCCCTGGGGGACACCGTGACGAAATTGACTTTGCAGTTTCTCAGTTTCTTCATCAGACCTTCTTTCCAGACTTTGTCAAAGGCTTTCTTCAGATCTATTCATGCCGCAAGCACCAGCTTCTTCTCTTGGAATGCATCCTCAATTTCTTGAGAGAGGTAGGTTGTCTGATCTTCCGTAGAGTAGCACTGCCTAAAGCCAGCCTGCTGTGGCACAAGGATGTTTTTACTTTCAATGTACCACTGCAGTCTGTGATTGATGATGCGCTCCAGTGTTTTGCAGAGACAGCTGGTGAGGCTAATTGGTCTGTAGCTAGAGGCAATGGAACCATCTTTCCCTGATTTTAGGAGGGGTATCATGATTGCTTCTCTCCAGGCTTGTGGAACACTGCCTAAGGTCCAGCTGTTATTGAAGATCTGCAACAGCTTTGTTTTGGCCTCTGTTCCTAGGTTACTGATCATTTCATTGGAGATACCATCAGCTCCTGGTGACTTTCTCATTTTCAGTTTTGATATGGCTAGCTCCAGTTCGCTGATTGTGATGGGTGCCTCCAGAACCTCATGTACTATTTCCTTCTGTCCTGTATGTTATCGTTTCTCTCGAATCTCTTGTTGTTTCTCTGGACTAATTTTGATATTGCTATCTTGTGCGAACGAGTCCGCAAAATGGTCAGCTGCTTGCTTTCTTGTTAAGATTTTTCCATCTTTATGTAGTGCAATTTTTGAGTTTCTCCCTGTGCCCTCGTCATTAAGCTGTTTTATTAGCTTCCACAATTTCCTTGTGTCTCTTTCAAAGTTCAGAGACTCCGTTTTCTCCTGCCAGCTTTTCCGTCTAGCCTGCAGCTTGGCCCTTTGAAATTTGGCTTTTGCATGCTGGAATTTATTGTGGTGCTCTTGGCTGGGTGTGGCCTCTGCTTGCTTTCTACACACTTCAACATCATTATGCAACTGTTCCAGTTCACTACTCCAGTAGGGTTTATATTGTTTACGGGCTCCTCTTGGTACTGTTTCTCGCGCTGCCTGTAGTATGCATTTCCCAAACTCTTCAACTGCTTTATTTATGTCTTTCTCAGTGTTCAGGTTTCTAACCAGTATGCTGGTGCGATGCTTGTACATTGCCCAGTTTGCTTTCTTGTAGTTCCACCTCGAGAGGGTGCTGCTTTCACTTACAAGCTCATTTTCTACGGTTAGAAAGACTGGCCGATGGTCACTGCCACCAAGTTGTTTCCCAACAGTTCGTGTAATGTTCCACTCCAGGTCTGGTGAATGAAAAGCCAGGTCAGGTGTAGTTGTAGAGTGCCATGATCTCGAGTAGAAAGTATGTGGGTCGGACGGCTTGTTAATCAACATGAATCTATTCTCATCTTGCCAGTCTTCCAGTCTCTCTCCTCTCTGGTCCATGTGATCATAGCCCCAGCTCTGCGAGTGGCTGTTGAAATCGCCACACACAATCATTTTTTCTTTTAGTGGTAGAGTGTCCAGTGCCTGTGGGCGGTCACTTGGACAGTAGTAATTGATCAGATGTAGATCTGTATTACCTGTCTTAAGTTTAAGTGTCTGATACTCAGCCCCTTCCATGTAGACTTTGATTTGGGAAGCCATGATGTTATTTCTTACAAGGGTCAGTATCCCACCTTTTCACCTGTTCTTTCGGTCAGATCGGTAACACTGGTAGCCTCTGATTTTGAAGGCTATATTTTCATTGAGGTGAGTTTCTTGCAAGCAACATATGCTTACTTTTTCTTGGTACAAGATTTTTTCTAATTCTATTTTTTTGTTGCTGACTCCCTCCGCATTCCAGTGCATTATTTTAAGTCTTCGTTTAGTATGGCCAGTCGTCCTATTCTCATGTCCCCTGGCTCCACAGGACATCTGAGAAGGACCTCCAGTAGTTGGGGTTGGACCCTTTCGAGACATAGGGCCCGGCACTGCACCTGCCTGGGGGTCCAAAGCAGGGCGAGCACCATAACGATTAGCAGTAGTCGACATATTCCATTTTGCGTGATTGCGTGGCATCCTGATTTCTGTGGTGCGCCTCTTGGCTGGTTGCCTCCGTCTTCAGCACCTTTCTTTGCTAGAGCAGACTGTGGTCTCACTCGAGTGTAGATGTGTACGCGCGCACACACCTGTCTGTGCATGCATGTACGTGCATACACATCTAGAGCATACTGGTTATTTTCCGGCGCCAGAGACTCGCCGTCGCCCCTTCTCCTGTTAGTTTAAACAGGTCCGCCACGCGAAGGCCAGGAGTTGGACTTTTGCTGCATAGGTTATGTATTCACGAGCCATTGAGGTATTTGAGCAATGTTGGGCGCTCACCCCAACACTGCGCCTCGGCTACATACAGCAACATTTGGAACCCAGGCCCTCAATGAACTCATATCTGTTGTTCATCGTTGGCTGAATTTTGCAGCTATAGTTTGTTACTGGATGAGGTAGCCAGTCTCATGTCATACCTTTATAGCCACTTCCTGTGACATGCATGGTAGGTTACGGTGTTGATATTCTGTGCTTCCCATAAGGGCCTGATTTGCATGCTGTCTCATTATCATTGCCTTCCCCATCCAGCTTCTTTGGGTGTTTGTTGACTGGGTTAGCCATCCCAGGTGTTTCATAGGACTTTCCATGCTCTCAAAGTTTTGATGTCATCTTCATTCATCCATCTACAGGTGATGCACCCTCACGCCCCCACAGACCTATCAAGAACAGCTGCAATTATGCCATTCAGTCCTCTAGGGAAGGAAGGGCAGACCATGGCATCCTCTGCTATCCAAGGAGGCTTCTATAATGATTGATTGATTGAATGATCTAGGAACCGACATCACGGTATTTGGGGCATTCCCATAGGCACTCCGTCCCCATCCTCAGCAGCCAGCGAAGAGTTCCAACACCAATAGTACCAGTAGCAATCTGATTATATGTCCGTCTCGCCTTTCCTCTAAGCGTCAAGCGTCGGCCAGATCCCCTCGTCACTCCTCACTGCCTCATTCTTGCCAGACCATGATGATCCATTTGCTCCTCCAAGGTGTACACGTGCTCCCACAAGGCCGCAACCACGTCTGCCTTGTCATGCATCAATACTCCATCAAATTTTGCAGCCAGCCAATCTGTCCTCCTGTTCATTCCCCAGCACACCGGCATGCCCCAGAGAAAAGATCCAGGCGATGCTTGCCACCCGTGACCTCCGAAGTGAAGCAAGCCACTCTGCACAAAGCATGCCTGTCCTCACATTCCTCAGCATGCTTTCTGAGTCAGTTACAATCACGATGTGTGTGTGTATCGTATTCTCGATCCAGCGGAAAGCTGCAGTGACCACCTCCACTCTTAAGCTAGATGTTGTGGTATCATATGCCAGGCTCTCCTGCACCAAACATCGGCAATTAGCTTTTGCTATGAACCCCCAGGCACTTCTCCTACTTTCTCCCACCTCTCGACACCGAACCATCACCCGAGCGAGCATTATCCTGAATTAGTTGCTGGATTTCCACTTCTGTGGCCCCTGCTGGCCACTCCCTGCTCAATGTGATTATAACTCTGCACAAGTCTGACTGCTCCGCTGGCACTCTGACCCACTCCTCTCCTCGCCTGATGTTCTCCAAGATGCACACATGTCTGATCGTATCCTCCGCCTGAGCCACCCATGATTTCCCTCTTATCAGTCGTTGACCCTTAACTGCGTCCAGCGCCTCATGCAAAGGGTGATCTGTGTCTGCAGCTACACTGAGGTATGCCTTCGCCTGCATCACCTTGAGCCTACCTGCAACAGTAGACAAACCAAGGATGTAACGCATACACACTAGTGGGGTGTCCCTGGTGCATCCCAGAATGACCTGCATAGCTTCGTTCTGTATGTGCTCTAACTTCACCAGCTGACTCTTTGAGACAGTGAGCAGACCTAGCCTATAATCAATCACTGAGAGGATCAAGTGCTGGTAGAGTGTGAAGAGCATTCTCTGCTCTGTGTCCATTGCAGCCATAGTTTTAAGTGCAAGGCTTCTATAAGTGCGAGGCCATCACATGTTGCTCTGGAATTAGGCTAACCCAAGGAATCATCACATCCTGCTCATGGCTGCTTAGTCTCACATTTGTGTACTGAGCCTCCCATTCATCAGAAGCTACACCTGCAGAGACCAGAAAAACCATACAGTCTGGTGAATTGGGATTTTTTCAATACCCCCACATAATGAGCAATTTAGAGAGACCTGATGAATTTGCTACCTAAGCAATGTTCCAATGGTATCCACTCAGATTGTTTGCCACCTTCATGTCTGGGGTATGCAGTTGAAAGACTAGGGAAATTCAGGATCTTTTCTTCAATTCTGAGCAACATGTAAACGAATCATGGTTTTTCTCTCAAAGAACCGGCATTTTGTTTAGTAAATGACACGTGGTGGGTGTTTGAACTGAGTTGTCATGTAGTAGGAATCTCATTCAGTGGACATTAAAACTCTTTTGTAAAATTAGCATGCCACACCATCGATAGACATCATTAAAACATAATGTGGTGGTGTGCTGATGAGTGCCAGAATGGTTTCTGATCAATGCATCCCTAGGGACCACCACAAATTCCGAGATCACCTGTCAGTTTAGTTTAGGCTAATGACAGCCATGTATCTGTGGTGTACAACAAGGAAATATGGCAGAAGTCTTGTGTGGGATTTTGTGAAACCAGTATAAAGCTTTGGTCATGTGATGAGAAGAGAGACACTGGAGAACATGGTGATAACTGGAAAGATCAAAGGGAAGAGAAGCAGAGGCAGACCAAGAGAAATGATGCTGGATGGATTGAGACGGTGGCATGGAGGAATATCATCAACAGAGTTGATCCAGAACACCAAAGACCGAGATCTGTGGAGAGCCATGAAACCCTACACCAACTGGCAGGGCACTTGATGATAATGAGTACAAAGCTCGCTGACACCTGAGGTGTGGTACAGGGTATTCCTTTATACACATCACAACAGCCTAAACTTTCCCTGGTGCCTGTGATCGAAGTTACCACACCACCAGTGCATCTGTTGATGTTGTCCACCTCTGTTGTCTTTCTCACACACACTTATCCGTAACTCTTCCCTCCAGCATATCTTGAAATAAAACTGTTGTTTTTATGCATCGTGACTGGCACTTTGCCGTCTTAATTAACAATAGTTTGTAAAATAGAGTTATATCTCTCCATAGCATAAAGCCTCAATTTAGAAACCATGTGTTGCCCATGCAGCATGATCCCTCTCTTGGTCTGCCTACTTTACTTGTAAAGGTAACACCAATACTCTGGAATATGACAAGCTGCAGAAGCTGCTAGATCAGCAAGGCAATGCTCTGTCTGCCTGTCAGAGCTTCCATCCTAGACCAGTTGCCTACCAATGCTTAGGGTCTGGTCTGCCCTACCATGACATTTAGTCTTTTGACTGCAATTCCTCACATTAGGGTAAGGCTTGTACCCTTCCAATTGTGCTCCTCTGTCCGAAGACGTTGGCACAATGTGGGGTGTTGGGTTTGGTGAGCACCACCCAACTTTCGGTGCTAACAGAAGCAGGTAGTACCATCTACTGTCATATGGTAGCTCAGTCACGTTTGACTAAACCTTGACTTTCAATGCATCATTAATATGATAATTAACATATATTAAAGACAGGATGAAGTACTCTAGGAAGACAAAAAATCAAGAAAGAGGCTCCAATTAACAAACCCATGAGAACTTGTTCCACTAAACTTCTGTTTTAAGTTCTCCATAATGTCATTGAAGTCTGCATTTCTCAGCAACTCTGATCTTGTGCGGCCATATCCTTTCTCTCCAACAATGATACCTGTCAAGTAGTTGTACAGAGACCTTAGGCCATGTAGCTGCAACAGTTCGAAGCCATGGTACAAACTGATTGCCATAGCAAAGTCAGCTTCAATATTTCCATACTGAAATTGCTGTGGATATTCAGATTTTCAAATAATTATATTAAAGTAAAACAGTAATCACTGCTTGTTCACTTAAAAAGAGGACAATAATGTCTGTCATCTGTTAGTCGCAAAGTAGATTCAGGAAACATCTTTCACAATGGGAGCATAGAGGTGGTGAGATCAGATTAAGTTAACTTGACTTTTGATGTTTTTTACAGTATGTCGTTGTGTGACTTTCTCATGCCTTCAGCAGCACTTTTCCTCCAAAGCCAATACCACAGTTCTTCAATGAGGCTTTACTAGTTCTTCATTGAGGCTCCTATCACTGTTCTTCAATGAGGCTCTACCAGAGTTCTTCAATGAGGCTCTACCAGAGTTCTTCAATGAGGCTCTACCACAGCTCTTCAATGAGGCTCTACCACAGCTCTTCAATGAGGCTCTACCAGAGTTCTTCAATGAGGCTTTACCACAGTTCTTCAATGAAGCTCTACCACAGTTCTTCAATGAGGCTCTACCACAGTTCTTCAATGAGGCTTTACCACAGTTCTTCAATGAGGCTTTACCAAAGTTCTTCAATGAGGATTTAACCAGTTCTTTAATGAGGCTTTACCAGTTCTCCAATGAAGCTCTACCACAGTTCTTCAATGAGGCTCTACCGCAGTTCTTCAATGAGGTTCTGCCAGTTCTTCAATGAGGCTCTAACAAAATTCTTCAATGAGGCTCTACCAAAGTTCTTCAATGAGACCTTACCACAGTTCTTCAATGAGGCTTTACTACAGTTCTTCAATGAGGTTTTACCACAGTTCTGCAATGAGGCTTTACCAGTTTTTCAATGAGGCTTTTTTGTGTGTGTCATTATATTTCTTTTTAGATCAGTGTCAAACACCCATTTACATGACATTAAGACATAATGGGAATATGTGAGGTCTATATTTTCAAGGACTAATTGGCATATGAGACATGATGAGATCAATCACATGCCAACAGTATCTACTTCCATACATTGGGATCTATTTTATGATGCTATAGGTCAACCCTAGGATTACACTGATTGGACAAACATGACAACCAATTGGGGCTGAACTTTGGTGAAATGTGCTGGTATGCCAGCGTACTAGCCACAAGCTGGCCATCATCATTATGTAGCAGATCCATTGCAGAACATAGTTCTTATCACAGCTTCCCAACAAGTGTCTCAATCGCTGGCCATTTCTCCTGCACCATGCAGTCTCATGCCCAATGTGTTTTCAATGTCATGTGTCCATCTTCCTGCTGGTCGACTGTAGCCTCTTCTTTTAGCAACCATCTCTTCCATCACTGTTCTTTCCAAACCACATGACATTTCATGTAAGCATGCATTAGAATGTTCATTAAGAAAACAGGCAGATCAATGGATGGATGGACTGATTAGTGGATGAATGAATTGGTGGGTAGATGAATGGGTGGATAAAGCGATAAAGGAACAGACAGGTAGACAAGTGAATGGGAAGATGGACATATGAACAGACGGATTGGCAAGTAGGTGGCTGGAAAGATTAATGGAAGGGTGGATGGATGAGTAGAGTCAAGTTTAGGATGAGTTAGTTTTGAATGGGGGGGGGGGGGGTGTGAGTTTGGATGTATAGATGGATGGATGAACTGTTGACTTTGTGTGGGTGAATTTTCAATGTATTGGACGCAGGACATCTTGCTTATGATCGAGAGGTTTTCCTGAAGGTTGTTATGGGAGTGAGATTCTGCAAAGGGCATGCTACTGAAGGAATGCATGCATGGATGGGTGGGTGGATGAATGAATGAATGAATTAATTAATTATTCATTATTCATGAAAATACAGCGCAAATTGGCCTTATCAGTCACACTCGCTACCGCCATAGTTAAAAGTTATTATGCCTCTTTAAAGCACAAACTATCATCTGTCAAGACGGCAAGGTGCCAATGTCTATTCATGAAAAATAATTTTCAATGGATGGAAGAAGAACAGACAGATATACACATGATGCTGGTTATCTCCTGCATTTACTAGCATCTTACTGGGTGTTTTTTTTTTTTTAAAGAATTTCCATCCGATAAAATCATGCTGGTTTTTTTTAGGTCCTGCATTGGAGTTTCTTCACCTGCTCTAAGATCAACACTATAGGAAAACCACAGGCTGCAAACAAATCAAACACAATCAACAACACACCTGCAAGTTCTGTGGAGGGTTTTGTCGAAACTCATCTCTAGCTTTCAGCAACAAGAACTTGGACAGTTTTGTTGCCTCTCTGTTGTACAAGACTTGATTTCTTATCAACCTCTGCACAACATATGTCATCACCTGAACAGGAGACACAGACACAAAAAACAATAACACAACTGGTCTTTATTTCATAGGAATTACATTCTCCTGTAACCAAGCACAGAGAACTAAACTTAAATCCCAAAGGATGGCTAAGAACCCAATATCCCAAAAATACTTTGTCTCTTCTTCTTCTGCACTCTCTTCCCCTTTGGAACATAAGCCCTCAATCAATTCAAGCCTATCCTATCTTTTCCATTTTCCTGCAACTCCCTCCATGTCTTCCCTATATTATACATCTCTATCTACAATTCTCTTCTCCACATGTTCTAGATCTCCCTCCATTTAATTTGCCCTGCGGGTTCCAAAGACAGGATTTTCTAGTTATTTTATTATCACAGCTTCTCAGTGTACGACCTATCCAGGGCCAGCATCTTTTCCCCATCTCTTGATTCACTAGAAGCTGTCCAGTTGTCTTCCTAAGCTCTGCTTTAGCTCCTTCTTCTTTCATTGACTACTCTGCTTTAGCGATATTCAAGTACTCATCATCATCAAGAACCATGCCAGCTGTCGTAGGCGTTCATGTCTCGCCACATATCTCTTTTTTCTCTTTTTCTTATTGTTGTATATGTTCAGAAAGCAATGGAAAACTACTAAACATAAACTTGCCAAGAGATTACAACAGCACAAAATGCTGGTATTGACTGCGGTGTCCTATAAAGGATATGCAACTAACTTAATGTTGTATAAAAATGTTCTAGTTTCATTAGCCTCTTTCAGACAATCGTTGTTAGTTACTCTGGCAGTCCAAGTAATTCGCAACATTCATCTTAGGAACCACATCTCTGTTGCTTCCAAGCTCTTCCTAATTTGCTCATTTACATTCCAAGATTCACTAGTACTACAAGTACTACAGAAGGAAAATTCACAAAGATAGATGATTCCCCACATCGGAAAAAAGGTAACTATCACTTTTAGGTCATGTTATGAAAGGAGATCAACCATGTGGCGAAGGATTACGAACACAATTTGCAATCCCGCATGCAGCATTAAAAAACAATTGCAAGCGATTTAGAAGCAGACCAGCTTGCGCTGGTTTTATGCAATGGTATTAGTTACACACCCGCTTCACACGCCAGAGATCCGGGGCTTGTTTCCGGATCCGGTCAGGGATATGCACTACTGACGAGCTCAAACGAGAGCGAAACTCGAGTTTAGTGCTTCCATATTGACGTGGATAGGCCTTAGGTTTGTACCAGAATGCGGTCAGCGTTGCCAGTAGTGGGTTGTGCTCAATATTTAAATTTCAAATCCCGAAACAACCAAATAATCAATGGTATTAGTGTCAGTCATTCAGAAAGCAATGACAAACTACTGAGCATAAACTTGTCAAAAAAAGCACAAACAGCTTTAAAAAATGCTGGGTGTGGCTGCGCAATCTTGTAAATGATATGCAACTAATTTTTTATGTGAGTCTGGAGAATGTTATGATGGGAAGATGGGACCTCATATTTTTCACCCTTGATCGAGAAGAATGTGGATTGAATGTCTTGCTTTTTCATCAATTTCTAGGAAGCATAACATCAATAGGTTTCTTATTTGTAAAAAACAGCATCCACGTAGATCCAAACCCAGTACCTTTCAAATTAAAGTATCCTTAAACCACTCCACCCACTAACTTACATATTCCCCTTCTATGTAATTATTACAAAATGCATTGCTGCAACTTCACCTAAATATATTGCAGTCTAAGAGCATTCAGCTCCCCCCTCAGTGGTATAATGATCTTGTCCGTTCTTCTCTCATGTGTGTATCAACAGGTTCTCTTATCTTTCAAACACAATTATCCACACAGGTTCAAACTCAGTACCTTTCAAATTAAAGTACCCCTAAACTACTCTACCTATTAACCTATATATTCCCCTAATATTTAATTATTACAAAATGCAATGCAGCTACACCTGAATATATTGCAATCTAAGAGCACTTAGCGCCCCCCCCTAGGTGGTATAACATCTAGCCCATTTTTCTCTCATGTGCGTATCAATGGATTTTTTATTTCTGAAAAACAAATTATCCACGTAGGTTCAAACCCAGTACCTTTCAAATTAAAGTACCCCTAAACCACTCCACCCACTAATCTACATATTCTACTTCTATGTAATTAATACAATACAACACGCAATGCTACACCTGAATATATCGCAATCTAAGTCCGCTCAGCTCCTCCCCCAGTGGTACAACGATCTTGTCAATTTTTCTCTCATGTGTGTATGGCCGGATGTCTATAGACTCTTCAGATCTCAGCTCTATGTGACTTATCAGAAGGTTATTCATCATCTGCTGCACAGCCTGATAAAATAAGAGGATACATATTAATTAAAGCATTATGATACATTTATTATAGAAAATTATAGCTCATGACAAATTAGTAAAGTAATTAAAGTAAATTATACCTTATGCTATATTAGTAAAGTAAGTAGAAGGCTCTTTCAGACTTCTTACACATTAATTATGAATGAATGATACATTCTTTACAGTAAATTATGCCATATTAGTAAAGTAAAGTAAGAAAAGGACCCTTTTAGACATCTTACATATAATTAAAGTATAATGATACATTAATTATAGCAAATAATACTGTATGATATATTAGTAAAGTAAAGTAAGTAAAGGACACGATTAGACATATTACATATTAATTATAGTATGATACATTCATTATAGTAAATTATACCTCATGTTATATTAGTAAAGTAAGCAAAAGCCCTTTTACACATAAGATGCATTGCAGAGAGAATTGATGAAATATTAGAAAGAGACAAGTAAAATATCTAAATTAAAAGACATAGCAATCTTGTTAAAACCATACCGGATGGAGGAGTTTAAGGTAAACAAGCGAGAGGCAAGCAGTGGTACAAGTGGGAAGATAACCTCAAAAGATGGACGAACAGCAGTCTGTACAACCAGAGTGAGAGACAGAAAGTGCTGGAGACTCACTGCAGCCAACCTTCATTGTGGAAATGGCACTCAATTGATTAACTGAAAGACATTCTGTAATCCTCTTCCCTAGCAGATGAAACATTAAACAAGAATGATAATGAAGACGAATTATTTGTTTCTTCTTCTTCTTCATTGCCTAATCCCAACCTTTGACATAATTACCAATGGAAAATTACCTTCAAGTCACTTCCTGGTGTAGCACTTAATGCAAGAATTCTGAATTCCCTTGTGAATTTTATCAGCTCTCGTACAACCTAGAAAAAACAACAGAACACACTGAAAGCGGCTGTGAATATAACGCTAAGTCATTATTATATTAACATAAAATTTAAGCTCCTTCAGAGGAATGTGATCATAACTGTGGTTGATTCTCTTTCATAACCAGCACCTCAAAGTAAATATGTTATTTACTATGGTGGGAGGAGAAAAAATTCAATCCATCATTGCTACTGTGCTGTTAATAATTTTAAATGCACAGTAGGCTTACACTGGTGATCAGATAATCTAAAAAGGAAGGCTAGGCAAGCATACAGAAACAAACAAATAAAACAAGTAAGAGAAGAAATAAACAAATGTGTATTCCTATAGATGCTGTTTAAGGGTGTGAAGTGCTGAGAATGTATCAATAACTAAATCAGAGTAACGGCAGGCTGATCATTATGGCAGCTTAAAATACACAAGCAAGTACAAACATCAACATGATTTCAAAGCACATATTTTCATATACTAGAAATAAGAAAAGTTATCCACAGTATAATATTTATAGCATATAAATATCCTATGTGGATGTGGAAGGGAAAGGAAAACTATCAAGAAGCTTTTGGGCAATCACTTAGCTAAATGTTTTAGTGGAAAGACATGTAAATATACTTCATACCAGTAATAAGACTGGAAAGGCTGATACGATCATTGTTAGGACATTGTTTGGATGGATGGATGGATGGATGGATGAGTGAAAGATTAGTAGACAGACAGATAAACAGATAAACTGGGCACTCTGGCCTGTCTTATATTTGACCCTTCCAGCCTCTCATCTTTTACTCCGCTATTAAATGTTTTGTATTATACTGTTAAATTAATGTAGAAGTAAACATAGGAATATGAACACTTAACATATGCACAATATGGACTAAACATAGTATGAGAGGGAGTAGGAAAGACAGACAGGCAAAAAGACAAGAGACAGGCAAAAAGACGAGACAGACAGACAGACAGACAGACAGACAGATAGACAGACAGACAGACAAAGTGTCACAGACAAGACACAAACACATACAAAGACACACATACATACACAGGTAGACAGACAAACAGAAACAAGTACATTTTAGCTTCAAAAAGTGTATATTAAAACACAACTTCTTTTTAACATTTTAACATACAAGCAACAAGACAGGGAGAGAAGAAAATGCACATCTCAGCTGACATCACTTTACCTGGCAGTATGCATGATTTCCCAGTGCCTTGTGGGCTTCATCCAGCACCAAACACTTAATACTCTCAGCCGTGACAGACCCTCTACTCAGGTCATTGGTCATGACCTGTGGGGTCAGAAACACAACTCTCTTTTCCCTCCAGGCTTTCTGACGAAGTACTGGTGACATAGTTCCTAAAATGTCAGATATTTAATAGTCAGTGGCCGTAATTTGTGACATTCGATGGAACACAAGTGTGTAATGTTTTTTTCAACTTGTTGTTATTACTCAAAGATTTTTTTGTTATTTTATTTCTGTGCTCGCTCGCTTTGAACTCAAACGTAGTCCATGCAAACTACTTCTAGTAGCACTGGACTGAATTTTGTGTGTGGATTAGCTTTCCCTATTACCAGTGTCCCTCGACATCACGCGAACCCACTCTGACTTCTGAGGTTACTTGACATTTACGTGCCCATATCAAGGACGAGAGGTCAACATTTTAGTCCAACGGTGTTGGGGTTCAACCCCTTACCTCAGCATGAGAACATCAGATGTTTAAGAACACGTGTTCTTATCCATTTGGCCATGCTAACCTCCTTACTATCAGATGATGTTTGGTAAAACAGCCGCTCTCATGATGTTCGTTCAGCATAACAAATATGCACCCATGTGTTACCAGGACCCTAAGAGAAGTCAAGAACAGTCACACTGTAACTTGCTGTGCATGTCACAAGACGTTTCCTTTTGAGGTTTCTGCCTGTTTTTACCAGGAACCTTAAGGACAGTAACATTTTTTGGATTCGTTATAAGAAGAAATGAACTATAGAACTTGCTGACAACTGGCAAGATTAAGGAGAAAAAAACAAAGGGAAGGCAGAGAAGTAAATATCTGGAAGGCTTGGCCACGTAGCATGGTTGAGTCAAGAACACAGAGCTGGTCCACGACTCTGGTGATCGTGCACAATGGTGAAAAATGACAGCCCATGCTTAGCATGGCACATGATGATGATGATTAAGGGAGGTAAACAACAGCATTACATTGTAACCTACCATACATGTCTTAAGAGGCAACAATGGAGGGTTGGAATTGAGGCAGGCTTCCCCATTCTATAGAAGAACTGTAGCTGCAGAATCCAACTCACCATAACAAATGTAAGATAAGGAAAACAGAATAACCAAACCAACCAAGAGGAAAAGAGGCTCTTCTAGATGAGGTATGGAGAAGAGAAGTAGAGACAGAATGAATAATATGGGACGGGCATGAGTGGAGCTACATGAAATAGCTAAGGGTGCTACAGCTTGAAGTGAGCTGGTTGAGGTCTTCCAATGGGGAATAAAGGACAAAAGATGGATATCTAATGTGCATGTGCTACTGGAACTTTGCCATCTTGTCAGATGATAGATTGTCACATTGTGCTTCAAAAATAGCACAAAGCCTGGGCTGAAATGTAGAGACCATGTATTGCCCATGCAGCATAATCTCTCGCTCTGCCTGTCTAGTTTACTTCAAAGGAAAGGCAACACCAATATATCTGGAACAAGACAAGCTGCAGAAGCTGCCGGATCAGTAAAGCAATGCTCTAACTGTCCGCCTTTTGGAGCTTCGATCCTAGACCAGTTGCCAACCAAGGCTTTAGGCCTGGTCTGCCCTGCTACAACATTTAGTCTTTAGGTTGCATTTCCTCACACTGGGATAAGGCTGGTACCCTCCCAATTGTGCTCTTCTGCCAATGTGCGTGTGCAAATATGTCAAAATACGATGTCTCAGAGTCAGATATGAATGAACATTCATTATACTCCAAAAGTGTAAAGTTAGGAATCCTATTGTCACGCCATCATGACATATTGAAAAATACGGTACTAGGTTCATATGTTTAGGATCAAATAGCACTTGAAAGTTATATTGTCTATATTAACCTTCAGAATATTTTATGGCACCTATAAGTTAGTCAACTTCAGGGCCATGTGAAATCAAGTTTTTCTTCAAAACACCAAATTGTACTGATGTTAATATCTTAATCTGACAGGGACTTATCTGACCTATAACATTAATTTAGACAAAAACAAGAATAACTGCGTGGTACTTATAATTATAACTATTATTGCTCAAAGCTTGCAACCTATAACAACATTTTGGACAAAAACAAGGAGAATATCTGTGTGGTAATTATAACTTTTAATGTTCATAGCTTGCCTGTCATTTCCACTGTGTCTGCCTTGGGTATTCCCATAATGTTGTAGCATGCTAGAATCTGCTGGGCTACTAAAGGCTTGGTAGGTGCCATGAACACAATCTTGCCTTGGGGAAACCACCGAAAGAAGTTATACATCAACACTGCTGCAATGAACGTCTTCCCAAGCCCCGTGGGCAGCACTACCAGCGTATTTTTATACAGCGCCTGAGAAAAACAATATTATTTGTTTAATCTGCTACTCTTTTGACATGAAAATGTTTGATCTGCTACTTTTTCACATGAGAATGTTTAATTTGCTACTTTTTTTCACATCAAAATGTTTAATCTGCTACTTTTTTTTTCAATTTCTCATTATGAAAAGTGAAAGAAGATGTATTTCATACTATGTGGTTTTATTGTTGTTATGGTAAGTAATGGATGTTCAAATAAGTAATCATGAATGCTCCGCATTTAAAAAATATAACTGGAATTCCTTTTATTTGGTGTTTATGCCTTACTGAAATGTTGTAGTTGAAATTATTAACTACCAAATGTGAAGTCATACTATGATAGTTCTAATTCTCATTTACACAATAGCTTCTCAATTATCAAATACATTCCCACTTGCATTTTTGCCTACATACTACTCATCTGTCTTTGATTTTGCCCTCTGTTACATGTCTTTTAGTGTAGCCAAAATATTTTATTTAAAAATAAACGAATATAAATAACTAAAGTAACAAGAGTAAGCTCAATTACATGCCATATATTGACCATTTTATTATATATTGTTTGTTGTTTGATCAACAAACAAATGGTGCCTAATAACATATCCCAAATATGCCTTTAATCCATCCATCCATCATGTGCCATGCCGGTAAGCGTGGGCGGTCATGTTCTGCCATCTCACTCGATCAACAGAGTCGTGGATCAGTTCCGTGTTTTTGTCTCGACCATGCCACAAGGCCAAGCCATCCAGATACTTGTTTCTAGGTCTTCCCCTTGGTCTGTTCCCCTCGATCTTACCAGTTGTCACCAAGTTCTCCAAATCATTTCTTCTCATAACATGCCCAAAAAATTGTGACTGTCTACGTCTAATGTCTCTGATCAGTTTACGATCTTCATTTGTTTCTTGAAGGACTTGTTCATTGGTCTTTCTGGCTGTCCATGGTATTCTTTGCATTTTCCTCAGAAACCACATTTCTACAGCCATCAGATGTTTTTCAGCCTGGCTGCTCATTGTCCAAGCTTCACATCCATATAAAAGTACAGGTTCTATGTAGCATCTCAACACTCTTTTTCTCGTTTCAATTGACATCTTTTTATTGGTCAGTATGTTTTTCATCTTGCTAAAGGCTACTTTTGCCATGGCGATTCTTGTTCTAATCTCTTCAAGGCATCTCCCATCAGATGTTATTACTGTTCCGAGGTAATTGTACCTATTCACTTGTTGAAGAATATTCCCATTTACTTGTATATTACACTGTGGTATTTCGTTCTTCTTAGTGACGACCATAATCTGTGTCTTTTTACAATTTAATTCTAACCCTAGTTGTTCACTGTGTGTAACAACCGCATCTACTAAATGTTGCAGGTCCTGTTCATTGTCTGCAATCAAGACTGTGTCATCTGCATATCTAATGTTATTGATGCATCGTCCCCCAATGTTGATTCCTTCCATATCTTCAATATTTCTGAAAATATTTTCACTGTACAGGGAAAACAGATCTGGAGACATTACACATCCCTGTCTCACACCTCTCTTAATAGGCTGATATTGGCTTACTTCATTATCAACTCTTATGGCAGCTTGTTGTTTCCAATATATGTTTTTTACAAGTCTAAGGTCTTTCCCATCAATTTGTAGATCTTCAAGCATCCTTATCATGTTGACATGTCTCACTTTATCAAAAGCCTTTGTGTAGTCAATGAAGCAAAGGTGTAGATCTTTGTTTACTTCTATAGAACGCCTTTGTTTACTTCTATAGATGCCTTTAATGCCATCTTGAATTGGAAGGGTTGAAAACAAATCTTCCCTGATTTATTTAGGCTCCAACATGTTCTATAATTTCTTCCCTCTAAGCCTAGGTTACTTCCCAGATAGGAGAAGCCGTGCACTTTTTCAATTTCTTCACTGTGTATCTTTACAACCTTCAACTATCTATTTAAATAAATGTTAGAATGTAGCATGATCTCAAAGGGTGTTGTGTTCAATCCCAGGTTGATTTTCTAGGGAAATGTTATGTTCAATAGTTTGCCAGTGCTTACTGAACAAGAAGTCAACTTTCAAGTTCAACTGATCATGCAAGGAATGAACCCCCTACCCCACCATCAGCATACAGGAAGTTTAAAAGTGTGTGCTCTTAACTTAACAGGGCAGGCTGACCTCAGTAATCTGTTATTTATCCTTACTTTCTGTATTATGTTTTACATTTTAAAATGACACATTTATGGTTAAAAGAAGAAAAATACTTTAAAACTTTGAAGGAAAATGAGCAATGGGAAGACAAAGAGACAAATACCTACTGCTGACACTTACCATGGTGGCTCATGATGATGATGATGATACTTCTATTTCAGGTTTGTTTTCCCCTGCACACCCTGTTGCTCTTCAAACCAGAAGGAAAAGGTCATCAATATATTAAGAGGATATAAACATCACAAGAAACCATTTCTTTATTCTCTTCTCAAATTAAAGGAAAGATACTAACCTGCTGCACTATGTTGTACTGATAGTCCCTCACTGGGTAATTTGTTGGGTAAATCCATAGTTTCCCTGTTGAACCATCAAAACCAGATGCCCCTGAGTCATGATTACCTACAAGGGTGTTAGACCCAACACCTACGGATATATTGGCAACTTCATCATCTTCCATCTCTTCATCAAAGTTAATACCTGCCAAGTCAACCTCAGTTTCTGCAACATAAAACAATGGCAACCAATGTATTTGTGCAGTGCAAGTATTCATTGTACTTAAATGTCAATTGTTTTCACTGTCGTCACTTAAAAAAGTCAACAGGGTCAACTTCACTGCACCGGGTTTTATCCCATATGGCTTGGTCTCTTTCCGCAGCGCGGAAAGCGTCGCACAAAGCACGAACTCCGTAGCTCTAGTGACAACCCATAGGAGTCTCCGAAAATTTGACTCGTGAACAAAAGGACGTGGCCAGGAATCGAACCCACAACCTTCGGAGCCTGAGTCAAACGGCTTGACCACTTCACCACAGAGACTCCTGTTTTCACTGTACTTTAATGTAAATTGTATTCTTTGTACTTAATATAATATACACTCACTGAGGCAAGTGTGTAAGTGTAATCGCTAGGATGCTATGCAGATAATGTAATGAGCATGGCTGAACAAGGGTTAACTGCAACGAGTAAAAGAGTATTGAAGTGAATGTAATGAGCATGGCTGAATAAGGGTTAACTGCAACGAGTAAAAGAGTATTAAAGTGCTACATATAACTTGTACTTTTGTTTGGATGTGAGACGTGGACAATGAACAGACAAGCTGAAAAGCATCTAATGGCAGTGGAATTGTGGTTTCTGAGGAAAATACAATGAATACCATGAACAGACAGAAAAACTAATAAGCAAGTCCTACAAGAAGCAGGTGAAAACCGTAAACTAATTAGAAAAATTAAACGTAGACAGTCAAGATTTTTTCGACACATTATGAGAAGAAACAAACTACAGACAACTGGCAAGATTTAGGGGACAAGAACAAGGGGAAGACAGAGAAGTAAATATCTGGATGGCTTGGCCACAAGGCATGGTAGAGACAAGAACATGGAGCTGTTCCACAACTCTGGTGATTGTATAAGATAGCGAAACATGACCACCCACGCTTATCGGTATGGCACATGATGATGATGAACAAGGATTCAATACCTGTGTCCGCTAAGAGAGGGAAAGAGTGACCTCCATGCGCTGAGGCCTACAAAATCGGATGGCCTTAGCACATAACGGACCCATTGTAGGTTCCAGCTTCAGGACTTTTGTTTCCATAATTATTCACTGAGCTTCCTAAACTAATGAAACCAAAATAGGAGGAACAGCAACAAAGACAGCTATTCAACTCACTGTATCAAACATCTGGTAAACATAAATCATGTATTGTGAACCCCTGAACACTTCACATATTTTATAGACAGCATGTCATATGGGATTAAGTGTTATCTTCATATATTAATGAGGTACTTACAAATGTGTATGTATTTTCACATAGCTTGCTATGGGTTTGATTTCATGGCCAACAAAATGACAGGGTTTGGAACGTACTTACGGTAAAGCCCAGTATGCAAAAGGAGTGGATAAAGTCTGCACCAAGCCATAACCCACTCATAAGTTAAATGTCTCTTTACCTGTTTGATATTTGACAACCACTCTCCCCTATCTATTTTATTCTACTAATTCTTTGCTCTTTATTGAGAGGAATGTGCCATACCATGTTATGCATCTCAGGGATCATTAACGTCAGCATGCATTTGTGTAAGGTTTACCATCTCTAGACATAACCCATCAAAGGTCATGAACTCTGTCTACCTGTGGGTAGTTTTTCTTTCCTAACAATGTTGCAGGGCAGTGGCCTTGTGGTCACTCTTTGCAATGTCCAACTGCTGCTAATTTTTAACGTGCACAACATACTTACTGGACCTCCTGTTTTTTACCCTTATATGAAAAGGCTAGGTATTCTAGCCCACTACCCAAGAAATTAGGTGTGCATGTGATATTATTAGACACCAATGATTCTTGTTTAAAAATAAAATGTTCAGCAGACATTCAAACCTAGTACCTATTGAACCTGAAGCAGATACTGTATCATTTTAGCCACACCTTCCATACCAGCTTCACTCTAATATGAAAAGATTCCAAATTGGCAATAGTGAAATTCAGGGCTCACCCATGTGTTACCAGGGACCATAACAGAAGCAAAGAATAGTAACACTGTAACCTGCCATGTCATAAGAAGCGACTCAGGAGTGTTGATGTGAGAAGGTTACCAGATTCTGTAGAAGACTTTAGCCAATCATAAAAAAGTCTACAAAGACTTGCTTGAATTCACTGGGAGATGAGACGACAACAACAACAACACCACCAACAACAACAACACTTTATTTTGAAAGGGTTAAGAATTGGGCACGCAGGCCCGTCTAACATTCTGCCCTTTTATCACTCTCTTTCATACATTATACCATTCACACATCATTCAAGGCTAACTGAAAACAGCAACAATATAAAAGATATGCATTATAAAGGCATGTGGAAAATGAAAAATCAATACTACACGACTCAGTAATAGTAATAACTGGTGTGGCACTTGTTATTAGCTATGTGGAATATACTGGCCTACCAAAAAGGGGACTGGCTGTTATACTAGGGTTTTATTATTATTATTATTATTATTAAGGAGGAAGGTAATCCGTACTGAGATAGTGTTCAAATAATTTGCGATTATGTGTATACGGATTGGTGATGTCTTTTATTTCATGTGGAAGATTGTTCCACAGCTGAGCTGCAGAGTACGTTAAACTTGTTTTGTATAAGTCAATCCTAGGCTTTGGAATGTGAACTATATTTTAATCGTTTACTGTGTCTAGCATTATATTCAAACAATGGACAAAGGTAATTTGGGGCATTCCGATGTAGGATTTTGTGAATTAGTTTGGTCTTATTGGAAAGCAGACGTTTGCGGAGTGGTAGTAACTGAAGGCGGAGGAGGAGGAGAAGAAGAAAGAAAATTCAGAACTGTCTCCAAATCCAATATGGATCTGAGCCACATGGTGTCCCAGAGGTAAGAAGACACATTCCAGCCTGATACTGCACCTTCTGTCAGATCTTGCCCACCTTATGACATAAAATGATTGTAAAACCACTCAAGACTTAATAAAGGCAAAGACAGCAGGATATGACAGGGTTGTAGTACAAATTTAGCAGCAAAATTGAGATAGAGGTCTGTAACATGAACACCTGTGACTAGCAGGGAATCCCTCCCTGTGAACTCCACCTGAATGCACAAACCAAGATCTGGAGGTGGAAAGAAAAAGTAAACTGTGCAGCAGTCACAGAGAATTTGATTGGTCTTTGAGATGATGCTTGTACCATCAAACTCAGTATCATTTAACGGTAAGCACTAGAATCACCTTGTTGATCAAGGCACATAACTGGGTGCTAACCAGTCTCATGTGAAAATTCAGCTGGATGTTACAAACACAATGACATATGCACACATGTGCATCTGCACATGCATGGGCATAGCCATACAGATGTATACACAAAACAATCATATTTCAAATAACAACACAGAAAACAGGTTGCATAATAGCTCTTGAAGAGATGCATTGAGAAAACAGGTGCCATAAGGGAAGCAATTAACAGTAACTCTACAGCCTATTATGTAGGTCATAAGAGGCAACTAAGGAGGGTTGGTCTTGAGGCTGGCTGTCCCGTCCCAAGGAAAACTTTAGCTACAGAAAGCAACCAACTATGAACAAATGTAAAAGATAAGGACAATTTAATCACGTAGCCAACCAAGAGGAAAGAAGGCTCTTCTAGAAGAGACACTTACTTCCTTTTACATAAGAAAAAAAGTTAGTTGCCTATCCTTTACAGGACGTTGCAGTCAACCCCATCATTTTTTGACTGTGTGATTTCTCTGTATGTTTATGTTCAGTAGTTTCCGTTGCCTTCTGAACGACCAGCACTCATATTTTTGTATGGGAATCAACGCAAGACGGTCTGCTTCCAAATCGCCTGCAACTGTGTTTCGAGCGGGATTACAGATTGCATTAGTAACCTCCTTCACCACAGACTCAGTTTACTTAGGAAACACTCTACATTTGGCACCTGGCATGTTAAAAATATATAAAGTACATGCAGCAACCCTTGGGAGATAACAAAAGATGGTTCATCTTGCCGTGAGTTGGCAGAAGGCCTTTGGCCTAGTAGGGGATTAAGGGCAGAAGAAGAAGAGAAGAAGATTAGATTAACAATGTAGGAAACAATTCCATAGGCAAAAATCAGTCCAGTGCACCAAAAGTAGTAGCACGTATATGGACTATGCTTGAGTTTAAAGCAATTAAATGCAACAAAAGTAACATGGATAAGAAAACTAAGTAATTAAAAGACATTCATAACAATCTGAGAAACAAAGACATTTTTTCTTCAAGAATTACCATTTTCCTTGTCTTCCATTTGTTCACCAAATGACTCATCTTCAGCCTGCATTAGTATGTCATCGTCATCATCAATCATGTCAAATTTCACCTCAGATATTTCATCATCCATGCTACTAGTTCCAAACTTATTATTAACTTTCATATTTAATACAAGATTTTGCCACTCTTTTCTTGCATGATTTCTCTGAAAAATTCATCAAAGCAATTAGACACTGAATATGAAGAACAAGTACAATTATTACTAATAAAATGCAAACACTCATAAACTGGTTTCTTTAGAGGTCAGCATGACCACATGGAGAAGAGCACTCGCTCTTAAACATCCGGTGTGCTGATGGTGAGATAGCAGGTTCAACCCTTACACTGAACTTCTTGATTTTCCAACCATTGAAGACAGAATAAAAATTTGCACGTGCCTACTTCATAGTTAACGCAAACATACAACATCTACTGCATAATGAAATCATGAAGGTGAAGGGCGGCAGGTTAAAAAGAGGAAAGTCATGGATGGGTCAAACCGAAGACATTCTTTAACAGGTGAGTTCATTTGAGGACTTAGTGCCTGGCGAGGAGTGGGTACAAGTGCCAACAGATTTCTGTACGTCCTTTTCTGTTTGCATCCAACTAGACAGAAAATGCAGACAAGAAAATCCGGCTGCTGTGGAGGCAGAAGTACAAGTGATGATTTTTGAAAATTCGTTAGACGGTGATGCTGTCATTTACACAGATGGGTCGGTCATCCGACATGTGAGAAGCTCAAGGACGTTTACGGCTAAGGCTGGAGGGAGAATTGTGAAGGAGGACTCTGGTGCTTTTGTTGAGACCACTAGTAGCCTGTCTATGGAAGTCAATATAGTAAGTAAAGCAATAACATGGCTCGTGACACAGACATTCAATTGGGCATATTTCCTTACCGACTCAATGAGCATGCTCAAGAGGATAGAGATGGGGGAGATCCGAAGAGAGTGGTTGCTGTCTCTGGCGCAGTCTCGACTGGCAAAGATTAGTTTCATCTTCGTGCCAGGACATGCGGGAGTTCAAGGGAATGAGCGCGCTGACAAGCTCACAGGTAAAGCTACTGTGGAGGGCGGACGCGCCATGGACCAGGCTGACATTCTGAATGCTCTACGAGAAGTAAAACTTTTGCAAGAACAAATTAATCACTGTGAATCTACAACCATGGTCAGACTGCGACACCAGCAAATTAAAAGAGGTGTGGCCAAACAAGAACACTACGCAGGAAGCCAAAGAAGATTGATAAACCAACACAGAACTGGTGTCGTTAGCCGCTACACGCTGCGGGATTTGCTGTGGAGGGGATCTGAGCACTTATGGACTGAATGGTTCAATGTGCAATGAGGATGATCTGTCGACTAACTAACTAACTAACTAACTGGTCAGTTGGATTAAAATTCTGACTTCTCCTCACTTACTTGGGGACGTAAATTACAAGTACCTCAGAAGTCAAAGTGGGTTTCCAAATATCAGATTACCAATTACATTTATGAATTAGTTATGGTAGTTATATTGTAATATATACATAATCAGATCACAAACTTGGAAATCCATAGATTTAGATAGGCTGTTGTTTCAGAGCCTAAAGATCAAAATTTTGTATGATGCTTAGAGATTTTGTCAAGCTGGATCTATATTAAACTACCTACATAAACAAAGGGAGCTTTCATTACACAATAGTTTGTGTATTTGCTGCCAAGACAACTGGGTTCAGTCGTCAGCAGAGGTAAGATTATGTTTTCCACCAGTACCTTAGTGTGGTTCTGGGGTCGACCCAGCCTCATAAAATTGACAACAGAAAATTGTCAGAATTGTCTGGGTAGGAAAGGTGACGAGGAAGAGAACTGATCATCCCATCACATAAATTGCAGAATATGATATGTGAAGGCCTAACATCTTACACCCCAACAGCAGCATCTGTGATTGGACAACCTTAACCTTTTTAAGCAAACAACAAAACAATGAAATAAATTTCATAATTGTTGGTGTTAGTAAATATATCATAAACATTCATACCCATATAGCTCCTGGAACCCTACTTTACACTTACAAAACAAAAACACAATGAATGAATCACCAAGAAACAAAAAGAAGATAGTAAGCATCACTAGAACATGATCATAAGTAACAAAATGGATATTGCGGACAAAGCCTTCGTCATCACACAAACAACAAACACACACCAATACAAGTTACAACTACATGAAAAAAACAAAACAAAAAAGGACTTACTATATATTAAGGGACGCAGGGGTGTTTCCAAGGCACCAAGGCCAGGTTCTATACTAGCCAAGACCTACTAACACGTCCTAGTCATGCGTCCTGGGCAACAGGTCCCTTCGGAGTCCTGGCTAACGTAGAAGGACCGCTGATTCTTCCGAAGTCAGAGAGTATCTGCCTGCACAGCGAGGAACCAATAGTCTGCACACCAATAAGCCAGACATGGTACAATGGATACTCTCACAAACCTCAGTCAGGTATGACATCACACTTGTTGGACAACAGGATGTCTTCATCCGACATACAGGACTTCACGCTGGAGTTCACAGCCAGCGAACGCAAGCAAGCAAGCACTATATATTACGTCTTAATGAGAATTTTATTTTTCATTCAATGCGTGTAATATTAGAAGAAAGATAACCCTAGATATCTTACAGCTAAAGAGAGATAGTCAATATATGTCTTCATAGTATTTCATTTAGTGAGATGAATCTCTAAACCCTATCTAACATACAGAGAGAATTACTGAAGGTTCGAATCCTTCTACGATAGTCTTATCAATTACTGAGGGTATTACGACACGTATATCTTCACCCACCCTGTTCCAGGAATCACTTATGTAATCCTAATTTGAAATACACAGTGCCTGTTAGCTCAGAGCTAAAATTAACCCCCCCCCCCCCCCCCTCCCTTGTTAGATTCAATTCAATTTCACCATTACCCCTACCCGGTTCAACCTCAAGGAGAAGTTATAGTTAGGGTCCATCACCGGCTCAGAATGAAAGTCTTGGGTTTACCCTCACAGGCTTATTAACCTGAAGGTGATTGTTGTCTATATGGGGTAATGCGCTTATTAGAGTTTTGCACCTGTATTTAAACAGGAAAGCAGGTGACAATCATGTGTTTATTGTCTCTTGACGTTTCCCACCCCACGCCAGCAGTGATGGATGATCTTTTAAAATAACATTCCCATAAACTGTCCCGATGTTGACAGATTAATCTCTCCGTAGTCTAGTTAAGCCGGCTTCCTGGCCTAGGAGTTAGCAACTTTTCTCCGTAATCTTGTATACTCTCATAAGTAATGTGACGACGGTGAGAATCAGCAGTGGTTCGAATCGCGTCAGTAACCTACAGGGTATATGAGCCGGCCGTTCAGAAAGCAATGGCAAACTACTGAGCGTAATCTTGCCAAGAAATCAATAATCAGCTGAAAGATGCTGATGTTAACAGGAAAGGATATGCAACGTATGTTGAGTCTAGTTAAACATCCTGTGTTGACATTTCTCTCCTAGTGCGTCCACTGTTTACAACTTTCCATGAATTGTAACCGCAGCTGGCTCTCTCAAAACAATTTGACGCCTGAGAATGGAAGGTTCTCAACTTTTCTCAAAATTGTAGTTTGGTGGTACATTGAAAATGTCACAAAATCTATCATAACAATCGACAAAAACTTGACAGACTAGGAAGACGAAAGAGGAAAGTTTCATTTTCAGTTAGTATCACTATCAATTCAAGGGAAGGGGTGATGATTAACACTGGAGTTAGTTAGTGGAACTGCATTAAAGCTTTAAAAATGCAGTGAAGGACTACCAAATACACGAGAAGTGGGAAGTTGATGACTAGGTGGACTTTTCTTTACTAGAACTTGCAGTTGCAGACACGATTACGAGTAACAAAGCCAAAAACAAAATAAAAACAGTGCTGTGACTGTGAATGTGATTCTGCATGATTATGATACATAAAAAGACGCTTGTAATTTTTAAATGGAAAATATTAATTCTTCAGTTAAAATGACAAAAAAGTTAACAGACGAAGAAGGCATGATCATAAAATGTACAAGAGAGAAGATCATAAGTCAGTAATTTAATAATATTGGAACTACCTCACTCCTTCCCTTCGTATTTGACTAATTGGCACAATTTTTCCATACAATTCATGTTTTTAAACAGCTGTTATCAGATTAAAATTTACAATTATTCATCATGCATTTTTAAAATATGACAAAATTATATGGCGGAAATCAACTGTATTTTGCTTGCAGAAATATATTTTTAATAATAATTACAATGAAATTATAAATTGATACTGAAACAGATAAATTATTTTTCTCCCTTTTTTAAAAACTTATTTTTTTTTGTTTCGTTTTTATGTTGCTTTTCACTTGTTTACCTGTTGCCAAAAATGTCTGAGTTGGAACAGACGGGTTGTTACTTGTTTCTCGGGGTCGACTATTCAGTTTAATATGTTTATGGACATCGATTTGCAGCAGTCACATACTTTACTTAGCAATTAGTTTCTTCTTCTTAACAATAATGCCGCAGCCAGGAAACGGAAAGCTTGAAGAATCATTGTTTTCGTTGGAACTTGTTGTGGAAAAATTGTATATACCACATCTTCCTTGCAGATTTCCAGCTGTCGTATTCCGACTGTTAGATTATCCAACCATTGTTATCAAACATGTGGATGACGAACTTGGTAAAGCTATAAGGAGCAAGATATCGTTTGATCCTTACTATCAGCTACCTGATCAGTTTATAGAACTGAAAGACAGACATGGTAACTTTATGGTCAACAAGGGAAAATCATGTTTGTTTAGAATACCAGCAGATATCCTAAAACAACACCTAGCAAATACTCCTTTATATGTTATGGTCATTGATTTATTTCCTGAAGTGCCAAAGCTTGTAGGTAACAGTTCAGTACCCTTAAACACATCAATGGACTCGATATGCATTGATATTGCAAAGTTAGGACCAACAGTACCATCGGTACATGGAGACAAAGGGCTGTTTAAACTTTACAATCTTATGGGAAAGGAAATTGGGTATTTTATCCTCGGATTCAGGTTATTATGTCTAGGACCAAGCTTGATACCCCATTTACCTGAATCTATACTTTTACATCAGCAGTCTAAGTCAAGGCAAATTAGAAAGAATCAAAATCAAAGTACTGACAGGTTTATTGAGAATTATTTAGCAGAAGAAAAAGATGAAGATGAACCTGAGGTTGAGTTAAGAAATTCAGCGTGTATGACAGACCCAATCAAACATGATGTTCTGCTGCAAACTGTGGAAATGCAAGATAAAGCAGTTCATGTTGGTTTGCTTGATTCTGGCATCCAAACAGAATTAGACATAGTGGCTAAAAAGGGATCACATAGCTTGTCTACACAAACAGAAAAAAGAATTCAGACAAAAGAAGCACTGAATGCCCAACAGAAATGGGTTAATTTTATCAAACCTCAAGCTGATGAATATGAGGACATTATTATAAACAACATAGTATGTCCGCCTCCATTATTCTATAACAGCAATGCATCACCCAGAATAAAGATAGAAAGAAAACAATTTCACGATGAATTAGCCATTGATGATTTATCTGACATACAAAGTTATGATGGTCAGGGTTTGGAAAAAGTGAAGACTCATAGTGATGAAAATATTCAGCAAGGGAAATCATTTGTATCCCCTAAAATACCAGTGCCCCAAGCAAGAGTTGGTGAAACTGTCATGGGGCTACAGGTAGCTCCTAATCCTGGCACAGTTTTCCCACTATTGACAGCTCTTTTAAATGAACTTGCTTGCATCCAAAGTCCACAGTTGCTGCTGAAAGTGTCCAATCAAATACAAGCTGCTTCTCTGAACATGCAGCTGTCAGGGCAATCTCCTGATAAAACAGAACAGACTCATCAGATAATGAAGAATGATAAACTGTCACCATCTACAGTACATGCAGTTGCTGCTGCTTTAACCAGAAAGATTGAAAATCCTCCAGAAAATAAAAACATGGACAGATCTGAAAAACCATCAAAGCCACAATATTCCCAACCTTCAACAGTGCTGAACACAACCAAACAGAAAATCCTACGAAGCCAAAAGCAGACTTCTGTACGTCCACTCAAGAAAACTAAACTTGTTTATGGAATAACAAATACTCAGCGGTTGAGACTTCAAAAAGCAAATCCACAATGGTTAAAAACCGCAGTAAAAGATATGCCCAATATGAAAATGAAAATACAGCAGCCTAAGAAAGAATCTGAAATTGATCAACCATCTGCTGCACATTTTTCTGATACACTTACTGAAGTGAGACGACTAGCTGAGAAAGAACTAAACAAAACTGCTTCTGAAGATACTCTTGTAGATTTAAAAAGAACTGGTGGGTTTTCTTCAGGATCATCTGCAAAGCATAAGATGACTATTCCTGAATTAAAGGACAGAAATACTAAAATTTCAACAAGGAAAGTAAAAGAAGTGGAAAAGAATAAAAGAACTGTTGGGGGAAAGTCATTATGTAAATCTGCTGTTCTTATAGGAGGGCAAAAATCTAATAGAAATAAGGCATCTCATCATCAATATGAGGCATTGAAGGGCATACAGGATTCTGGTGAGCTTGAGAGAGAAAAGCCTGTTCCACAAGTGCGCCAGTTCAGAAATATCACATCCCCACCATATGATGATCAGGAATTCAATGATGAAGGTAGTAAGATAATCATAAATTTATACTCACTAATATAGTTGTTTTTTTATGTACCCCACTCCGGAATATAGTTCTCCAACATCTCTGTATGTATTTATATTTTATGTTACCTTCCATAACTATCTCAAGTACAATTGTGAACTTGTGTTTGATTTCATCACTTATCTTGTTACCCATGGCCTTGTGTAGGGCATATTATGTGGCATTTACTCTATCCTACATATGCCTGCCTGCCCTGTGTTCATGGGTTCAAATTCGCCTCGAGACAGATTTTTTTTTTTAATTGACCTGGGCTCCCAGGTCAACCCAGCTCAAAATGGGTATCGGGAAATATCTTGAGTTGAGTTGAGTTGAGCTAAGAACTGACATCACTGCACTCAGGACATTCCCATACGTGCTCTGTCCCCTTGTTCAACAGCCAGCAAAGAGTCACACTACTAATCATTCCCATTGCTATCTGATTGAAAGTTCTCCTGGTCTTCCCTCTCAATTTTGAGATTCTACCAGAACTCCTGCCAATCCCCCACAATCTCATCCTTTCCACATATGAGTTCTCAATCTGTTCCCCCACCTTCTCCACCTGGTCCCACAGGTGCATGACTACCTCTCCCTTGTCCATAGGTAATCTACCACCAAGAAGTGCACTCCCTGCCAGCCTATCAGCCTGTTCATTCCCCCTTCACTCCCACCTTGCCAGGGCAAAAGATCCATACAATTCTCACATTCTATGTCCTCTGAAGCGAGGTGAGTCATTCCACATGAAACATTCTTTTCTCCACCTTTCTAAGCATACTCCTTGAGTCCGTAATGAATACAATGTGTGTTGTAGTGGTCTCCTCTAACCAACGGAATGCTTCTGTGACTGCTTCCACCTCCATTCTCATGCTGGAGGTCGTAGCCTAAATGCCAGACTCTCCTTTTTTTAAGAATCATCCATTAGCATTTGCAATAAACCCCCAACCACTCTGTCTGTTTCTTACCACTGACCCATCAGTATAGATCACTATATCACCTTGATGTGTGTTACTCTGGATCAGAAGGTACACTTCAAACTCTGTGCGGCACGCAGCCCATTCTCTGAACCCACAACCCAGAGTTACTATTACATTGTGCCAGTCTGTCATGTCTTCCAGTACTTCAACCCACTCTTATTCACAATTGATGGTCTCTAGATCACACATCTGACATATAGATATTTCCACCTGTTCCATCCAGGACCTGCCTCGTCTTAGTCTATGACCCTTGACCATATCCATGGCTTCATGCAGGGGGTGATCCCTATCTGTTCCATCCAGGACCTGCCTCGTCTTAGTTTATGACCCTTGACCATATCCATGGCTTCATGCAGGGGGTGATCCCTATCTGTTCCATCCAGAACCTGCCTCATCTTAGTCTATGACCCTTGACCATAGCATGGCTTCATGCAGGGGGTGATCCCTATCTGTTCCATCCAGGACCTGTCTTGTCTTAGTCTATGACCCTTGACTATATCCATGGCTTCATGCATGGGGTGATCCCTATCTGTTCCATCCCGGACCTGCCTCGTCTTAGTCTATGACCCTTGACTATATTCATGGCTTCATGCAGGGGTGATCCCTGTCTATTCCATCCAGGACCTGCCTTGTCTTAGTCTATGACCCTTGACCATATGCATGGCTTCATGCAGGGGGTGATCCCTATCTGTTCCATCCAGGACCTGCCTCATCTTAGTCTATGACCCTTGACTGTATCCATGGCTTCATGCAGGGGTGATCCCTGTCTGTTCCATCCAGGACCTGTCTTGTCTTAGTCTATGACCCTTGACCATATCCATGGCTTCATGCATGGGGTGATCCCTATCTGTTCCATCCCGGACCTGCCTCGTCTTAGTCTATGACCCTTGACTATATTCATGGCTTCATGCAGGGGTGATCCCTGTCTGTTCCATCCAGGACCTGCCTTGTCTTAGTCTATGACCCTTGACCATATGCATGGCTTCATGCAGGGGGTGATCCCTATCTGTTCCATCCAGAACCTGCCTCGTCTTAGTCTATGCCCCTTGACCATATCCATGGCTTCATGCAGGGGGTGATCCCTATCTGTTCCATCCAGGACCTGTCTCGTCTTAGTCTATGACCCTTGACCATATCCATGGCTTCATGCAGGGGTTGATCCCTATTTGTTCCATCCAGGACATGCCTCGTCTTAGTCTATGACCCTTGTCCATATCCATGGCTTCATGCAGGGGGTGATCCCTATCTGCAGCAACTCTCAGGTTCTTGAGAAGTAAAAGCGGCCGGTGTGATATTGGCCACAACACTCCTGGCCTCAGGTAGTCTATACAAAATATGGGGTTAGGACCATATGGCCAATATATCTAAGGCATGTATAAAAGGGTGCTTTACATTGTATACTCACTCACTCTATCTCAATCATATATCCTAACCAGCTCGTCTGTCACTGTTATGATGTTCCCTCTAGTTGTACTTGATTATTCACTTCTTGTAACAGCCAAGAACCATCATGAAATTATTAAATAATACATGACATGGCTATCGCTGGCAGTGATCACATCTTTATTTAATACAGGTAGGTTCAACACAAGCTGTAATATGGGGGTGGCCTGGCAGTTCATGCCGGACATGAGACATCAAGTCTTAACTTGGTTGTCCAATTACAATGTGACAAGGTCAATCTGCTAGTCTATTAATTGTCATCTGTCAAAACAAAACAGCTGTCTGTCATATGCAGGATTCACAACCAGCATATCGTCATACAATATTGGTGCGAGTAATCCGCCGCAAATCATTGGCAAATAGAGACATGGTCCAAGTTTGGCAAGCTGTAAGATCTGTCCCTGCTGGTCAGCCACAAGTCAACACAGACAATCACTGTATAACACAAAGATAGTCACTACTTCAGCTATTTGAAGGCTACTTTACATCTTGTCAGCTCTGTGGTGAAGGGGATTCGGACGCCATTCGTAATCCTGCATACCATGTTCGAAACACAGCTGCAGGAGATTGGGCAGCAGACCAATTTGTGTTTTTTTTAATGAAATAATTTGGGTGCCGGTCATTCAGAAAGCATTGGAAAACTACTGAACGTTAACTTGCCAAGAGATGACAAACAGCATAAAAGTGCTGGGGTTGACTGCAACGTCCTATAAAAGGATATGCAACTAACTTTTTTTAAACTTTACATCTTATTATTTTGTCATGAAATAATATACAGCCACACTCCGTGCAGTCTGAGACCGGAGTGCCCCAGAATATCTGTCCTCGATTTCTTATAACAAGAAATCAAGTTCATTTCACGCCTGTTAAAACATTTTGTGAGGTGAACAACATCTTTTACCCACAGTGCATTAAAATTATGTGCTAATGAGTGAAATATCTTCACACTTTCAGTTTTGATTCTAATGACTAGCCTCTTGTTTAGATTTTTGACACTGATAAACCTTCTCCACTCATGTCCACTGATTCACACTCACACATCTTATCTAAAACTAATGCCATATCATATAATCTAGACTGGTGTTAGTGTCCCTAATGTCACATTTTCAATTGTAGATGCACCATCATCGTTACTTGTTACCTGAGATTTTTAAAAAGTAAAGGACATTTTTACACACCTCAAAGTGTATTGAGCATATGGTGCTGGGCGCATGTTTTTATACACTATGGCATTGATTAGATGATGTGATCAGTATCATTAGACCGCCTTTATTTCCTAGGACATTTTCTGGTAGCCATTTTAGGCTGGGCCAATCTGGGAGCTTATGGTCATTCTAAAAAATCTTCTGATTTGAACCCATTACCTCTAGACTGGCAGGCAAGCATCTAATCTTTATGCTACCTTGGTTCCCACAGGCCTGAAATCTTGGCACTTCAATTTGGATGTGGTACATGTTTGAGTGTTGGCAGGTTTATGTGTGTGTGTGAATATTTGCATGTGCAGAGACACATGCATGCACACATGTGCTTACACATGCACACACAGTGAGTTTGTTCAAACTAAAAAAGCTTATTTTGTTATTAATTAGACGCATAGTCTGAAATAGAGGACAGCCACCAATACTTACTATGTAATATAATAGATGTTGAACATTTATGCTCTTAAAAGATAGATCCTTCCATTCAGATATCAAGTCTTAGGCCTTTACATATTCTAGGCTATTGCATAATGAAGTGGGGTGTCCATTTCTCATCTTGGCCACCTTTCCTCCCCAGACAACTTAAAACATATTCCAGTACCATTTCTATGAGAGTGGCTGAGATTAGACCTGGGCTGGTAGTGTTTCCTCCGCAGGTTGTAGGTATTTTATTGTCAACAGATTGCCCCAGAGGCAACTTGCAGCACTTTAAATACCATTATTTTAATGATTATGAAGTACAGGTAATGGAGTCGTCTTTCTGCAGAGTGGTCTGCCCGAATTGTCGTACTGAGCATGAACTGTGTAGCTCAAGCAATGACCCCAGTAGTCTCCAATAAAATTGGACTCATTGACTAAATAATGATGTCCAAAAATGGAACTACAACCTTCAAAGCATGAAGCTGGCTGCTTAACCATTACCGCACGGAGACCCCTATGTCTATGATGAGTTTCTGTTTCTTATCTTGATCTCTGTTAATATGTCTAAATTTGAATAATTTATAATATTTTGGAATAGTTTGACAGCTGCTTTGCTCCTTCCTTTTCAGACAAAAATGATCAAGTGAGTCCTGACAGAGCAAGTTCAAAAACCCATTCTGTTGAGGTTTCTCTCCCATCACCTGATGACAGTACTGAGAGTATACCTCTTCCTGATGACAGTTTGGCAGATAAGGGCGAGTCTCTGAGTATAAATTTTCCAAAATACTTGTCAAAAGACATTTCATTACCTGAGTCTATTGATGGTACAGCCAATGCATCCTTAAATATGTCTGATGCTCTTGATGATAATTCTCCTTTAGAGTCAACAAGGCAGTCAAAGAATATAGTCTCTGATCAGAATGAATCAAAAGTACTTCAGTCAACTGATTATGATACACGTCAGTTCCAGTCAACTGATGAACCAGAACTGCAAGATCTTCTAAGTGAAGAGGAGAACCCTTCAAATGAAGCTGTCAGTAGGAATGTTGTACCCGCCAGAGGTACTCATCCATTTCCAGTTATAAATCCACAGCTGTCTGAAAACTCACCTGTTCCTTCAGTAAGAAGATCAACAAACAAACAGGATCTTACAATGCACAGCTACATTCCTTCGTTTTCCCAAAAGCTGGAATCCTCTAGTTCATCAAGATCTTCAAACAATAAATCATATGTAAACGCTGCTACTGATGTTGATTTCAGAGCTCACTATGGTCCTAACGACAATAAGATTCAACAACATGATCCAGGCATTAAAAAGTTTCCCATCTCAGAAAGAAATAACTCACCAAGTTCAACAAATTCCAGTCCACGGCGTCCAACTCCACAGCCCAGAAAACCCACTCCCGGATCACTCCATACAGACTCGCTCAGCTCCTACATGCCGTCCGATCCAGACAATGTAGTCATATCATTATCCAGTCGGTCTGGAAACTACTCAGATGATTTTCTGCTCTATGAAGCTGGTGGAGGTAAACAGCCAACTTCATCAGTAGAGCAGTTTCAGAGAATCATTCCAAACTCTAAACTTGGCTACACTATTCACTGAATTGTAGTGCTAGAAATATTATGTACTGTAATTATTTTTCCGGGGAAATACCCAGTTGTTTTTTTCCCTGGGACATATCCATTTTTTAACATTGGAAATATGTTCATTTTCTCCCCTGTGAAATGTCCAGTTTCCTTGTTTTTCTTTTCCATAGCCCCAAATGTGAGTAGGTTGGGTGCTACGATGAAAGTGTCATGTTGGAAGTCCACTGCATCCTGTCCACAACAAGATGTGTTAATGTGGTACTGCCTTGGCTTGCCTACTCTTCAGTGTTATCAGTCCAGAATTTCTCTTGTCTGCCCCTTCACCACTTGCCTTCTACCATAATCTGAAGAATAATATGAATAATATTTAGCAAAGAATCTTGATGCCCATATGTTACCATGAACCTTAAGGGAAGAACAGTAACACTGTAATCTACTATGCCTGTTGTAAGAGATGGCTTAGGGGGTGTTGGCGTGGGTCTCGCAAGCCAATCCCATAGAAAACTTTAGTTGCAAAATCCAAACAACTAAAGAGTTGGTGAGGGCCTGTGCTGCATTTAGAGAGAAAGGGCAGATGAAGAAGAAGGAATCTTGGTACATCACATGACCAAACCAGTCAAGTTTTAATGTTTCACTACTGATTATAGCTCTACCATTTATTTTCTTCTCATTTGTAACCATGAACATACATGTGCTTTAATTGGCTGCTGGCACATTGTGCCTTACTACATTCTAGCTACATACTAGGGTCTTCTGCTGCTAATTAGCTGCTGGCACATTGTGCCTTACTACATTCTAGCTACATACTAGGGTCTTCTGCTGCTCTTTATTCTCGATGAGAGCAGAGGTCCTCAACCAACTTATGCCAAGCCGTCCAATCTTGTGAAACTCCCTCCATGTCCTCTTTACATTATTCATCTCTGTCTCTAACTCTCTTCTCCGTGTGTTTCTAGGTCTTCCTCTATTTCACTTAGCCTCGGTTCCAGAGAAAGAAGTTCCTAGCAATACATACTGTTATCCTTAAAAGTCCGTCAAAAATGGCCCTTTTACACACCTTAAGAAGCATTGGGCAAATAGTGCAGCATCCATATATTTATAGACCAATCGACACTCAGAGGGTGATGTGATCTGTATCATGCCACTATTACCCATATCCTACTTTTATCATTTGTTCACAGTGTGTATCCTGTCTAATGTCAGCATCTTTTCCTCACCTCTTGATTCCCTGGAGTCTACCAAGTTATCACTCTGAGCTCCACATTAAATTCTGGTGTGTTCTTAATACATTCAATTAAAATGGATATAAAGGAGGGTATGATAACAAATTAAGTAAGTAACTAGCAATTGCACAGTTATCGGTAAAACAATCATCGCTGGTGTAGGCATTCTTGTCTCCACAGATCTCAATCTTAGGTATTCTGGATTAATGCTGTTAATAATATTTCTCCATGCCACCATCTCAATCAATGCAGCACCATTTCTCTTGGTCTGCCTCTGCCTGTTTTCCTGTTGGTCTTTCCAGTCGTCATGATGTTCTCCCATACTTCTCTTTTCATCACATGACCAAAGAAAGGTATTTGTCTTTCTTAATGTTGTAGCTAATGTTCTAGTCACATTAGCCTATTTCAGACAATCGTTATTAGTTACTCTGGCAGTTCAAGCTGATTAAACAATGTTTCATTAAATGGGACAGTACCTGGACAAAAGACACGAGATGTCCTTGGAAACACACTACCAGCCGCTTTATACAAAAATTGCATGCATATCTTTCAGCTTCTGGAGAGGAAGACTGAGTATTTATGGGTTTATTACAAATGTAGTTTTTTTTTTTTTTTAAAGCTCTAAAGCATAGTTATAGTTTGTATAGATGATGATGATGATGATGATAGAACTCTATAATAAAGTAACTGATATTATTAAATCTGTCAATCTCATGCTTGGAAGAGGTATAATAAAGTAACTGATGTTATTAAATCTTTCAATGTCATGCTTTGTAGAGCTATAATAAAGTAACTGGTGTTATTAAATCTGTCAATTTCATGCTTGGTAGAACTCTATAATAAAGTAACAGATAGTGTTACTACTGTCATTTTCATGCTTGGTAGAATTCTATAATAAAATAACAGATGGTGTTACTACTGTCATTTTCATGCTTGGTAGAACTCTATAATAAAGTAACAGATGGTGTTACCACTGTCATTTTCATGCTTGGTAGAACGCTATAATAAAGTAACAACGTATTAAATCTGTCAGTTTCATGCTTGGCATCTATTGCTTGCGTGTCATGCTCTATCTGATAGTCAGATAAAGTGGAGAAAGATTGTCAATGTCCGAAGGCTGACACTAAGCTTTTTAAACGTCCTTATGAATCTAGCTTTGGGGCCACCAATCAATATATTCATGAGTGTAAGAAGAAAACATTCAATAAGCAGCTACCGGCTGCCATGTTATTGGTCAAACAAAATGTTTAAAAGAGGAGCTCTGTGAAATTAATTAGGTTAGTGCCAGGAAGAAAGACATGAGATGTTCCTAGAAACTTTAACCACCAGTAAATTCCTTTGACATCTGTTGAAGAAGACTGAACATTTCTGGGGTATTGTAAAATAAAGTTTTATCAGCTCTAACTGTTGTGATAATAGTTTATATAGATGGTGATGATAGAACTAATCTTTGTTTGCCCATAATGTTTGCTTTGGATGTAATTATGTTGTGCCTGTTTACAGCAGAGCTGTGATATTTGTGCCTTTCTGCCAAAACATCCGACTTCTTCAGGCATTTGTTGACCAGGTTAACCTTCCCAGTGATAGAACTCTACAATAAAGTGTTTCTTGGTTTTAAGGCAGTCTGTTTCAAGCTTGGTATTTGTTGCTTGCCGGCTGTGTGGCAAAGGTGTTATGAACTTAATTGACAGTCCCGCACACAGCGGCCGAAGCACAGCTGTGGGCAGTTTGGAAGCAGACCACCTTGCACTGATTAGCATATAATGGTATGAGTGCCAGCTGTTCAGAAAGCAATGGCAAACTACTGAACCTAAACTTGCCAAGAAATCACTAACAGTCAAAACTTGCTGGGGTTGACTGTGAAGTCCTGTAAAGGATATGCAACTGAAGAGGAAACAAATCTGTTGCTTGGGTATCATAGTTCTAGCTGATGGTTAGGCCACATGAAGTAAAACTGTCATTGTCTAACGGCTGGTACACGATGTTTTGTTTGGGATTTCCTAGGCAATTTTACATTCAATAGTTCTATCATGAGTAGCTTTTCTAATCTGGGGAATTTTGCCATGGCAGTGAGAATTTATGGCCTACTCTTTAACAATTCATTCTGCCTTAAGAGCTTTAAATGTACAGCATGAACAGAAGTACTTGACAGAGTCTTCGTTATCCATTTTTTTCATGGCCATAAAACCATATTTATTCAGTTATGTTTTATTTTCTGATATTCTTGTTTCCTCTATCACTAGTTGTATTTTTCCTTTTTATTTTGTTTTAATTTCAGTAAGTTTTTATTTTTCAACTTCAAATATTATGTTACCATACGTTAATTTTTCTGTCTTGTTTTAGTCATCTATATTTGAAAATTCAGAGTGTATGTTTTATTGTTGAAATGCAATTTTATATTTACCTTTGTATTTTTGCTTCAGTTTATTCTTTTTTTAATTACGATAAATAGAAGATAAATGTGAGGCTGAAATAAGAAAGAGACTATGTGGCCAAGGTAACATTCAGTAATACGAAACAGCTTCTCATATCTGAATTACTCAGTTACAAATCAAAATTTAAAATGACTAAGTGTTAAATATACTGTTTGGTCCAGAAATATTGGCAATGATAAAGCAGTGTAAAGATAAAATTGAAGCTTTCGAGGCGTGGTTATATGAACAAGTAGGATGAATATTTTGGCAGAGAAAGGAAACAAACAAAGTAGTATTACCAAAAACTTGGACTCAAGTAAACCATATTGAATGAGAACAATGCCAGACAGTTTAAATACTTTAGCCATATAAGAATAAATAGTTAGCCATTTGGTATTTAGTTGTGGTTCCAACTTCACGGCAAAGGGTCACCTCACAATGTTCCAACTGGTCTCCCTGGCAAAGGAGTTAACGACTTTCTCCGTAATCTCATATATCCACGTGAGGAACACAGCTGCGTGAGATTCGGCAGCGGACTGTGTCGCATTGGTTACTTACAGGGTATATGAGCCGGTCGCTCAGAAAGCAGTGGCAAACTACTGAGCGTTATCTTGCCAAGAACATCAACAACAGCTGGAAAATGCTGGTGCTGACGTTCTGTAAGGGATATGCAACTTTAAATAAAAATAATCCTCCAATCCTGTGCCAGTCGATATAACACAAAATGCTCCTCACTGTCCCATGTGAAAAGTGGAACAGACAGCAGTCCCAACAAACCAACAGCATGCACAGGCATACATGCATAAGGCCGCTGCCAGAATGCCAACACAACAGCCACCACTAAAATTACAGTTCATCGTGATTGGAAGTGGCAGTCACCAAAAACCCAGCAATTGCACACTCATTACTGCAGAAGGCAAAACAAACTAGTTCAGCTTCTGCCTTCTGCCATTTTTCTGAACATGCAATACAAACAGCCAAAAAATGCTGGAGTTGACTGCTACATCCTGTAAAGGATATGCAACTACCTTTTTAACCTCAGAGCCATGTAATTTGTTTTTACAATTCCCACCTTGTAGGGGATTCTAACTTGATGACGAAGTTAGCAGGTGTGAATGATATTCATTGTGCTACTGCGACTCCATTCTGAATGTTTTTAGGACCCATTTCCATGCCATAAGGTGTATTGGCTATATGGTGCTAAACCCATAGTTTTATAGACAAATCAGCATTCACTTAGTGATGCATTAAATGTGACGCATCTGCCTTTTGCTTCCCAATGCATTTCCTGATACCAATATTATTAGGCTGTTTCGACCTAAAGAACCGTGTAAATGTTTTTTATCCCCGCAATAATTGAAGGTTTGAACAAATTACCTGCAGGCAAGCATGCCAGCCATTGTGTTACAGCAGCTCCCAATCTGAATGTTTACTCACTACATATGGATATTTTGTCTCTGTGATTCTTAAGCCCTGTTGGTGTTTTACTACTAAATATATCATATAACAATTTGTCCATAGATGAGGTTAACATGTAGGAATGTTTGTTTATTTGGTTCATGTATACCATTAATACAGTTTATTGATAATTATCTGAGTTTTTTATTTTGAAATATTAATCTAGATGTTTGTCCCTTCAAGTGTATGTGTTTGTTTTGTTATTTTTATTTTGGGATGAGTTTGAAAGTCAAGATGATTGACTTCATTGCGCCGGGTATTATCCCATATGGTTCTGTCTCTTTCCGCAGAGCGGCCTGCTGAAAGTGTTGCACAAAGTACAAACTCCTTAGCTCCAGAAGCGATCCCCAGGAGTTTAAGAGAAAACTGCATTCTTGATGAAGGCTCTTAATGACGTCTCACAACTGGTTTAATACTATTGCACATTACTGTACACATCAGTGGCTACATTCAATATTCTAAAAGCACTTGCAGAATAATATCAACAAAAACATGAGTCCAGATCTTTTGTTTGTTGCAATGTTTATTAAGTACATATCCTACGTCACATTTATATACAATATGGGGTATTTTACGTGCTAAGAATCCCAAGGGTCATTGAGTTGACCAGTATCCTAGTCACCTGACTATAAAGTTTTTAACAATAATTAGTTTTTAGTCACATTATGACGTGAAGGGATCTAGTGAAGGTGTGGCAATCGGTGTTTGCGACGAACATGATCGCATGCATTGCTTGGCATGGCACATGATAGTGATGTGATACTTTTGCATTTTTTAACTATAAGTAGGTCAGGACACTTGTATACGCCATAAGGTCATCCTTGACTTGGAGACATAAATTACAAGTATCTCTGAAGTCAGAGTGGGTTCACCTGATGGAGAGAGACACTGTTAATAGAGAAAACTAATTCACACGCAAAATTCAGTCCATCATTATTATAAATAGTGTGTATGGACTACGCTTGAGTTCCAAACAAGCGAGCGCAAAAATAAGAAAAATACACAAGGTATATGGTGCTAGAGCCTTATTTATAAACCAATTGCCCTTTGGTGGGTCATGTGGTCAGTATTATGCCAGTGGCCCTTACTTGCCAAGATATTTTCCTGCACCCATTTCAGACAGGACTGACCTTGAAGCCCAGGTCAATTGTTAACATTTGAGTGCAATCAATGCGGATGGAACCCCTGACCACCAGATTCAGGAGTCGAGTGTCTGGCCACTTTGCTAGCGCAGCTTGCCATTCTGCAGCTATTAAAGCTAGCTGCATGTATGTTAGTTAGTTAGTTAGTCACGGTTCCAACTTCACAGCAACGGGTCGTCTCCATTATGCCCCGTTCCTGTTCCAGTGAATATCACACAAAATGCTCCTCACTGCACCCATACAGACGTTGCAATCAACCCCAGCATTTTTTTTACTGTTTGTGATTTACTTGGCAATTTTTATGTTCAGCTGTTTACCATGATTTTCTGAATGATCGATGCTCATATTAGTGAAATCAACTCAAGGCCTTCTTCCAAATCGTCTTTACAACAATATATTTACAAATTTCATGGAACGGAAGACATTAACTAATAAACTTCATGCATTGCTCACATTAAACATAAGAACATATCAGTGTGCCTGTGTATAAAAATAATGTACAATTTAATCGTCTTGATACTGTCTATAGTAAATAATGTAAAGAACCTCTTCGCGCAATGAGGTGTATTGGGTATATGGTCTTGGCCCCCATATTTTAGACCTGTCGACACTTGGTAGATAACTCAAGCAAAAGTAAAGGACTCTTTTGATGTGTATTGGATATATGGTGTTAAAAACATATTTTATAGATGGATCAGCACATTGATGATGTGGTCCAAATCACGCTGGTCACTTTACTTCCCATAGCATTTTCTGGTACAGATTTAAGGCTGGATCAACTTTTTTTAAATATCCGCTTTTATTGGGTTTCCGAACACATAACCTTCGGGCCAACAGGTAAGCGCGCTACCCACTGTGCTTCCATGGCTTCCCTTTGTTGTCTACATATAGGCGTAGTTTATGCTCCTGTATACATTATGTATTACTTACATGCAAACATACATCAGCCTAATACAGACACAGTAATACAAATGGCTGATTCAACTCTTTCTTTCCCAGGCAATGGATAGGAGGAAGGTGTTTTGTTTTTGCTCGATGTGAACTCCGTAGTACATGTTCTACAACTTCTAGTGCACTGGACTGATTTTTGTGTGTGGATTAGCTTACTCTATTACCAGTATCCCTCGCCATCAGGTGAACCCACTCTGATTCTGAGGTACATGTAATTTATGTCCCCAACTCACTGATGAGAAGTCCACATTTTAGTCCAACTGCAGGTGAAGGGGTTGAACCCGCTACCTAGGCATTAGCATACCGGAAGTTTAAGAGTATTTTAATTTAAAGATGATTGTTGTCCAAAGAAGGTAAGTGATTGTAATTGGGCATATGGTGCTAAACCTATATTTTTATACACCATCAACAGTCGATGGTGGCGTGGTCAATATCATCATGTCCGCTTTTACTTCTCAAAACTGACTGCACGACCTGGGAGTAAAGCCTTGTCATGCATAGCAATACTACCGCCTTTGTGGGAAAGAGGAGATGCTACAACCAACTTTGGGATGGCTGCTGCATCGGAGAACTCAGTAGGCGTGGGAATTCCCAATGACTTCCCTAAACATTTCCAAGTAGCCATGCTGGCTCAACATGAAGGTTCATTTTAAAAATCTGCCAGGATATAGATTCAAATCTTTCTTTCTTCTTGCTCTTCTTCTTAGTCCCACGTTCTTCTACACCTTCATCTTCTTTGTCTCCTTGTTCTTCTTAATCTTCTTCTGTTTCTTGTTCCTCTCCTTCTTTTACGTCGTCTTCTTATTCATCTTCTTTTTATTCTGCTTCAGCATCATTATCGTCCTCGTCGTCGTCATAATTTTTTTTTGGTGCTTCTTCCTCAGTTTCCTTATCTGGACCAGACATTGATAACCATGACTTTCCAATCTTCTTTGTAATCTGTTAATGCTAATGTCTCCAACATTGCTCAAGCTTGCGCCCTGGCGAGGCCACTTCAGCAATGCCTTCATGTGGGTCCTTTCATTGTGGATTTCATGAGCAATTTGTTAATACGTGACACACTCGGAACCCCATCTTGATTGTCATCCCAGCCTACGAAATTCTAGACATACTTGTAACGAAAACTACATTTCTATGATCTCCAGTCTCTATTGTTACTCACTGTTCAAAACTTGCATCCATACAGAAAAACAGACACACACATAATCTATTCAAGAACGGACAAGGCAAATTACCGATAGCAATGGAGTGTGCATTTATTTTTTAATTTATACATTTGAAGCATGCACACAACATCTATGCTCAGTGTGTTGATAGATTTACATATTTTTAAGGAAGTCAAGTGTATTTTTGAAATTTTGCGTTTGCTCATAATTTGGTACGACTGATTGAACTGAAACTGGCGATAGTGGTTTCTTGGGTTATTGCATGTTCCACATCATTAAAAAGTGCTGTATACAACATCAACAGAAATTTTCTAAACACATTTCTGTAATCAGGTGTGTACTCTCTTCCCAGCGTGCGCGCTACACTGTCCTCGAGGACCTTTACAAATATCTGAAACAACAATAACATGAGCCTGAGTAATAGCAAGTGAATGGGTACAGCTAAGGTGGTGCATGATGGTGGAAATGACCATGTTTTCACATGCATCCACTGTGGACAAACATTTGCAGCACGAACTGGCCTTATCAGCCACACTCGCCACCGCCATGGGTCATAGTTATTAAGCCTTTTTGAAGCACAGTGTACCAAACCATCGTCTGTCAAGACGGAAAGGTGCCAATGATGAGTGGGTACAGCTATCTTGGAACAGTCACAACGCCTGATGGAAAGTACCTTGAAGAGATGAGTTGAGTTGAGCTAAGTAACGACATCGCCGGACTCAGGAGTTTTCCCACATGCGCGCCGCCCCCTTGTTCAACAGCGAGAGAAGAATCAGACTGCTGGTGGTTCCAACTGCTGATCCACCGCCATATCATTCTCTCCACATAGGGGTGCTCAGTTTGTTCCGCCGCTTTCTTCACCTGGTCCCACAGACCTCCGACCACCCCTCCCTTGTCCATAGCTAATCCTACACCGAAAGGTGCATTCCATGCCAGCCTATCAGCCTGTTCATTCCTCCCTCACTCCAGCATGACCACGGCAGAAAATCCATACAATTCTACAATCTGTGACCTCTGAAGCGCGGTAAGCCATTCAACACGAAACATTCCTTTCTCCACCTTACTAGTTATACACCGTGAGTCTGTAATGAATACGTGTGTTGCAGCGGTCTCCTCCAACCATCAGGAGGCTGCTGTTACTGCTTCCATCCTCATTCTCATGCTGGAGGTTGTAATCTCATATGCCAGACTTCTTTTTTTCAGAATAGGTCTGTCTATTGGGCTTCGCAATGAATCCTCAGCCACTACGTCTGTTTCTCACCACTGACCTATCGGTGTATGTCACTTTGATGTGTGTTGCCCTAGATCTGGAAACGTTCGTGCACCTGACACTCTGTGCGGCCTGCTGCAAATTCTCTGCACTCACGACCCAGGGACACTATTACCTAGTGCTAGTCCGACATGTCTCCCGGTAATTTTACCAACTCTTTTTCACGATTGATGTTCTCTATTTCACACACCTAGCTGATAGATATTTCTGCCTGTACCATCCACGACCTGCCTCTGTTCAGTCTCTGACACTTAACCATATCGTACAGGGGGTGATTTCTATCTGCAGCGACTCCCGGGAACCATTTTTGGCCTGAAGGACTCTGTGCCTGTCCGCAATTGTTGGTAGTGCAAGGATATGCCTCGTGCATATAATTCATTGCTATGTCCTTTCTGCACCCCAGGACTGTCAGCATGGCCCTATTCTGTATGCGCTCCAACCTTTCAGGCTGGCTCTGTGATATTGTCAGCAGCCCTAAACCATACTCAATGACTGAAATTATTAACTGCTGAAAGAGCATGTAAAGTATCCCCTGCTCTACCATGGCTGCTGCCATCGTCCTCAATGGATTAAGTCCATATCCAGCTTTCACCATTGAAGCCTCCACATGCTCCTTAAAAGACATACATCTGTCGAAGGTAATTCCCAAGTACTTCACTTTACTCTCTCTCTCTCTCTCTCTCTCTCTCTCTCTCTCTCTCTCTCTCTCTCTCTCTCTCTCTCTCTCTCTCTCTCTCTCTCTCCTTCTCTACTGAGAGGACGTCCATTTAATGTTATACATGGCACATCTGTCTTCACGATTCGGTTATCCATGGAATGCTTGCTTGCTTGTGTTCGTTGGCTTGAGCTCCAACGCGAAGTCCTGTATGTCGGATGAAGGCATCCTGTTGTCCAGCATCAGTGTGATGTCATACAGGACCTGAGTTTTGCGTGAGTATCCGTTGTCCCATGTCTGGCTTATTGGTGTGCAGACTGGTGGTTCCTCGCCGTACAGGCAGACACTCTCCGACTTCGGAGGAATCGGCGATCGTACTGACTTTAGCCAGGACCCCGAAGGGACCTGTTGCCCAGGACGCTCGACGAGGACGCGTCAATAGGTCTTGGCCAGTATATAACCCGGTCCTGGTGCCTTGGAAACACCTCTGCGTCGTCGATTGGATTGTAAGTAAGTCTTCAGTCAATCTTTCCCTTTCTCTTCCCTGTTTGTACACCAGCACATCATCTGCGAATGTTAAGATTCTACCAGACCAGCGTCTAGTGCCTCAGTAGCTGCGACTTTGCTGGTGTCTACATTAAAAAGCACTGGGGACGTGGCAGATCCCTGTGGCAGCCCAGGTGTAATAGGTATGGGTCCGAAGTCCATGAACCCATGTGTAGTGCGATTTCACGCTCATAAAGTACTGTCACAATCCATTTGACAATCGAAGTGCAGAAGTCTATGTCCAAAATAGAGTAAGTCAAACAATCATACTTGACCCTGTTGTTAGCATCTTCCAGGTCAAGTGCCACCGCCTTGAAGAGAATAGAACAAGAATCGCTATGGCGAAGGATGCCTTTGACTACTTAAAAAACATGTAGACTGTGGCCAATGAGTAGACAACCTGAAAAACACCTAATGGCAGTGGAGATGTGGTTTCTGGGGAAAATACAAAGAATACCATGGGCAGACAGAAAAACCAACGAGTAAGTTCTACAATGAGCAGATGAAAACAGTAAACTGATTAGAAAAATTAGACGTAGGCAGTCACAATATTTTGGACACGTTATGAGAAGAAATAAATTAGAGAACTTGATGACAACAGGCAAGATTAAGGGGGAAAGAACAAGGTGAAGGCAGAGAAATAAATATTTGGATGCCTTGCCACGTGGCATAGTCGAGACAAGAACACGGAGCTGATTCACGAATCTGGTCATCATGTGAGGTAGCAAAACATAACCGCCCACGCTTGTCGGCATGGCACATGATGTTAAAGAAATCCACCACCTTACCAAGGATTCGCAAACGAGTCTCCCGAATGGAAGCCGAGCTTTCCTGCACTCGGCCAGAAGCTTCTCATAAGAAATAGTTACACTACGGGGATAGAACAAGGGGGGGGGGGGTGTTACAAAACACAAAGGAGAGAGGACATCGATAGAGCTGCAGTAGATGGCACAAGACAGGAGGGCTTGGCGTGAGGGGGATGCTCTACTGGAAGGATAAAAGGCAGAAGAAAGAAGAACAAAACAAAGCAATAGACCTGAAATGCTAACCTTTCCTTAAAAACAATTTGGTATAGATATAAAACAGTTGCATTTCCAAAGATTGTATAAAATATATGTTAGTTAGTTAGTTAGTTAGTTAGTTAGTTAGTTAGTTAGTTAGTTAGTTAGTTAGTTAGTTTGTTGTTTGGTTGGTTGGTTGGTTAGTCGACAGATCATCCTCATTGCACATCGAACCATTCAGTCCATAAGTGCTCGGAACCTCACATCAATAAAGCACACAGCGTGTAGCGGCTAACGACATTAATCTTCTTTGGCTTCCTATATAGTGTTCTTGTCTGGTCACGCCTCTTTTAACTTGCTGTTCTTTGACCATGGTTGTAGATTCACAGCCATCACTTGGTTCTCGCAAACGTCTTACTTCTCGTTTAGCATTCAGTATATCACCTGGTCCATGACTCGTCCGCCCACCACAGTAGCCTTACCCACAAGCCTGTCAGCCTTCTCATTTCATTGTACACCCGCATGCCCTGGCACCAAATTGAAACTAATTTTTGTCAGCCATGACCGCCCCAGAGACACCAACTACTTACTTTCTTTGGATCCAACCCATCTCCTATAAAATATATAAACTAATGTAGAGGCGCGAGTTAAACATCTCAGTAGGGCTGCTGGAAAATTCTCAATGAATTCTATAATTCTCTGTCTTCGTTCCTGTTTAGAGACGGGTACGGAACATATCCTCGCAGTGTGCTCTCTAGGGCAAAGATCAGTGTATCCGAATTATGGCCTGCTCTTTGCGATTTCCAAATATTAAGAAGAGTTTGGGGGAAACTAAGATGTCGTTTCTGAGAGTATATTTCGAATACCGTGAACTACCAAAGTAACTAGCAACGATAGTCTGAGAAACGCTCGTGAAAGTAGAACATTATACACACATTTGACAAGGAGATAGACAGTTTCTTTGGTCATGTGATGAGAATGTCATCACGATTGGAAAGACCAGTGGCAGGAGATGCAAGGACTGACCGGGAGAGATCAAGATGGATAATGCCCCGCGGTGGCGTGGATTATTATCAAAAGAATTAACCCAAAGTACAAGGGGCAGAGATCTGTGCAGATGCATCAATCCTACCCCATTTGGCAGGGCACGATGGTTCTGACGATGATGGCATAAGATCCGTTGTTCTCACCACCAACCCTTCCATAACGTTAAAGCGGTAGCTAGAAATCTCCTCTCTGTGCCAGAAGATCAACGAACGCGTGATATCATTAGAGGCAAATGATTCTTATAAGAATGTCTAATCCCATGTTGGAAATCGAACTTATGAGCCTGAGATGGTAACCTCCATCAAAGAACTACAAAGCAAAGATGAAGACAATCTTCTGAGGATCACAAACATCAGAAAGAGGCAGCCATAATTTTAAAGATAAAAACCAGACGATAATGTGTCAACTGGGGAGATATCTGGATAAAGAAATAGCGAAAGACAGCGAGAAAAAAAAATTCATCACAGTTTTGTGTCATGGCACAGAAGGGCGTCAGCATACGAACTGAAACATGCAGTTGGTGATTGCAAGATGTTCAGAAGCATGATCGGCAACGTCAGTCGGCAAGGCACTTTTCTCTAACTGTCAACAGACCACCTTCAAGACAGCAGGTTTGGGTCTCAATGTTCATCATTTGATATGTCTTGTATCACGAAGAGGCGAAGCTGATTCCAATAAGCACAGATCAACCCGGCTTAGCTGTATAACTAGTTAGTCAATCAGTATGCATCAGTGACCGGCTAGGTTGTGCCAAGAGCTATCAGAACGAAAGTTGTGAGCAAGCCAACATTTGACTGTATGCTTTGCTTGTGTTCGTTGGCTTGAGTTCCAACGGGATGTCCTGTATGTCGGATGAAGGCATCCTGTTGTCCAACGTCAGTGTGATGTCATACAGGAGCTGAGGTTTGCGTGAGTATCCGTTGTCCCATGTCTGGCTTATTATTGTGCAGACTGGTGTTTCCTCACCGTACAGGCAGACACTCTCCGACTTCGGAGGAATCGGCGATCCTACTGACTTTAGCCAGGACCCCGAAGGGACGCTCGACGAGGACGCGTCAATAGGTCTTGGCCAGTATATAACCCGGCCCTGGTGCCTTGGAAACACCTCTGCGTCCCACTTGAATGTATGATCAACTTCATCTATTGCATCTGCTTATGCGTTGCGTAGAAAACGTGTGCGCTAAAAATTAAAACATGCACATTACATTAGCTTAGCGCTAACATTTGCATCCACGCCCTTCAACTTTAACTGTGCGAGACCGGGCGCTTGTGAGCATATCGTGAGCGCATTGTGGTCGTTGCGTCATTACTAATCTTAATCAAAACCACGAAGAGATGTATAGAAACATATAGAATAGAGAAGCTCTCATGCCCGTGTGATACCGGGTCCATAAAGGAAGTAGAGACGAGCGGTAGCGTAGTGAATAGACTTGTCTGTCGCCCAGGTATGATGGGTTCAATATGAATTGGGGTGGATTGTTTTAATTTTACACGCTGCCAGGTCGACCCAGTCTAAAACTGGTGCATGAAATGTCTTGGGAAGTAAAGACAGCCGGTGGTAGGTCTTATATTTACCACATCGCCCACCAAGTACCGATTTTTTCCCGCATATCCTTTTACAGGACATTGCAGTCAACACCAGCATTTTTCAGCTAGTGTTGATGTCTTGGCAAGTTTTACGTTCAGTAGTTTGCCACTGCTTTCTGAACAACCGGCTCACATACCCCCGTAAGTAACCAGCGCGACGAGATCTGCTGCCAAATCTCGAGTAGCTGTGTTTCGTACGTGGGTATACGGGATTACGAACAACGTCCTTAACTCCTTCGCCGGAGAGACTGGCGATCAGTCTATACACCATATCTGATACCGTATTAAAACTTTTAAGTCATAACTGTGACACATCCCTGCTTCCCATTTTCCGCCATCCATTTCGCTTTTGGAGCATCGCTTTTGGGGCATTGGAGAACATCGTGACAACTGGAAAGATCGAGGGGAAGAGAGGCAGAGGCAGACCAAGAGAAATGAAGCTGGGCGGATTGAGACGATGGCATGGAGGAATATCATCAGCAGAGTTGATCCAGAATACCAAAGACCGTGATCTGTGGAGAGCCATGAACGCCTACGCCAGCCGACAGGGCACTTGATGATGATGATGATTTCGCTTTGATCCAGACCCATTTGTTGTTTGGCACTGAATATGTTCATAAAGGAAGCAATGAATAGTAACTCTATACATGTCGTAAGAGGCGACTAAGGGTGGTTGATTTGAGACTGAGTACCTCGTCCCGCAGACAACTTTAGCTGCAAAATCAACACTACCATGAACACGCCTAACAAATGGTTTGACGAAAGTCCATCCATCCATCATGTGCCATGCCGGTAAGCGTGGGCGGTTATGTTTTGCCATCTCACTCGATCACCAGAGTCGTGGATCAGTTCTGTGTTTCTGTCTCGACCATGCCACGTGGCCAAGTCATCCAGGTATTTACTTCTCGGTCTTCCCCTTGGTCTCTTCCCTTAGATCTTGCCAGTTGTCACCAAGTTCTCCAATTCATTTCTTCTCATAACATGCCCAAAAAATTTTGACTGTCTACGTATAATAACTCTAATCAGTTTACGATCTTCATTTGTTTCTTGAAGGACTTGTTCATTGGTTTTTCTGTCTGTTCATGGTATTCTTTGCATTTTCCTCAGAAACCACATTTCTGCAGCCATCAGATGCTTTTCAGCTTGATTGCACATTGACGAAAGTCGCTTCAGGACTAATGGGGAGATTAACAAGTAGGAGACGAAGAAAGCGATGCTCGTGTGATAAATGAAGGACGACGAACTAGATTAACCTGTGCGTAGATGAGTTTCATGCCAGAGTATTTATGATGAACCTTTCCGACATGGTCCTAGCGATGCTCTGGATTTTCTGGGCGATGTAATAAAGATATTATCTTGTCTATTTCACTGAAAACTCTGCGAATATGCGACGGAAACGGGATGTTGTTGCCATTCGTACTGGGTTAAGAATATACTTTTTCTCTCTTTGGGGAAAAAAATATCTTTGTGCGTCAGGAGCGTAAAAGAAAATTCTTTGAATAGAATCATATTATTTGGCAGATAATAGTTGAGTGGTTGCTTAATATGGCTTACCTGTGCATAGATGAGCTTTATTTCAGAGTATTGTTGGTGAATCCTTCGGATACGAGCCAAGCGCTGCTCTAAATTTTCTGGGCTACGTAATAAAGATATTGTGTTGTCTTGCGACGGAAACAAGGGATGTTTTTGCCATTCGTACTGGGTTAAGAATGTGCCTTTTCGTTCTTGGAAAAAAAATCTTTGTGCATCAGGAACGTACAAGAAAAATCTGAGGGGAAAATAGAATCAGATTAATTGGCAGATAATATTTCTTTACGCGGATACTTAAAATGGATGTAAGTAAGGTAAACGTTTCTTTTGCATGCATAAGGAGTATATGGTATATACGGCGAGACCATTATTTTACATCCCGAACGGCGCTCTTTTGGTTCTGTTGTTGGTATCACATTACCGCCTTTACTTCCCAAAACATTTCGTGGTACTCTCCTTAGGCTGGGTGAGTCTGAGAGCTCAGGTCAATTTTGAAAATTCAAATTAGTCTTAATTATGATCGAACTCAAGACCAGCCATACGGAAGGCGAGCGTCTATCCGCCACGCTATCGCGGCTCCATCAATTGTATTAATGAATGTGTCGGTTCGTCACACACATGTGTATGTGCATGTGTCCAGTTGCAAGTTCGCCTGCCTCATGCACTTTAAGGTCCAAAGTGCCTGCAATGCCCAGTGCAAATTTCGTGCACTTCATCACTGTTCTTTTCCAAGCTGATGTGACATTGAATATGGCCAATGTATGTCAAACTCCGAGACATGATATTTTTCATGAGCAAGTTTTCTTCTCTGTCCAGACTTTGTAGAAATTCAGTAATTCTCTTCGGTATTCTTATAATTTTTCTGTAACATTAAGGCTCATGGGTCACGATTGTTTTCTTTCGATTTAGAAATGGGTCAAGACTCTCATCCGTATTTTGCCGCAAGAACGATGCATATTTTCACAAGTGTTGCTTTAAAGGATCTTTACTTTACTGGCCGAGGGGTTAGCAGCTTTCTCCGCTAATCCCGAATACTCTCGTGGTCGACGTGAGCGGACGAGAATTAGAAGTGGTTCGAGTCACGGTAGTGACTTATGAGAGTATGGAGCCGGTCGCTCAGAAAGTCGTGGCGTGATGATGAGCGTAATCTAGCCTAGGAATCAACATACAGCTGAAAGATGCTGGTGTTGACCGCAATATCCTGATACAGGATGGAAACTCGGGGGGGGGGGGAATATGTGTGTGTGTGTGTGTGTGTGTGTGTGTGTGTGTGTGTGTGTGTGTGTGTGTGTGTGTGTGTGTGTGTGTGTGTGTGTGTGTGTGTGTGTGTGTGTGTGTGTGTGTGTGTGTGTGTGTGTGTGTGTGTGTGTGTGTGTGTGTGTGTGTGTGTGTGTGTGTGTGTGTGTGTGTGTGTGTGTGTGTGTGTGTGTGTGTGTGTGTGTGTGTGTGTGTGTGTGTGTGTGTGTGTGTGTGTGTGTGTGTGTGTGTGTGTGTGTGTGTGTGTGTGTGTGTGTGTGTGTGTGTGTGTGTGTGTGTGTGTGTGTGTGTGTGTGTGTGTGTGTGTGTGTGTGTGTGTGTGTGTGTGTGTGTGTGTGTGTGTGTGTGTGTGTGTGTGTGTGTGTGTGTGTGTGTGTGTGTGTGTGTGTGTGTGTGTGTGTGTGTGTGTGTGTGTGTGTGTGTGTGTGTGTGTGTGTGTGTGTGTGTGTGTGTGTGTGGAGAGTTCTACTGATCTATGACAAGCTGAGACATTTCTCTTTTCTCTAGAGAATTATGTATATGGGGGTTAGTGTAGATTACTATTCTTGTGAAACAGAACCAAACTGTAAGAATGTACGCGGACAAAGACATTGGTTCACACCGTGATTTCTGAGAAGAATTCATGACTTCGTGACTTCTTTTCACTTCGATTACAAATTATCTCGGAGATATTTTGAATGTTCCGAAAATTAGTTTCATAAAACATCCGGGCATGGTCAGGGCTGATCATTCTATGTTCTCCCACTAAGACGAAAGTCTTTCATAAAAAGTCTTAAATGTCGAGAGGATCGACATCATTGCACCGGGTTTTATCCCATATGACTCGGTTTCTTTCCGCAGGGTGGCCTGCCGAAAGCGTCGCACAAAGCACGAACTCCGTAGCTCCAGCGACGACCCCCAGGAGTCTCCGATAAAATGCACTCGTGAACCGAAAGACGAAGCCCGGAATCGAACCTAAAACCTTTGGAGCGCGAAGTAGACGGCTTGAACACTTCGCCACGGAGACACCCGCCACTAAGACGAAAGGGTCCTCTCGAGTAGGTGTATATTACGCGCCACCTTGAAAACCTTGACCTAAGAACGGCTATCTACAGTAAATACTTGCCGGCTTCTGAGTCTGTTCTAAAGTTAGAAAGCCATTTACAATTGTGTCGGGTCATCATCATCATCATCAAGTGCCGTGCCAGCTGGCGTAGGCGTTCATGGCTCTCCACAGATTTCGGTCTTTGGTTTTCTGGATCAACTCTGCTGCTGATATTCCTCCATGCCACCGTCTCAATCCATCCAGCATCATTTCTCTTGGTCTGCCTCTGCCTCTCTTCCCCTCGATCTTTCCAGTTGTTACGATGTTCTCCAATGCCTCTCTTCTCATCACGTGACCGAAGAAAGATGTTTGTCTCTGTCTTATTGTTGTATATAATGTTCTAGTTTCATTAGCCTGTTTCAGGCAGTCATCGTTAGTTACTCTGGAAGTCCAAGGAATTCGCAACATTCGTCTCAGGAACCACATCTCTGTTGCTTCTAATTTCTTCTTACTTTGTTCATTTACATTCCAAGATTCACTGCCATACAGCAAAACTGGTTCTACATAGCATTTCAGCACTCTCTTTCTTACATTCAGTGATAGTGACTTATTGCACAAGATACTCTTCATTTTCTGAAATGCGGCTTTTGCCTGCCCTATTCTGCTCCTAATCTCTGTTGTACATCTTCCATCTGATGTTATAAATGCCCCTAGGTATCTAAAATTATCCACTTGGTTAAGGATTGTTCCTTCTATTTCTATGTCACATTTTGGTGTCACCATCTTCTTTGATATTACCATTGTTACTGTTTTCTTGATTATCTACACGGATGGGTCGGTGTTGAGAGGTAGGAGAAGTGCTTGGGGGTTCTTGGCAAAATCTAATGGTCGGCATTTGGTGCAGGAGAGCCTGGCGTATGATGATACTACATCTAACTTAAGAATGGAGGTGGAGGCGGTCAGTGCAGCTTTCCGCTGGATAGAAAACACGATACATACACATATTGTGATTGTATCTGACTCAGAAAGCATGCTGAGAAGGGTGAGAACAGGCAAGCTTCGTGCAGAGTGGCTTGCTTCGCTTCGGAGGTCACAGGTAGCAAGCATCACTTGGATCTTTTCTCCTGGGCATGCCGGTGTGCTGGGGAATGAACAGGCGGACAGATTGGCTGGCTCGGCAGAACTTGGTGGCGTATTGATGCATGACAAGGCAGATGTGGTTGCGGCCTTGTGGGAGTACGTGTACACCTCGGAGGAGCAAATGGATCACCATAGTCTGGTTAGAATAAGGCAGCGAGGAGTGACGAGGGGATCTGGCCGACGCTCGACGCTCAGAGGAAAGGCGAGACGGACATATAATCAGATTGCTACTGGAACTATTAGTGTTGGAACTCTTCGCTGGTTGCTGAGGATGGGGACGGAGCGCTTATGGGAATGCCCCGAATGCTGTGATGTCGGTTCCTAGATCAATCAATCAATCAATCAATCTTGATATTCAAGGAGAGCCCTTTCCTTGCACTCTCTGTTACTACAACGCCTAATAATTGCTGTAGGCCTGTTAAATTATCCGCCACCAATACTGTGTCATCTGCATAGCGTATATTATTTATATTATAACCTCCGACTAGTATTCCTGGCATCTCTTTGATCTCTCTCATTATTACTTCGCTATACAGGGAGAAAAGATCTGGTGACAAGACACACCCCTGTCGTACTCCTAGCTTTATCTGTTCGTAACTACCCTCTTTATTTCCCATTTTAATTGCTGCTACTTGGTTCCAGTAAACATTCTTTATTATTCTTAAATCTTTTCCATCAATGTTGATATCTTCCAACATTTTAATCAGTTCATCATGTTTTACTTTATCAAATGCCTTAGTATAATCTATGAAGCACAAATATATGTCTCTCTGTTTCTCTATTGACCTTTCTATTAGTGTCCATAATGTATAAATTGCATTGTTTGTGCCCTTTTCTTCCACAAATCCATACTGTTCTTCACTAATTTCCATTTTTATTTTCCTTTTGTTTCTTCTCATTATGATTCTGAGTAGCAGCTTAGTGATATGGTTTATGAGGTTAATTGTACGAAAATCTTCACAATCAATTGCTCCTGGTCTTTTTGGTATAGCTATAAATACAGATTGAGACACCAATGAGACACTTGATGACCTGCCAACCATAGTGGAAATAAACAAAGCCATTCAGCAACTCTCCAGCGGCAAGGCACCTGGTCCTGACTCCATCCCAGCAGAGATATACAAGGCAGGTGGGCCGGTCCTAACAGAGCAGCTTCATCGAGTCTTCACAAACATATGGATGAACGAGACCATGCCACAAGATTTTAAGGACGCGTCAATAGTCCACCTTTACAAACGTAAAGGAAACCGCCAATCCTGTGACAACCACCGAGGCATCTCCTTGCTTTCAATTGCAGGGAAGATACTCGCCAGAATTCTTCTCAATCGCCTCACAGCCCATCTCGATCAAGGTCTTCTTCCTGAGAGTCAATGTGGCTTCAGAAAAGAACGTGGAACTGTTGACATGATTTTCGCTGCAAGGCAGCTGCAAGAGAAATGTCAGGAACAGAACTGCGAAATGTTCTCCACTTTCATTGACCTTACCAAGGCTTTTGATACAGTCAGCAGAGAAGGACTGTGGAAGATTATGGCAAAATATGGCTGTCCACGAAAGTTTGTCCAAATAGTGCGGCTATTTCATGACGGCATGCAGGCAAGAGTACAGGAAAATGGTGAACTGTCTGAACCCTTTCCTGTCACCAATGGAGTGAAGCAAGGATGTGTCCAGGCACCAACACTGTTCAGCCTTATGTTTTCAGCCATGTTGGTGAATGCCTTCGAGAACGACGACATTGGAATAGACATCAACTACCGTATGGATGGAAAGTTATTCAATCTCAGAAGGCTGAAAGCTAAAACCAAAATTAACAGCGGCACCGTCAGAGAGCTCCTGTTTGCTGATGATTGCGCTCTATACGCCAACTCAGAGGCGGACATGCAACATAATGTTTCAGCTTTCTCACATGCCTGTGCCAACTTTGGGCTCAATATCAACTTGGAGAAGACTGTAGTTATGTACCAGCCAGCTCCAGGGAATAATCACACTGTGCCGAATATCAAAGTGAATGATCATAGACGTATATATACATACATTAGATCATAAGTGTTGTGGACAAATTCACCTATCTTGGCAGCACCGTGTCACAAGCTGCCACAATCGATGACGAAGTGAATGCAAGAATCTCCAAGGCCAGTGCAGCTTTGGCAGACTGTACAAGAATGTATGGGACAGAACTGGAATAAGCCTGCAAACAAAGCTAAAAGTCTACAAAGCAGTTGTATTATCCAAACTGCTATATGCTTGTGAAACCTGGACTGTTTATCAGCGACACGCTAGGAAATTAAACCACTTCCACACAGTCTGCCTAAGGAAGCTACTGAAGATTAAATGGCAAGACAAGATTCCAGACACTGAAGTCCTAGAAAGAGCATCCATGCCCAGTATCCACACTCTACTGATGAAGAATCAGATTCGCTGGGCTGGTCACTTGACTCGCATGCCAGATCACAGGCTCCCTAAACGAATTTTTTACAGCGAACTGCGTTGTGGTAAACGCTCCCAAGGTGGCCAGAGGAAACGTTTTAAAGACACTCTGAAAATTTCACTGAATGCTTTTGGAATTCCTCATGACACCTGGGAGGCTGCAGCCAGAGACCGAAATTCGTGGCGTGCATCATTGCGCAAAGGTGCAGTCATATGTGAGGCAACCAGGACTGCAAGAGCTGTGAAGAAAAGGCAGGACAGAAAAACCACTGCAGGAAATCCTCCTCCAGAGACGTCAAGCATTCTTTGCCCACATTGTCAAAGAACATTTCGAGCCAAAATAGGCCTTATCAGCCATCTTAGAACCCACGGCTCCACACCTTCAACCCCACTGGATGAAATGAATGGTCATCATCATTCTTGATGGACAAACAACAACAAATACAGATTTCAGCATATCACTGGATAAATATCCACTATTGTAAATATCATTCAACATTTTGGTTAATATATCTACTCCAAATTCTCCCAACACTTCTAATTCTTCTATTGTGATTTCATCTGGCCCAGCTGTTTTTCCTTTCTTCATACGTTGCATAGCGTCAGCGACTTCTTCTTTCAGAATAGGTGGACCTTCTAAGTTACTATCTTCTGTTAATTCTTCCCTTTCTCCGTCATATAATTCTCTTATATACTCATTCCACCTCTTCGTTATAGCACCTTCCTCTAATAATATCTTTCCTGTTTTTGATTTCAAACACCCTGTATTTATTCTTATTTTTCTTCCTGTAAGCTCACTGATTTGTCTGTACATATTTTTTGTATCATTAATGAAATTTAATTCAATTTTTTTGCATTGCTCGTTTAACCAACTTTCTTTAGCCTTCCCACGTTTATCTTGTATTTCTTTATTTATCTTAGCGTATTCCTGTTTATCATTTTTACTCTGTTTTCTTTTGTCCATCAGTTTTAAGATTTCTTCATTCATCCATTTTTTCTTAGCTATTTTGCCTCTCTCCGGTAATACTTGTTTGCTAGTTTGATGAATGGAGTCCCTTAACATTTCCCATTGTTCATTTATATTCTGTATTTTAGCTATCGCATTATACCTATTTTTCACAGTCACTCTGTATTGTTCTTGCAGTTCTTTATCTATTTTCAGAACCTCTTTATTAAGTCTCATGTTCTTAACCATTTTTTTTCCTTCTCTTTAATCTTACTTTTATTTGTCCACATAGTGGTACATGATCACTATTACAGTCAGCACCAGGCATTGTCTTTACATTAATTAAAGCATTTCTATATCTTTTATTAATTAGTATGTAGTCAATTTGGTTTCGTATTTTCTTATCAGGGCTTTTCCATGTGTACAGTCGTCTTTTATGGTGTTTAAACCAAGTGTTTCCAATTATCATATCATTGATATTTGCCCATTCTATTAGCTTTTCCCCTCTTTCATTTCTTGTACCTAAACCATAATTCCCCACTACATCCTCCATTATCCCCTTTCCTACTTTTATATTAAAATCACCAAGTATTATTTTTATTTCTTGTGATCCAATTTGAGCCATCACCATTTCTATTTCGTCGTAAAAGTGTTGTATTTCTTCATCACTACTGCTTGTTGTTGGTGCATATACCTGTATAATATTTATGTCTATCGGTTTGCCTTTGACTTTTACCATAACTACTCTATCTGAAATACACCAGTATCCATTAATTGACTTGGCTGTTTTTTCGTCTAATATTATTCCTACACCTTTTTCATGTGTATCCCCTCCAGAATAAATTATTGTGTGATTGTCAGCTATAATTTTGCCCGATCCCTTCCATCTCATCTCACTAACGCCATGTATATTCATTTTCATGCTATCCATCTCTCTTAGAACATTGGTCAACTTTCCTAGCTCATTTAATGTCCTAACATTCCATGTTCCTACTCTAAATTTATTTTAGTTATGATTTTGCCATCAGTAGCTGGATGGCGGTCTGGTGTCACCTGTGGCTCATGACTGTCCCTACCGGACGAGGATGTCCTAAGACAGCCATAAACGTCGTTCACTAACTCTGATTTATGTTTTGCCATGAAGTCTTGGGAAGATAATGTGATGTTTTCCCCTTGCCTTCCACATTCACATGGTGGTCTTTTTACCTCTGCCTTTGACAGCCATTTCCGACTGTAAGGACAAGTGAGTGCCCTGCTCTGCTCAGCTGCAGAGTTGTCCACTTATTCCGGGTCTGGTAGATAAACCTTTTGGTTGTGTTTCAGTATTCCGTGTCGGGTAGGTAAACCTTTTGGTTGTGTTTCAGTAACCAAGTTGGCCTGTTTCGCCAGCCATGGTTTGACCTCGATTCAACCGGCGTACGGCGCACGGCGGGGAGGTCACATTAACATAGCCCGAGCCAATTCGATGATGAATCTGATCGATTAAGTTTTATGAATTAGTTTGAAACCTATCTCGAAGAGGAATTGTCTGATCGGAGTTGTTGCGTGTCCTTTACATGGCATAGCAATCAACCGCAGCATTTTATGGCTGTTCGTGATTCCTGGGCAAGTTTCCGTTCAGTTGTTTACCATTGCTTTCTGAAAGATCGGCATCATACCATTTCATAAAAAAACCAACACAGCTGTGTTTCGAACGCGGATATGTGGGATATCGAATTGCGTCCTTAACCTCTTCGCCGCAGAGCCGGTATAATTGGAGTACTTCTCCTAAATATGAATTGCTCGAGTATAGAGCTTTCATTCGACTCCCATCGTGGGGACGTTAGAAGCCAGGACACTGATATCATCATGTGGCGTGACAGAGTTCACCGTCAATAAGCAAAAGACCACCGGGTCTGTCGATGATAGAAGGGTGATGAACTGTGAAGTTATTATCTACACCCAGGTCTTTTGTTACCTAAATGGGTATGCTCGGCAATGTTATCGGTATACCCGCAATGCTTAGTGGTAAGTCACGGAAATGTCGCGGCGTGTTAGTCACAGTACTATCGCGGCGTGTTAGTCACGGCACTATCGCGGCGTGTTAGTCACGGAAATGTCGCGGCGTGTTAGTCACGGTACTATCGCGGCGGGTTAGTCACGCTACTAGCATGGCGTGTTAGTCACGACACTATCGCGGCGTGTTAGTCACTGCACTATCGCGGCGTGTTAGTCACAGCACTATCGCGGCGTGTTAGTCACGGAAATGTCGCGGCGTGTTAGCCACGGAAATGTCGCGGCGTGTTAGTCACGGAAATGTCGCGGCGTGTTAGTCACGGAAATGTCGCGGCGTGTTAGTCACAGTACTATCGCGGCGTGTTAGTCACGGCACTATCGCGGCGTGTTAGTCACGGCACTATCGCGGCGTGTTAGTCACGGAAATGTCGCGGCGTGTTAGTCACAGTAATATCGCGGCGTGTTAGTCGCGGCACTATCGCGGCGTGTTAGTCACGGCACTATCGCGGCGTGTTAGTCACGGCACTATCGCGGCGTGTTAGTCACGGTACTATCGCGGCGTGTTAGTCACGGCACTATCGCGGCGTGTTAGTCACGGCACTATCGCGGCGTGTCAGTCATGGCACTATCGCGGCGTGTTAGTCACGCTACTAGCATGGCGTGTTAGTCACGCACTATCGCGACGTGTTAGTCCCGGCACTATCACGGTTTGTTAGTCACAGCACTAAACACGGTTTGTTAATGACAGCACTATCGCGGCGTGTGAATCACGGTACTATACGGGCATGTTAGTCACGGCACTATCGCGGCGTGTTAGTCACGGCACTATCGCGGCGTGTTAGTCACGGAAATGTCGCGGCGTGTTAGTGACAGTACTATCGCGGCGTGTTAGTCACAGTACTATCGCGGCGTGTTAGTCACGGCACTATCGCGGCGTGTTAGTCACGACACTATCGCGGCGTGTCAGTCATGGTACTATCGCGACATGTGAGTCACGCTACTAGCATGACGTGTTAGTCACGCACTATCGCGACGTGTTAGTCCCGGCACTATCACGGTTTGTTAGTCACAGCACTAAACACGGTTTGTTAATCACAGCACTATCGCGGCGTGTGATTCACGGTACTATACGGGCATGTTAGTCACGGCACCATGGCGGCGTGTTAGTTGCGGCGCTATCGCTGCGTGATGGTCACGACACTATCGCGACATGTTAGTTACGGTAATATTGCTCAGTGTTAGTCACGGTAATATCGCGGCCTGTTAGTCACGGTACTATCGCGGCGTGATAGTCGCGGCTCTGTCGCGGCGTGTTATTCACCTCACTATCGCGGGGTGCTATTCACTGTACTGTTGCGGCGTGATAATCACGGTAATGTCATGGCGTGTTAGTCTTTGCACTATCGCGGCGTGTTAGTCATGACACTATCACGGTATGTTAGTCACGGCACTATCGTGGTGTGTGAGTAACGGTACTATCGAGGCGTGTTAGTTACATATTATTGCGGCGTGTTAGTCATGGCACTGTCTCAGCGTGTGAGTCGCGACACTATTGCGGCGTGTTAGTCACGGTAATATCGTGGCATGTTAGTCACGGTAGTGTCGCGGCATGTTAATCACGGTACTATCGGGGCATGTTAGTCACTGCATCATTGCGGCGTGTTAGTCACGGTACTATCGGGGCATGTTAGTCACAGCACCATTGCGGCGTGTTAGTCACGGTACTATCGGGGCATGTTAGTCACGGCATCATTGCGGCGTGTTAGTCCCGGTACTATCGGGGCATGTTAGTCACGGCATCATTGCGGCGTGTTAGTCACGGTACTATCGGGACATGTTAGTCACGGCATAATTGCGGCGTGTTAGTCACGGTACTATCGGGGCATGTTAGTAACGGCATCATTGCGGCGTGTTAGTCACGGTACTATCGGGGCATGTTAGTCACGGCATCATTGCGGCGTGTTAGTCACGGTACTATCGGGGCATGTTAGTCATGGCATCATTGCGGCGTGTTAGTCATGGCACTGTCTCAGCGTGTGAGTCGCGACACTATTGCGGCGTGTTAGTCACGGTAATATCGTGGCATGTTAGTCACGGTAGTGTCGCGGCATGTTAATCACGGTACTATCGGGGCATGTTAGTCACTGCATCATTGCGGCGTGTTAGTCACGGTACTATCGGGGCATGTTAGTCACAGCACCATTGCGGCGTGTTAGTCACGGTACTATCGGGGCATGTTAGTCACGGCATCATTGCGGCGTGTTAGTCCCGGTACTATCGGGGCATGTTAGTCACGGCATCATTGCGGCGTGTTAGTCACGGTACTATCGGGACATGTTAGTCACGGCATAATTGCGGCGTGTTAGTCACGGTACTATCGGGGCATGTTAGTAACGGCATCATTGCGGCGTGTTAGTCACGGTACTATCGGGGCATGTTAGTCACGGCATCATTGCGGCGTGTTAGTCACGGTACTATCGGGGCATGTTAGTCATGGCATCATTGCGGCGTGTTAGTCACGGTACTATCGGGGCATGTTAGTCAAGGCATCATTGCGGCGTGTTAGTCACGGTACTATCGGGGCATGTTAGTCTCGGCATCATTGCGGCGTGTTAGTCACGGTACTATCGGGGCATGTTAGTTACGGCATCATTGCGGCGTATTAGTCACGGTACTATCCGGGCATGTTAGTCACGGCATCATTGCGGCATGTTAGTCACGGTACTATCGGGGCATGTTAGTTACGACATCATTGCGGCGTGTTAGTCACGGCACTATCGCGGCGTGTTAGTCGGGGCACTATCGCGGCGTGTTAGTCTCGGTACTATCGGGGCATGTTAGTCAGGGCACTATCGCGGCGTGTTAGTCACGGCACTATCGCGGCGTGTTAGTCACGGCACTATCGGGGCATGTTAGTCAGGGTACTATCGCGGCGTGTTAGTCAGGGCACTATCGCAGCGTATTAGTCACGGCACTATCGCGGCGTGTTAGTCACGGCACTATCGCGGCGTGTTAGTCACGGTACTATCGCGGCGTGTTAGTCAGGGCACTATCGCGGCGTGTTAGTCAGGGCGCTATCGCAGCGTATTAGTCACGGCACTATCGCGGCGTGTTAGTCACGGCACTATCGTGGCGTGTTAGTCACGGCACTATCGCGGCGTGCTAGTCACGGCACTAGCGCGGCGTGTTAGTCACGGCACTATAGCGGCGTGTTAGTCACGGCACTATCGCGGCGTGTTAGTCACAATGTCGCGCCGTGTTTGTCACGGTATTATAGGGCGTGTTAGTCACGGCACTATCGCGCCGTGTTAGTCACGGCACCATCGAGTACCGAGATACTCTAGTAAAGCCTAACCGTGCGCTTTTGTCGCAGGACCTCGGCCTGTTCAAGTTTTTGACACTGGTTTTTTAGTATATCAATTTACTGGTCATAAATGTTATTGAAGTGTTCATTTATATTGTTTTTAGGAAAACATGTGATTTGTATTAACATATTGGAAATTTGTATGGTGTGCGGTACTATTATTGTTTTCTGTTTGATGGTGTTTTTATATATTTTTTTTTATATTTCGGTGATCGTAAATCATCGGCAAGACTAAACTTCTATTCTGACGTCCCTTATATAGGCATGCTGGTCGATTGAGCACTGACAATAACTGCATCTACCTGAGTGAGATTGGTGTAGATACACTTCTCACAACCCGGTACAAAATTACTGTCTCCACGGGACTTGTTGCATGGGATCTCTTCCCCTCTCCTGATGACCAAAGGGAAATTAAGCCAGTGGGGTACCCACTGCTGCATATCGCATATAAGAGAAGTGTTTACATCAGTGGTTCTCAACCGGTGGGGGAATTCCCCCCCCCTCCCCGGGTTTCCAGGGTAATGAGGGAATTAAGATTATTTCAAGATCGCGTTAATACAAGAACCGGTTGTGTGATATTGTTTTTCCCACCGTACTGTAAGGTTCTGTACGTCTCGCCCTTCTGAAATTCGTTTTACAGCGTAAGTAGACACGCAAATCATGTTTTATTGTAGACGTCTAGACTTGTTCTAGTATGTGTTATTAAAATTAGCTTCCATTTTTACGCATACCGTGTAAAAACAACAGGGGGGGGGGGGGGATTTATAGGGAGGAAATACGAAAGGGGGTGATGACATTCTGAACATGGTGAAGAGGTGCATGGGCCAAAAAAGGTTGAGAACCACTGGTTTAGATACTTATAGGAAGATGTTATTTGATAGATAAAGAGCCACTTTGTTTCTACAGTTTCTACTAACGTGATGTTAACAATGGATATTAATATAAAAGTTACTGATAAATAGCACATCGCTGAAACAAGATAAAGAATTCAAATATACTGGAAGTGTGATCACAGAAGATGACAGGAAAACAAATGTTGACCCTCCCCCCCCCCCCCTCCACAGCCTCCCTCCCCTTTTTTTCCATTTTGCCTCATGCAGATAATCAGAAATAGATATTAACACGTAAATATATAAAAGACAATGAAGCGTCCAATGCACAAAGGCTTCCGTGGAAGACAACGGAGATTTAAACACACAGACCCGTATTGATTGAGAAAAGATACATTTTAGTCCCGCATTTAATTTAATCACACACGACTGCATTCCTAAGCCTGAGCCCGCGCACCGATCTGGAGGGCGTAAATTTGAATTAACAAAAAAAAAATACATTGATTTTCATAACACCACATAATATTTTACCCGCCGGTTCCGCTCACTTTGCAAACACGATGTTCCCAAAGTTTCGAGATTTCGGGTCCTCCATGATATATCGCCATCTATTTTTTAGCATGTCGCATTCCTCAGCAGTCATAAAGTTACTAAAATCTACATCTGTTAGCATCGTGAGTTCCCAATCAGGGGACATGTCAGATATGTCATACACCACAGACGATCTTTTGCAGACAGCACAGCCCATAATTCGAGAGACGAGGTGTAGAATGCTGTGGATATTTGTAAAGACATAAATCTGCATTACATTAGTGGGTATCGTAAATTTTGTACAGTTAGAGCGACAGACTGGCATTTAACTGATTAAGTGTCGTGGGCTTAATCGTCTTAAGCGACTTCGTGTATCTGTCATAAGCTTATATATTGCAGAAATGTTGTCACTGTGCTATAATACAACATATCTGCTACCATAATAACAACTGTTAAGTCATAACTGTGACACACCCCTACTTCCCATTTTCCGCCATCCATTTTTGTGGTCAGTACCTATGTTTTGTTTGGCACTTAATCTGTTAAACAGATAGAAAATGAGCGAACAAACAGACAGACAAACACTAGACAGACAGACGATTTCAGGCGGATGGACAGACAGAACAGACATACAACAAGCAGACAGGCTCATAGACAACAACAACAAAATAATACACACACAAACAGTGAACATGCTCCGTGTGTGTGTCTGTAAACTTGTCAGTCTGTAGAAGCTTTCCAATCTGTCTGTATCTCTGCCTGCTTATCTACTGACAGCATGAGCCAGGGATAACTGAATCTTAAATGAAGTTATAATGATAGGAAGGTTAAGAAAAACATTACAATATCGCTATAACATGTTAATGCCCAGAGTAAGATTCTATAATGAACTGCATTCAGGCAGGCTTCTTCTGTCCCATCCTCTTGGTGTTTTCCACCATCACGTTGAGTTGAGTTCAGCTGAGTCAAGAACCGACATCACTGCACTAAAGACATTCCCATAAGTGCTCTGTCCCCTAGTTCAACAGACAGCGAAGAGTCATACTACTAATCGTTCCCGCCGCTATCTGATTAAATGTTCTCCTGTTCTTCCCTCTCAGTTTTGAGATTCTTCCAGAACCCCTGCCAATCCCCTGCAAACTCATTCTTTCCACATACGTGTTCTCAATCTGTTAAATTGCTTTCTGAATTACCAACACCTACACCATGAAATCAACCAGGTTTGCAGCTGATTTCAAACCACCGACTTGGTTTGTTGGGGAATTGTGAAACCTTATCACTGTCCTTGGGTGAAGACATGCCATGGTGAAGACATGCCAAACTACAATTAGTTGCGTGTCCTTTACAGGACGACGCAATCAATCCAGGTTTTTTTTCTGTTTGCAATTTACTTGGCAATGTGTACATCCGGTATTCTGTGTTGCTTTTTGAATGTAAATTTGCCTAAAAAATCAACCTGGGGTTGATTGCAAGATCCTGCAGAGGACATGCAACATCGTAAAATAATATAACATAGAGGTCGACGTGGCTGAAAGATTCAACAAGTTCGCGATTAAACTGTCTCTTGTGACCGCGGTAGTAGGTTCGTTCCACTAATGACTTCTAGTTCAGAAAGTAATGGCAGACTACTGAATTCAAAACTTCCTAGTAAATCACAAAACAGCCAGTAAGAGCTGTGGTGACTGCGACATCCTGCAAAGGACAAGCAAACTTCATTCAAAACAGCAATCTTGGGTTACAACAACAATTCCTACACAATCGTGAAATAGCAACAGCGTTCACGTGTCCAGCACATGGTGTAAGGCTTCCGAACTACATAAATCTGTTGTACTAAACAATGATGAAAGAGACGAGAAACAGAATTCGGTCATTGCAAGCTCCTGTGGAGGACGGACGCGCCATGGACCAGGCTGACAGTCTGAACCAAGTGATGAACCAAGTGATGAATGTGAATCTACAACCATGGTCAGACTGCGAGAACAGCAAATTAAAAGAGGTGTGGCCAAACAAGAACACTACGCAGGAAGCCAAAGTAGATTTATAAACCAACACAGAACTGGTGTCGTTAGCCGCTACACGCTGCGGGATTTGCTGAGGAGGGGATCCGAGCACTTATGGGCTGAATGGTTCGATGTGCAATGAGGATGGTCTGTCGACTAACTAACTAACTAAGGTCTACAAGATATACACTCAAACGATTTTATGCATAGCATAGTGTTTAATCCCTTGTCTGTAGTTTTTGGCCATGTCTGTCGCCTTGGGTGGGGAACGTCCAGTCCGCGGGCCTTACAAGGCCCGTGGCCTTACAGGGCCCGCAAAATCATTTCGTCTGGCCCTGCCAAAGCAACCGGAGGCGGTGTTTGGAATGCAATAAGTCTAGGAGCTACATCATCAAGACCAGGTAATATCACACCCGTCATCAAAGAGAAGCGGTTCCATCACATTAGGGGTGAGTTAATTAAATGTTTGACCAAATACAGTTAACTAACATTTAGTTGAGAATTTTGTATGGTTCGCGAATGGTGTTATAAATATCAAAATCGCCCTTGGCAGAAAAAAAGGGTTCTCCATCCTTGCCTTAGACAAGCTCGCAAGATCACAAATTAGTACGTCCTTTTTCCGGGGATTACGACTCCGTGGGGCTTAAATTAGCATCTTATATCTTCTTCTTCTTCAGCTTTCCGAGCCATTGAGGTTCTTTGCTGCAAATACAATCCGTCTCCATTCGTCTCTCTGGTGGACCTTCTCTTGCCAGTCGTTGATTCCAAGTGCTTGTAGGTCTGTACATGTATTATCTCTCCACTGTCTTCTTGGTCTACCTCGGGGTCTACGGTCATCTTATATAATTCGCAAAAATATTACTGGGGGGGGGGGGAGGGAGACCCTTTGAGGCCACAAAGACAACTCATAAATAAATTCACAAATATTGTTTTGGCGCTGGTAGAAGTAGAAGAAAGTAGTAGTGACTATAGAACACACAGGAAATCTAGTGTCCTCTAGTCTCTACTGCTTTCTTCTTCGTCACGAGCGTCAAACAATAAATATATATATATATATATATATATATATATATATATATATATATATATATATATATATATATATATATATATATATATATATATATATATATTTAAATATATTTTTGAGCTAGTCTAGACAAACACCCACACATAGTCCTTGTATAAGACCACAGCTGACTCATTCGTTCAGAGGATTCATAAACAAAAGCACATATTTTTAGATACCCAACATAAGGTAAACATCGGATTCAATTCGATCACACCCGGTTCAACCTTAAAGAGAAGTTACATTTGGGTCTATCCCTGGCTCAGATTAATAATCCTGTGACCGATTCAGCCACAAATATGATATTAATTTGAAGATGATTGTTGTCCGAAGAGGGTAATGGTTTATCGGACTCAAGTATCTGTGTCTGTTTACATACTTAAGACCCAGCCTAAAATGAGTATCAGTAAAGCAGTTGGGCAGTAAAGATGACCCGCGTGATACTGACCAGTGCAGATTTGCCTACAAACCTATTTGCCTAGCACCACATGCCCAACGCGTCTTAAGACGTGTGAAAGGGTCCTTAGCTTACCTATTGTGATAAGGTGCGACGTTCTGTAAAAGGCTGCCCGAAAGTCTTGCTTGCTTAAATGATGATGGTGATGATGATGTCTACACGCTACACAGACAAGTAAGTTTACCTGTGTAATCTACAGTGGAATTTCATAGACTGGCAGATAAATAAATGTCAGTGGATAACATGAAAATTCTGGATACGTAGTACTTGCACAAATCATGAAATAAAGTTGCTGTCACATGGTAGATAAGTTAAGAAGACACATTATCTCTGTGGTTCTGTGCTCAGCCGGACTGTGCAAGATTGCGTCTAGTGCGCATTTCAAGGAACCAGACTTCCTGTCGGTGCGCTCGTGATGTGCAGAGTAAGTACTTTCATTATCATGTGCCATCTCGACAAGCGTAGGCGATCATGTTTCGCCATCTCGCATGATCACCAAAGTCGTGGAGCAGATATGTGTTCCTGTCTCGACCACGTCATGTGGTCAAGCCATCTATATATTTACTTCTCTGCCTGCTCATTGTTCATTTCCCCCCTCAATCTTGCCAGTTGTCACCAAGTTCTCTATCTTATTTCTTCTCATGGCATGCCCAAAAATATTGACTGTCTACGACTAATTTCTCTAATCTGTATAGGGTTTTCATTTGCTTATTGTATGACTTTCTCCTTGCTTTTTCTGTTTGTCCAACATAATGTTTGCATTTTCCTCAGAAACCACATGTCCATATATTGTTATTGGTCAGTATGTTTTCCATCTTGCGAAACGTTATCTTTGTCATAGCGATTCTAGTTCTAATCTCCTCCTGGCAGCTCCTGCCAGATGCTATGACTGTCCCGAGATCATAAATGGCTTGCTGTCTGGCTGCGACGACCATATAGCGATGAAATTATATACACAGATGGGCATGTAGTAAGAGGTACAACAAGTGAATGTGATTTTATTGCAAAGACAAACTGACAATGTTTGAAAAGCGCGACTTCGGTATATGCCATTACAGCATTTAGCTTGACAATGGAAATTGCAGCTGTGATAGCTTTGATTCGATGAGTGCAGCACAGACAGACATGTTATGTTTGTAACGGATTCATAGAGTGTGCTTTGGAATGGGGAAACTTGAATATTTAAGGCTGAGTGGCCAGCATTGCTTAACAAAATGAAGATTAGGAGCATATCATGGCATTTATGCCCAGGGCACGCAGGTGTGCGGAGCAACGAACAGGCGGATAGATTAGCTGCTGTAATCCTCCGGGCGCAGAGTTAGTGTATGTTAAAGCTGATATAGTGACATCTCTCCGGAATCCGGTAAAGAATGCAACTGTAACAGATAGAGTATCCGGGAGATCAGTGTGGCCGACTGGATAAGAGCGCTAATTTTTAAACATCCGGTGTGCTAATGCCGAGGTCGCGTGTTTAGTCCCTATACCAACTGTTGGACTAAAATGTTGACTTCTCGTCCTTGACTTGGGGACGTAAATTACAAGTACTTCTGAAGTTGGAGTGGGTTCGTTTGATGGCGAGGGACACTGGTACTAGGGAAAACTAATCCACACGCAAAAATCAGTCAAGTGCACTAGAAGTAGAAGCTAATGTTTGAGTTCAAAGCGAGCGAACGCACACCCAAAATAAATTAATTAATTAATTAATTAATTAATTAATAAACATGATTATCCATACCTGAAAAGGCTGGCTCAGAAGGCAGCGAGCAGAGGGTCTGGGCGAAACTCAAATGGTTGAGCGAATCGTTAAGGATAGGCGGTTGAGCAGTTAAGGAATGTGGAGTGTTTATGCTTGTGGCTATGGTTTGCTTCCGCATTTTCCTCATGTTGGACTGGTAGTGCATGGTTCCGTCGCCCTGCTACTGAGTGATTGCGTGGAGCGACACTGTTAGCTGTGAATTTCGTGTGGAGTGCTTTTACATCTGTCCGTGATTTTATGTAGTGTGAACTGCATGTCAGAACAATGGCGACCGGCCAGTCGCAGAACTAAATTATGCAGTATTGTGTGGCTACTGGTTTTCTAATGACTGTCACTTCCATCGACGATGAACTGTATTTTTCGTGGCTGACTTTTGTGTTGGCATTCTGTCAGCGGCATTATGCATACCTGTGCGGGCTGTTGGTTTTTTCGGGACTCCTATCTGTTCCACTTTTCACAAGGGACAGTGAGGAGCATTTTGTGAGATATTCACTGGCTCAGAAACGGAACATAATGGGGCGACCCTATGCCGTGAAGTTGGAACCGCAACTAACTAACTAATTAATTGAGTCCGCCAGGCGGACTTTCAATCAAATAAATGCTAGAATTATCAGAATGGGAACTCTTCCGTGGCTTTTGAATAGGGGACGTGGTATGTGTTGGAATGTCCCAAGTGCATCGGCGTCGACTCTTATATTTAGTGTTTGATAAAGGGTGTATTTTTGGGGTGGGGTTTTTGAAAATATTACCGTTCCAAGTTTTGTATTTACCTTTTATGTTGCATGAACCCCACAGAGAGTGAATACAAAACTTGGAACGGCAATATTTTCAAACACTGCACAGTCATTAAAAACACACCCTTATATTTGACGATCATCTTCCTCCCTAACCCTCGTTTTGCAGAGCTGTTTATCGATTTATGTATTGATGTTATCAAAATTAAAGTTATTTCTCCAAATACACTAAGAAATTTTGTCCAGTATCTCTTTCAATTTCTGTCGTTACCTCGTTCTCAAGTAACCTTCGGAGACCGTAAATTCCAGCGGTCCCGTTGATTTGTTCTGACTGATGTCTACTAAACGTTTCCATTGTGTTTTGGTGTAGGATAAAACATGTTATCACCATTTCCTCCTTCAAATTACACAGAAATGTATGTTTTATGTAAGTTACAGAAAAACCTCTATTGAATTTCAACCGAATAATAATAATAATAATAATAACAACAACAACAACAACAACAACAACAACAACAACAATAATGTGCCAAGCAAGGCGGAATAGACATTTATGTCTCTCCACACATTTCTGATCTTGGTGTTCTGCATCGATGCTACTGGTGATATTCCTCTATACCGCCATCTTGGACCATCAAGCGTCATTTCTCTCGATCTACCTGTCTCTTCCACTGGTCACCTTTCCAGTCACGATACTCTCCAACGCCTCTCTTCTCATTACAAACAAAAGTTCCTTTTATGTCCTTTACAGGACGTCGCAGTCAACCCCAGCATGTTTGGTTGTTTGTGATCTTTTGGCAAGTTTACGTTCAGTAGCTTGCCATTACTTTCTGTTCGACCGGCACTCATACCATTAAATGAAAACTAACGCAAAGCGGTCTGCTTCCAAATCGCGCGCAGCTGTTTTGAACTTGGCATGCTGTGTTACGAATTGCGTTCGTAAGTCCTAGCCACAGTGCCAGCGGTCATTATAAAACCAAAGAAAACAGTTTTTCGTGTGTCTTGTAACAGTGTATAATGTTCTGTTGTCATTAGCCTCTTCTAGGCAATCGTTGTTGGATACCCTGGCTGTCTAATACATGTTAGCCACATTCGTCTCAGAGAATACAATTTGACCTTCCATTTCTAAGATTCAATGCCATACCGCTGAACAGATGACATAAAATTTCAGTACTCGCGCTGGTATAGTAGTTAGTGGGTTTGCCTGCCTAGACGGTGGTCTGGGTTCACTCCAGAGCAGAGCCAAGATGACTTTTCCCGACCAGTATGGCTGTGGGGTTGATCCAGTCTCATAAACATGAGTAATTGATGGTACTTCCTGGGAATTGTCTGAGAATGAAATGTTATGACGAAGGGAATTGGTCACCACATTTCATATATCATGGCCCAAAAAATGTTACGGCCTACCACTTCACACCTCAAGGGAAGTATCTGATATGGTACAATCTTTATCTACTCTTTATCAGAAAGCCACCAACACCGGCACAAGACGATTACAACTTTACGGACAGGCCAGAAAAAAATAATTCTTCTGTACCTCAGAACAGGTAACAATCGATTACGTAAACACACGTATACACTTGTCAGTTTATCTTGCATGTGATTTCGCGTGTGAGACAGAAGGGCAATGTCGTCTACGAAGCTCAGATGATCAAGATGCTTCGAGAGAGGTGTCCATTGAATTTCATTTCTAGCAGTCTAGTTGTCTTTGTAATCCAGTCTATAGTCAGTCAGAATAGCAGGGGTAACAAGAAAGGCTAAGGCTCGCCCGTCTCACTCCCGTTCTTATTTAGAATGCCTCTTGCGTCGTTCAGAGAAGATCTCAATTTCATGTTGATACAGATATCGTCAATTTGATTGTTTTATGGTTGGGTTAAAAGCATGTTACTTTGTATATACTTTTCCGTGTGGGAGAAACACGTCCGTCTATAGTGTACTAATTCTCTGCACAACAATTAGCGAAATGCCTTTGACAATAGATTAGTTGGTCGGGTTGTTCCCCCACACTGAAAGCAGGTCTGTAGATTAAACAATCGATTTTTCAAGACTTCGTATAACGACACCTATCTCAGACAAATTCCCGAAACAGTATCGTTTTTGTTATTTTATAATTATCGTCCCACTTCTAACATGCATTCAAAATTTAAATGTAACAAACAAGATTTATTCAGTGCAAATTTTTAATCATAATATCCATAAACTTCTGACAACTGAAAGTGTAAGACAGATAATCAGATACACAGAGAGACAGAACTGCCCATGCCCAATCCATAAACTTCTGACAACTGAAAGTGTAAGACAGACAATCAGATACACAGAGAGACAGAACTGCCCATGCCCAATCCATAAACTTCTGACAACTGAAAGTGTAAGACAGACAATCAGATACACAGAGAGACAGAACTGCCCATGCCCAATCCATAAACTTCTGACAACTGAAAGTGTAAGACAGACAATCAGATACACAGAGAGACAGAACTGCCCATGTCCAATCCATAAACTTCTGACAATTAAAATTTAAAACAGACATTCAGATGGTTCGAATCGCAAAAGTGACTTATGAGAGTATGGAGCCATCGCTCAGAAAGTCGTTGCGTGCTTATGGGCGTATTCTAGCCTAGGAATCAACATACAGCTGAAAGATGCTGGTGTTGACCGCAATATCCTGAAACAGGATGGAAACGCGGAAAAAAAAAAAATTCAGATACACGGAGAGAATGTGTTGTCCGTGGCAAAGTGGATAAGCCGTCTACCTCATACTTAGATAGTTGTGGGAACGTGTTCGCACTCCGTCATTCGCTTTGCGAGTGCAGACATTTTTTTTCAGAAACATTTTTTTTCTTAACGCTGTAGGGAACTTGCAAATGGCTGAGTTTGTAGGTTTCAATAGTTACGATAACGCGAAATATCAGAGGAAAGGCAGAATAATACACGAAACTACGGACAAATCTCCATTCCTTAGAAGAACAACATAGGCTTTGTTTCTGCGTATTAATGATGCACTGTCTGGTTTCCAAGCACTGAAATCTAACAAGCACCTAGACTACAAGATCTATGATACCAAGTCTTTGGTGTAACGACGTGGAGCTGTAGCGCAGTGGATTCTGCCACGCTGTGATCATCGAGGAAATGGAAGGGAAGGTTGGCTATGGTTAAGGTTGGGGGTGGTTGGATGATAGGTTTCCTATTGCAAAAAGATAGATCTGGTGTTGACACTCGGGGAGGTCACCTGTTCAACCACAATGTGGCCGTTGTCTTCTGGACGGGGCTGGGCAGGTTGCTGTCTTTGGACGGGGAACACTACATAAAGGACTTGGTGGTCACATGTTAACACGGCTAAGGGCGGGCTCTGCAGCGGTGTTTGCGTGTGGGCGGGCACCTTACGCTGCAGAACGCGTTCCACAAAGTGTGTCAAGTGCAGCTCTTGCGGGTCTGCTCTGTGGCCTGCTGGAACAACCCTACAACCCTGGGCGTCGGACTGCAAAAGTCTACAGGAATTGCAGGAAACTGCTGTTCAGGCGGTAAATAAAATGACAGCTGTAAGTATAAACTGGTTTCAAGCGAACTAAAACATGAAGAAGTCCCTTAAATGACTACAAAATATAATTGTCTCATACGCCGAAAAATGTCCAACCGCAGCTAACGGTTGTATCCATGCAATTAAGCTGCCGTTTTAAACCAGTAGTTTCCAAGTCATTCTGTAGTACAACAATGTCAGGACTTTTCGGAAAGCCCGCTTCATGTCACCCGAATAATTCGTCCCGAAGTTTGCCGCCATGGTGTCATCAATGATCCGAATGAATTCCTGCAATATAAAAAGAGGCGGTGCCACCAACTGTTTACACATAAGGCTATGACTGTGCTCAGTGTAAATGGAAGTTATATGCAGAAATATATAATTGTCTGGAAGTTATTATTGTAATTGTTGTTAACATTATTAACTGATTCCGAGCCGAAGTATAATATATCGCCAATTGTGACCTCCCATTTGAATAGAAGGACGATGTATCGCCATACTAGGTTCACCGTGTTATTTGTTTTGTTTCATGGTATCTTCCGCAACTGCACTGCTCAGTGAGCGGAGATTTACATTAAATAGGGTGTATGTTTAATGACTGTGGGGTTTTTGAAAATATTGCCGTTCCACATTTTGTATTCACCCTCTGTGGAGTTCATGCATCATGAAAGACAAATACAAAACTTGGAATGACAATATTTTTAAACACCCCACAGTCATTAAAAACACACCATGTAATACTTGTTCGTGTGATTGTGTACCGAGCGGTAGAGGGCCCACTTTACACACTTTGAGGCTTATCAGGCATACTGTGCTAACCCCATACTTTTACAGACCAATGGGGCTCGATCAGCGATGTGGCCAGTATCCCGCCGACCATATTTATTTCATGGAACCCATTTTAGGCTGGATCTACTTAGAAGCCTTGTTCATTTTTAATTTTTTTTTTAAATCCACTTCGATAAGGATTCGAACATATGACAAAGGGACTGGCGGGCAAGAGCAACAAAATATGATAGTGTGACATTGAGACAATAAGTTATGTCAAGATCTTCAGGAAAAACAAGTACAAACACATATATTATACTTCACAAGATATCAGATCTAGTGAATGAAATTCCTAGTACTAATGTGTGAAAAACATAAGGGCGCAATACACATCCTTGTCTGACACCCTTCTTTATTCACTGGAATGTTCCTAATATATGTTGTTGTTTTTTTTTTATTATTTGCAGAGCTTCGGCATCCGCGTTTAATTATTTTATTAGTTTGATAATTTCCTCATGTTACAGACTGTCATAAGCGTTTGTGTAGTGAGTGAAGTGTGTTTTTACTTCTATCCGTTTTTCTAATAATGTCCTGAGAAATTAAATGGCATAATTTGTGCGCCTTCCCTCTGCAAATCCATACTGTTCATCACTAATATCTAGTTTAGCATTATGTATTACTCTTCTCATAATTATTCTCCTAACACTTTTGCCGTGTGCCTCATAAAATTTATAATGCGAAAATGTTCACAAACACATGGTTTCTTCGGTATAGCTATAAATATAACTTTTAACAGGCTATTAAGAATGTACCCACTATTGTAGAAATCATTTTGAAATTATGTTACCATTTCGTTTTCAATCTCTTGTAAGATCTCAGTTTCCTCCAAAGCTATCGTTCTCTTGTCCGGGTGCCTTTACTTTCATTGTGCGATGTAGTGCAGCAAATATCGGCGAACCTTCACTATTTAAAAAAAAAAACAGTCGCCAGTGTCGACTTCATTGCACCGGATTTTATTCCATATGGCTCGGTCTCTTTCCGCAGCGCGGAAGGCGTCGCACAAAGCACGAACTCCATAGCTCTAGCTACGGCCTACGTGAGTCTTGGAAAAATTTCACTCGTGAACCGAAGGACGGGGAACGGAATCGAACCCACAACCTTCGGAGCCCGAGTCAAACGGCTTGACCACTTCGCCGCGAAGACTGCCCCCTTCACTATTTGCATCTGGTCTTTTACTATCACAAAGTTCTTAAATCGATTCTGTCCATCTATTTGTCGTTTATTATCACAAAGTTCTTAAATCGATTCTGTCCATCTATTTTTTTTTCCCTCGCTGACTTTGAACTCAAGTCCACACTGGACTGATGTTTTTTGTGCGTGTGGGCCAGCTTTCCCTATTACCAGTGTCCCTCGCCAGCAGGCGCCGTCCCCAAGTCAAGGACGATAAATCAACATTTTAGTCGAACTGACCGGTGTACTTCGCAGAACCCTCTACTTCGCCATCAGCACACCCGAAGATTAAGTGCGAGTGCTCTTATCTATTCAGCCATGCAGACGTCCACCCATCTATTGGACTATAGTAATGTATCCCATTAAAATTGCACCATCTATCGATTTGATATAGCCAGTGACATTTCGTGTTTTTCTACCTGTTAAGAAATGTATTTGCTGATACGTGGAATGTCACCTACATGTTGCCGGAACCGGTAAGGGAAGCACGGAATAGTAACTCTACCATCCTTTCATGCATGTCGTCAGAGGCGACCAAGGAAGGGTTGTGCTTAGGGCAGTCTGTCCCCATCGTGTAGAAAACTTCAGCGGCAAAATCCAATGAGCTATGAACTAGTCACGTAAGGGCGTGTTTACCTCCCAAGATATTACCTGGGTACCCATTGTAAGCCAGGTCTACCTGGAAGCAAAGATCAATTTAAAAAATAACACTTTTTAACGCACTTCGATACGAACTCGAAGCCATGTTCACGGGGCCAGTAGGCAAGTCTATTAGCCACTGCACTACTGCGGCTCCCTAGAGTGTTTTATCGATGTCTATATAGAGTTCCTCTCACTACTGCCAAAAGATTGTTTTTGGTTCACACACACAATGTAAACTGGCGAACCCATGTCAACGCTTTGCTATATTATTATTTCGCGTATTTCAGCTATACGGTCAGTGCAGGACATGAGTGGACGGACGTCTGTCTGCATGTCCAAACCTTAGTTGTTTATCAAAGGCATCTCTTAACCTCTCCAACATAATCCTGCTGAATATTTTCCTAGGAACTGACACTATTTGTAAACACAGAAGCCTCAATGTTCCTATGTAAAAAAAAAAAAAAAAAGTTTAACATTCGAATAGTATCAGAGACTGTGCGTGTTATGTATTCAGCCAAAATCTGATGCATCTATTTACTGCATATATCATTCTGTAGCATGCACCAGACGAGATGCAGCGACATATGCCAGACAATACATCATGCAAGCTATTATTTGTGACTTCTATGTTTACATGCGCTAAGGGAATAAATTATTTTGAATTATATTATTGCTATAGAATTTTCGGACAAGCGAGTTGTGTTTTAACCAAAATAGTCGCTTGTTAAAGTTTGCAGAAGCCATAATGATTAATCTACATAGACCAGTTTTATGCAAACAGAAAGACATTATAGTCAGTTTAATATTACCTTGGTAGACAATTGACATTACTGTGCGAACATGTGTATATTTCAGCTTGAAGGATTTATCTAGTTATTTTACTTTTTCGTGTGTGACTTCTGCAGTATGTGCCTGACGAGATGCAGCGAAATATGCCAGGCAATAAATCATGCAATCTATTGGTTGTGTCTTCGGTTTTCAAATTTACTACGGGAAAACATTGTTTTGATATTATTTTATAATTTCATGTTATTCGTTAGATCTGTTTGTGTTGTTTCGTCCCTGATGAAGATTTGTATAATCGAAACGTCGTTTGTTGTGTCGTAGTATACTTATTTTTATTTTATAATTTTATTATATTTGTGTGTGTGTGTGTGGGGGGGGGGGGGGGGATTTCTCTCTGTGATGTACCTTCACCATTATGGAGTTCGTTCTAAGGTATGTACACTGTGTCCGTGTTTAGTATGATTTCCCTTGTCGCAGGAGCTAGACATATCTAACTGTATTTCCTATGGCATTATTCACACCTACTTCCAAATAGCATTTCTTCATTCCTCTGAGGCTGCGGTGAAATTCTTCTAGGCTTGTCAAGAAATCTTTGAGATTTTCTGCGTCGTCGAGTGTCTGTACAATAGTTCCAAGTGCGTTGACCACTTCTCGGACATGCAGTGCAAACGACGGGTGCTCTTTCCACTGTTGCGACGAGATGCAGTCTCCTGTTTCAGGAACGTAAAGCAGTTTACTTGTATCCGGAAAGAACACGAACAGCCTGTAGAAAAGTGAACCAGCAGTTTGTTAACTGATTCATTGCCAAACAAAAAAGTAAGTTTGGACCAAACATGGCGCACGCTCAAATGAACAAGTATTATAATGTCAATTTGCATTCACTGAGCACTGAAATTGAGGAAGAAGTGAAATGGAAATCAAAAAGAGAATAGGAATGGCCAAAAATGCTTTCAACGGCATGAAATCAGTATTAACATCTAGAGAGATTAATAATGCATTAAAAATGAGAATTGTCAAATGCTACGTATATTCAACGCTACTATATGGCTCGGAAGCCTGGACATTGAACAAGCAACTAGAAAGTCGCATAGAAGCCCTGGAGATGTGGATATACAGATGAATAGGTCGTATTTCATGGAAACAAAAACAATCAAATGCAGAGGTCCCTGAAAAACTGAGAATGAAGAGAGAGTTGATGAAAGAAATAAAGAGGAGACAAGTGAAATATTTTGGCCACGTTAAAAGACATGATACTCTTATAAAAACCATACTGAAAGGCAAGGTTGAGGGCAAGCGAGCAAGAGGTAGACAACGATACAAGTGGAAGGATAACATCAAGAGATGGACGAACATCAGCCTGACAGAATGTACAGTCAAGACAAGAGACAGACAGTGTTGGAGATCCATTGCGGAGGCGGCACCTGATTGATTGATTGATTGATTGATTGATTGATTGATTGAAAATGAGGAAGATACCGCGAAACGAAATAAATAATACGATGACCCCGTGGCGAGGGTTTACGGACGCAGTTCGTGATACCGCATACCGCGTTCGAAATACAGATGTGTTGGTTTTTTATGAAATGGCATGGGTGCCGGTCGTTCAGAAATCAATGGCAAACTACTGAACGTAAACTTCCTCGGGAATCCCGAACAGCCAAAAAATGCTGGGATTGACTGCTACTTCCGTAAAGCATATGCAACTAACTTTAAGTATGACGATAAATCGTCCGTCTGTACAAATGGGAGGTCACATTTGGCGATATATCATCCTCCGGCACTGAATCAGTTAAGCAAACAATTTAAACTGAAATACACCGACACGCAGTGACCGTTCTGGCGGCTGTGAGGTATGTATAGGGTGTTTTTGTAATGACTGTGCAGTTTTTTTTAAATATTGCTGGCGCAAGTTTTGTATTCACCCTCTGTAAATTTCATGCAACATAATAGGTAAATACAAAACTTGGACCGACAACATTTTCAAACACTGCACAGTCATTAAAAATACACCCTGCACATGCACACAGGTGGAGCGGCCTCATTGTTGAGCACTTTAAAAAAATTATAATATAAATATCATTCAAAATGGTTTAATAGGGTGATCGACAATGAAATAGCGAACGTGGCTTTGTTAATAAATAATATTATAATTTTCTTTTACCAGTATCGTTAGTCTTAAAGCAACATTTATATCATTGTTGTAAATCTTGCACAATTGATGGCGGTGACAATGATAAATTATGTAATGCATATAATTGGAACTTTTCAAGGGCTATAGAAATGTTAGTGACATTTGACCCCGTTGTTTCGCAGCATGTCAATAGCACGCACGCACGCACGCACGCACGCACACACACACACACACACACACACACACACACACACACACAGAGTAACACCACACACACACACACACACACAATCTGGACCTGCTAAAATCTATTTACCTCAATATTTAGGGCATGCTTTTCAAAACAAAACCATTTCTGTTTTAGCAAGTGGCATAAAATCAAGGAAGGAATTTGTAAAGAAAGCGACATATTTTTTTCAATAATTTTCGACTGCACGCCAAGAATCTGTCACACTAACATATATCGTTTGTAGTAAGAACTGTAGTGAATGTTAATTCTGATGTTGCAAGGCCAGAATTATTTCTTGGGGTTTATTCAGATTTAAACACTACGGGTACAGAATTATGTAATTATGGTCAAGGTGAACTCTTGACCGATTATATACTAGATGTTGAAGATATGCGTGGACAGGGCAATGTTAACGAGATATATTCTCTGGTAAGCTATCAAAAGAAAATTAGAAACATACATCCTACAGCCTGTTGTCTCTAAATTGTATCCCATTCGTTTAATTTAGTTGTAATTGGTGTTGCCAAAGTAGCATTTAAAAATCTTTTTTTTTAAATTTTAACATTATCTAAGAATTGTACAGGGTATACTTTTAATGACTGTGAGGCTTTTGAAACTATTGCCGTTCCAAGTTTAGTATTTACCTTATATGTTGCATGAACTCCACATAGGGTGAATACAAAACTTGGAACGGCAATATTTTCAAAAATCCCAGTCATTAAAAATACACCCTATACAATTTTTTTTTTATTATTTTCTGGATTCCCTTATAGGTTAAACATACTAAACTGTAATATTAGTAGATTAACACTAAAATCTTTAGTAATACAAGGTTACAGAGTAGAATTTTAAAAAGGCGCGACCTTCGAGATTTCAAGCGAAGTCATGAGCAGTTTAAATGATATAATAGACTACAATTCTAGACACGTGAAAACAAAGCATACAGCTCAATGTTTGTTAAATCGGATTGCGTCTTTTGAGTTCGTTTGCGCTGTCATTATATGGAACAATATTCTGTTTAAAAACACCTTATGGCTTATCTGGCATGCGTTGCTAGATCCATATTTTTCCCTTTTAAATTAATTTCTGAAATGTGGCAGGGCTGGGATGTGCCCTAATTATAACTTCTCTTCTGAGGTTGAACGAAACTGGGTAGAGGTAATGGAGGGGTGGGGGTATATGCCAATCAACACTGGGTGGTGGCATGGTCAGTATCACGCTGGCCGCCATTACTTCCGGAGAATCCCTGGAACCCATTTTAGACTGGGTACACCTGGGAGCCCAGATCTATTTTTTTTTAAAAATCTGAATTGGCCCAGCTGCAGATCGAACCCATGACCACATGTCGGCAGGTGAGCGTCAGGCTATTATAATACCGTGGTGCCCAATTTTTATTGATTTGCTCATTAACGATTGATAGCCACGAGTAGTCTTACTTTTCAAACAATGTGTAGGCGAAAACTCGAATTGAGAGATCGGATGTTATCGATTTCCACTGTTGCTTTAACACCCAGATTTCTTCTGTGGTAATCTCGTAGTCAGCTTCTGACGGCACTGCCTTTAAGTCCCAAGTCACGGCATTGTTCCACGAGTACCCTAAATTGTCATCTATGACATCGATTCCCTTTTTGCATGAGTTACCCATGGTTGTATGTCTGGGCCACAATTGAAAACGCCGACACCGGCTGTAAAGACATATATAAATTATTAGATGGTTGAATTCACTCAACTCATAGAACAATATTTACTACTAATCGGTAAGTTTTGTGTTTAGAAAGTGCAGAACATGGTACATTGTGGTGCGTTTATTCTTCCTCTTCGCCTCCTCCTCCTTTTGCTCATTCTTCTTCTATTCATCATCTAACTCTACATCTCTTCTTCCTATGTTTCTTCTTCTTCATACAGCGTTATTTTTTCTTGTTCCTTCTACTTCCCGCCTTTATCTTTATTTCTTCTTCTCTACCCCATCCACCGCCTCCTCCTCTTCTTAGTTACTTTTGTATGGGGAATTCATTCATTCATTCATTCATTGGCACCTTGCCGTCTTGACAGACGATAGTTTGTGCTTTAAAAAGGCATAATAACTTTTGGAGTTATTGCCTCTCCGTAGCACAAAGCCTGGGCTAAAATATAGAGATCATGTGTTGCCCATGCAGCATGATCCCTCTCTCGGCCTGCCTAGTTCACTCCAGAGGAAAGGTAACACCCCTACATCTGGAACAAGACAAGCTGCAGAAGCTGCCGGATCAGCAAAGCAATGCTCTAACTGTCCGCCTGTCGGAGCTTCGATCCTAGACCAGTCGCCAACCAAGGCTTAGGGCCTGGTCTGCCCTGCCATGACAATTTTGTCTTTAGCTTGCATTTCCTCGCACCAGGGTAAGGCTTGTACCCTCCCAATTGCGCTCTTCCGCCCGAAGCCGTTGGCACAATGTGGGGTGTCGGGTTTGGTAAGCGCCGCCCAACGTTCGGCGCTAACAGAAACCAGGTAGTACCGTCTACTGTTATACGGTAGCTCAGTCATATCTGACTGAGCTACCGTATAACAGTAGACGGTACTACCTGGTTTCTGTTAGCGCCGAACGTTGGGGAATGGGGAATGCCTCACAACTAATTTTGCACCTGTCCCATTCAGTGCGTCCAATTCCGGCATACATTTGTTTCAGGTCTGTTCGATGGAGCAGATTCCTCTCAAGATTACAGGTTATGTCTTCCTCTATGTGTGTAAACCACGAAAATATACTAACACAAACAGAAGGACAGACACACAGACAAAAAGAGAGACGGGTGAGTCGAAGGACGGTACGACAGACAGACAGACGGAAGGACCAGGCAGATCTTTCTATTAAATAGATAGACAGACTTATCTTTTCTATTCGTTCACTGTGTTTTTATCATTCTTCTATAAAACCACATCCCCACAGCTTCCACGCTATTCCTCTCTTGACTGCTAATTGTCTATGATTGGCTTCCATACAATACGACTGGATAGCTATAGATCGAAAGAACTATTTTTCTTATTTCAATTTACAAAGATAATATACATAGAATATTCTTCGCACTGTGAGATGCTGTTTTTGCTTGGGCTTTTGTATATTTAACTTCCTTAATACATCTTTCATCTGTTGTTTTCAAAGTACCAAAATACTTAAATGCATTAACTTATTTCAGACTGGGTCCATTGATTTTTAGTTGCCATTGAGAAGACATTTTCCAATTGTAACTGCCACTACGTCTGTTTTTCCTGTTATTTAGAAAAAGTCCTTTGATCTGACTTCCTGTTGCAATTATTTATACGTATCATCGCTTGTAACTGCGTTGCATTTTCAGTTTCATTATTGTAAGAATTGTGCATGCATATATATATCTATATTGTTTTAGTGTACCCGGCTGTCTACTTTCTGAATCTAAAACTATGAAACTACAAGACAATATACTTAAAATTGTGTCTTGGTCAGGATGCTTGGGATTGCTTGGATATTTCCGCTTCTTACGTTCAGCACCGCTTTAAATAGTGCTATGAACATTCTGTAAATTTGGAGTGCGCAAACTGTTTATAAGCATAAACAATTTCAATTTGGGACCTCTTTAAGTCCATAAGACCGTTCACAAATACTCTCTAATCCCTGCTCCTTTCTTCTAATTCTATAAGCGCCAAAAAATACATGTTTGTTTATTTACGAATTGTTTATAAACAATGTTCAGTTGTAATATGGAGACAAAAGGCCTGAATCCTGTAGTGCCAAAAGCGTTCAAGCTTTATATTGTCTCATCATCATTAGGCACCATATCGATAAGCGTGGGCGGTCATGTTTCGCTTTGGTACCTGGGGCGCAGAGGTGTTTCCAAGGCACCAGGGCCGGGTTATATACTGGCCAAGACCTATAGACGCGTCCTCGTCGAGCGTCCTGGGCAACAGGTCCCTTCGGGGTCCTGGCTAAAGTCAGTAGGATCGCCGATTCCTCCGAAGTCGGAGAGTGTCTGCCTGTACGGCGAGGAACCACCAGTCTGCACACCAATAAGCCAGACAGGGGACAACGGATACTCACGCAAACCTCAGGTCCTGTATGACATCACACTGATGTTGGACAACAGGATGTCTTCATCCGACATACAGGACTTTGCGTTGGAGCTCAAGCCAACGAACACAAGCAAGCAAGCTTTGGTACCTGATCATCAGAATCGTGGTTCAGCTCAGTGATTTTGTTCCGATCATGCCATTTGGTCAAGCCATCCAGATATTTGCTTCTCTTCCTTCGCCCTGTTCTCTTCCCCGCAATCTTACTAGTTGTCACCACGTTCTCCTGTTTATTTCTTCTCATAACGTGTCCAAAAAAATGTTGACTGTCTACGTCTAATGTCTCTAATCAGTTTACAATTTTAATTTGTTTCTTGAAGGTCTTACTCATTGTTGTTTCTGTCTGTCCATAGTATTCTTTGCATTTTCCTCAGAAACCCCATTTCCACTGTCATTAGATCTTTTTTTTCAGCTTGTCTGCTCATTGTCCATGTTTTACATCCATAAATGTTACATACTCCTGGAACATTAAGCATTCTTTGCTCAGATTGTCAAAGAACATTTGGAGATAATATAGGCCTTGCCAGCCATCTTAGAACTCACGGCTCCAAACGTTCAACACAACCAGATCCACACAAAAGTCCAGGTTCTATGTAGCACTCTTGTTCTCGTTGCAATTGACATCTTTTTATTGGTCTGTATGTTTTCCATCTTGCAAAAGGCTAACTTCGCCATAGAGATTTTTGTTCTGATCTCTTGAAGGCATCCCCATCGGATGTTATGACTGTTCGGGGACAGTTTCTTTCTAAGAATGTCAATAAGCAATTGTGAATTTCTTGATTTCTGAAAACCCATTCAAGTACGATATAATCATTAATATAGATGGATCTGATGTGCGGCACACAGAACTTGTGCGCCGTTACGGCCCTGTTTTGAGAAAGAACTCAGTGGAGCTTTGGCTGTGACTTTCAGTAACAGCTTAGCCGAATGAATAAGAACGTTCGCTCTTAAACTCCCGGTGTGCTGATGGCGAGGTATCGGATTCAACTCCGATCAGTTGGACTAAAATGTTGACTTCTCGTCCTTGACTTGAAGTCGGAGTGGGTTTGCCTAATGGCGAGGGGCGTTTGTAACTGGGAAAGCTAACCTACGCGCAAAAATCAATCCAGCGTGGACTACGCTTGAGTTCAAAACGAGCGAATGAAGAAAAAGAAAACATCACAGTAACAAAGGCAATAGCGTGGCTAGAGACACATGTACACCAGTGCATGTTTTCTCAGCGATTCCAGGAGTATGTTCAAGAAGACATGAGTTGAAGCAGAAGGCAATAGCGTGGCTCAAGACAAATGGTCACCCATGCATGTTTTCTCAGCGATTCCAGGAGTATGTTCAAGAAGACATGAGTTGAAGCAGAAGGCAATAGCGTGGCTCAAGACAAATGGTCACCCATGCATGTTTTCTCAGCGATTCTAGAAGTATGTTCAAGAAGACATGAGTTGAAACAGAAGGCAATAGCGTAGCTCAAGACAAATGTTCACCCATACATGTTCTCTCAGTGACTCCAGGAGTACCGTAAAGAATGAGTTGAAGCAGGAGGCAATAGCTTGAATCTCTGAGGTCAAAACTGACTAATATCTGTGTCGTTTTTTTTTTTTGCCTATACACGCAGATGTAAGAGAGTGTGTTGTAGAGTGCTTTTGTTAGTGTTTGGTGATACGTGCTTGCTTGTGTTCGTTGGCTTGAGCTCCAACGCAAAGTCCTGTATGTCGGATGAAGGCATTCTGTTGTCCAACATCAGTGTGATGTCATACAGGGCCTGAGGTTTGCGTGAGTATCCGTTGTCCCATGTCTGGCTTATTGGTGTGCAGACTGGTGGTTCCTCGCCGTACAGACAAGACACTTTCCGACTTTCGAGGAATCGGCGATCCTACTGACTTTAGCCAGGACCCCGAAGGGACCTGTTGCCCAGGACGCTCGACGAGGACGCGTCAATAGGTCTTGGCCCGTATAGAACCCGGCCCTGGTGCCTTGGAAACACCTCTGCGTCCCTGGTGATACGTGTTTGTTCCTTAGTACCGATGCGAACGAGAAGTTCGACTTGCGCGTTTGGTTGCTGTTGTGAGCGGACGAGCAATGAATGAAGTTGACATCGTGAAATCCCACAAGGAGGCAGAGCGAATAAATGACTCCAAAAGGGGGAGGGGCGGAGGTGATACTGCAACTTTAACTAGACTGCAAGAACACCACGTCAAATGTGGTGGAAGCAGACATGAGAGCCATAGAAGAATAATAAACAAACACATAACTGGTATCACGCCGAGAGAGGTATCGAGGAAACAAATGGACTAAATTTTCGATTTGAACTGGAGATGATCTGTCGACTAAAAAAAAAAAAAAAACAATTAGCTAGATAGATTACTAACCTGCTAAGCAACCAACCAACTAACAAATAAGATACCATGTGCTAACAATGCTATTTCAATGGTCCAACAGTTGATGTGTGTGTATTGTGTATAACACTTTTTTTCATGTCCTTTACAGGACTTCGCTGTCAACATCAGCATCTTTTAGCTGTCTGTTGATTTCTTGGCAAGATTACGCTCAGTAGTTTGCCATTGCTTTCTGAGCGGCCGGCTCACATACCCCGTAAGTTACCGACGCGATTCGAACCACTGCTGATTCTCACCGTCGTCACGTTATTTACGAGAGTATACGAGATTACGGAGAAAAGTCGCTAACCTCTAGACCAGGAAGCCGGCTGTATAACACTACCTGAAGAAAATCATAACATCAAGCGCAAGGGATGTGACAGAGATTAGAGATATAAATGAATTTTTTTTAAACATTGCATGTCGTTTACTTGACGATGAGATTTTACTAGCAAGTTAACATTCAGTTGTAAAATACATTTGTATTAGGACAATCTAGCTGGCGGTGGATTGCAAAATCATGTTGTTGTTTTTTTTTCCTGTGAGGCACAGTCGTCACATAGAGGTGGACCATGTAGACACAGGATCAGCGAGACCATGGAAACCCCGGAACAACCTGACCCAGGACCATTGACATCAAGGACTACCAGGACCAAGAACCACTGGCACCAAGGACTACCTTAACCAAGAACCAGTGACGCCAAGGACTACAAGGACCAAGAACCAGTGGCACCAAGGACTATTGGGACCAAGAATCACTGGCATCAAGGACTATCATGACCACAAACCACTGGCACCAAGGACTACAGGGACCAAGAACTATTGGGACCAAGGACTACCGGGAAAAAGAACCACTGACACCAAGGACTACAGGGACCAAGAACCATTGACACCAAGGGACTACAGGACCAAGAACGATTGACACCAAGGACTACAGGGACCAAGAACCATTGCCATCAAGGACTATCGGGACCAAGAATCACTGGCACCAAGGACTACCGACACCAAGAACCACTGGCACCGAGGACTACAGGGACCAAGAACCATTGGGACCAAGGACTGCAGGGAAAAAGAACCACTGACACCAAGGACTACAGGGACCAAGAACCATTGACACCAAGGGACTACAAGGACCAAGAACAACTGACACCAAGGACTACAGGGACCAAGAACCATTGCCATCAAGGACTATCGGGACCAAGAATCACTGGCACCAAGGACTACCGACACCTAGAACCACTGGCACCGAGGACTACAGGGACCAAGAACCACTGGCACCAAGAACCATTGACACCAAGGACTGCAGGGACAAAGAACCACTGGCACCAAGGACTATAGGGACATAAAAGACTTCACAAGAAAGCCTATAAGAAAATTAGCAGGCTTAGCTATTCCAGTGACATCAACTGTTTCATCAATGGCAATTGAAAAATATTCAAATTTTATAGCAATAACTTTCATCTGTGTTTTCAAGTCATCAGCCATTTCATCAATCCTTTCTGCTAATGTGTTTCTTGAAATAAATATGTCTTAGAATGCTTTCATTTTGTCAGGGCACACAGTTTCTAGAGTTTTCACATGATACTGTTTAACAGATTCAGTGCAAAACAAAAATTAGAATTGTACCTAACAAAAATGGAGAGCAGAAAATGGGAAGTAGGGGTGTGTCACAGTTATGGCTTAAAAGTTAATAAAATAGCAGACTGTTGAATTACATATCAAATTAAAGGGGGTTGCATAGGAAAAATAAAGTTAGGTGCAAGTCCTTTTTCAGGACGTTGCAGTCAACATCAGCATTTTTTGCTGTTATTAATTATCTCTTGGCAAAGCTTACGTTCAGTAGATTGCCATTGCTTTCTGAATGACCGGTACCCATATTAATTCATAAAAAAAACAACGCAAGGTGGTCTGATGCCAAATCGCCCGCAGCTGTGTTGCATAGGAAAACCTACTTATATAAGCCCATGGCAAATACGGGAAGTTGCTTAAGACGATTAATTGGGCCATGGCACTTAACAAGTTAATGAACTCATTATATCCTTGTGTGCACATTACAGTCACGTGACTTAGCTTATAACTGCAGTGCCAGAAGCAATATTTCCTGACGTAAATTCCCAAAGCACGTCTGTTGTTGGCTGAGATTATTTGTCAGTTTCTTGACATTTTGCATTTGGTGTATGATTTGCTTTTTTCCCCTTTGCGCTCGCTCGCTTAGAACTCAAGCCTAGTCCACTTATCGTGAGGCACATGACCTTCTTCATTAAGCATCTTCTGTGTGGTATGCTTGAAACAGCAGTCACCGTTGTAATGTCATGGTTTCTCAATTTTTTGGTTTAAAAAAATCAACAAATATAAAAGTGAACAGTTTGCAATATAAGAGGTGCTAAGTTGCAGGAAAACAGACAACTGAAATCTCTTAAAACTGTAAACTTGGAGTGCTGCATATTTATTTATTAAGTTTGGTTACTAAATCTACAATAACAATAAATTTAACTAACATTCATATATAGAAGCGAATACATAAATAAGTGAAAGAAAAACAATTTAATTATGTGGGCACAGAGAAGAAAACAAACCATCATTTTCCAACTGAAATGGAGCTAGGCTTAATAAAGGTCAAGATTATAATTGTTAATTTTTTTTTTACCAGTAGGCTATCGAAGCAATTTGCAATGGTTTGTAATACTCATTGTATATTTTGACCATATTGTTAATAGACGAAAATCAAAGCATTATAAAACTGAACTTAGTTGCGGACATCATTTGAATCCACAAATGCCGCATGCATCCCATATTTTCGACATGTCTAGTCTAGACCATTATATTTACATGTAGTCACCCTAAACACTAATAGATATCTAAAAACAGCTCAGTTTTAATGAATTACAGACTCTAGACACCACATGCACAAGAACCTATGGTGTAGGCCGCCACATGAACAATATCTTATTTATCTGGTGGACAGCACACCACCTTGGAGCAATAAGAACTTGATTGGACTACATCTTATTCACCTAGAATCTGCCTCAAACACTTCCATTTAAATGAATGTTCCTTGTGAGTGGCAACATTCATCTCAGAGTACAAGGTCTCTTCAAAAAGTATCTGACCTTTGACCAGAACACCTATATTTACTCACTTGCAGTTGCAGGTCTAAAAGCCTAATCCCATTCAAAGCTCTCTCCTTGGGACTGCACACGCTTCTCCCAGTGGTCCTGTCATTGTAGGAAGCATTTCACGAAGACGTCTTTGGAAATGTGGTACAACGTGGCCATCAAATCCCACATAATTTCTTTCTATGGCTCAAATCGAGCCCCATTCAGTGCTATTTTTAGCTTTGGGAACAGGAAAAAATTGTTAGGAACCGTGTCGGGAGTTTTAAGAACCAAAGGAATATTGCATTTGTCTAAGAAAGTCTTATTCAAATGCGAAGGACGGGCAGATACGTTGTCAACATATAGCTGCTAAGTTCGTTTTACCCACAGGTTCATTTGTTTTCTTCACACATCACCACGAAAGTGATGGATGACCTCCTTTGGTCACGTTTTGGCCTTCAGTTGCATACTTATGATGCACCAACTTGAGGAAAAACAAAAACAGTCAACATGACTTTGACGTTACTGAGAACCTGCCTTGTTTTTTGTGGCCTCAAGAATGTCTCCAGTGTGATGACTATACCTTAGTTTCCGGGTCGTACCCATAAATATTATGCAGTAATGTATGTGCAATTGCTGGTTTTCTAGTGACTGCTGCTTCCATCGACAATGAACCATAATTTTGGTGGCGGACTGTTGTGTTGGCACTCTGGCAACGGCCTTATGCATGTATACCTGTGCATGCTGTTAGTTTGTTCCACTTTGCACATGGGACAGTGAGGAGAGTTGTGTGCGATATTCACTGACACAGGAATGGGGCATTATAGGATTACTCTTTGTCGTGAAGTTGGAGCAACTAACCCATACTCCCACAACTCATCACCAGTGATCACAGTGTTCAGGAAGTCAGGGTCCCCCTTTGGCAGACTAGCATGTGCTGCAAGACTTCCAGCCAGGAATTGCTTCTGTTCCATCATATACAGCTTCAACACAAATTTCACTCTTCACGTGACCAAATCAACCCTCAAAACAGATTATACAGAACCAGTGCTTATCCCCTCCTCATCAGCAGGTTCTCAGATGGTAACACAACAGTTCTGCATGACCAGTCTGCACTTGGTCTATGACCATCATTTCAGTTTGTTGTGGATTGACCAGAATGTATCCCGCTTCCCACCATGTGCGGCCATCTTGGAAGCGGCTGTACCACTTCTTAATTCATGTGATGCTCATGGTTATCATCAAGTGCCTCCACAGATCTCGGTATCTGGTGGTATGGATCAACTCTGCTGATGATATTCCTCCATCTTTGCCCATCCAGAACCATTTCTATGGGTTTGCCCCTGGTATAACTGCTCATGGTATCATTGCCAAACACCTGTTGAATATTCTGACTGGTTTCCACTTGAAAACCACCAAGAATTTGGCAAATTTTGATACAATATAACTGCTCAAGTGTTCCATCATTTCGAGGCAAATGAACACCCAACGGGCATCCACTACACTCACTTACAGGCTGACGGTCATGCTGCTTGTTGACGGTGGAAAAACGCACATATGCGCATGAAGGTCATCTACACATTCCGACTGGATGACTTTCTCTGCGTGAATTTTTTCTGTAAGATAAATTAAGGTCTGATACTTGTTGAACAGGCCTGTTATGTAATCACTTGGGATCTGCAGCTGGCAGCTCACCTTTCACTAAACACGAATACCCGAATATAAAATATCACTAACACTTCCTATGCATGTTTTATATGCCTTACCTGCACACGTGACAGCATACTGATCTCCGCTACTAAGTTTACAAATCCTCGCTTCACGTATCATTAAACTCCTATGTAACAGCAGGCACATATTCTACCTGTTGTATCAACCGGTAAAATAAATTGTCATTAATTTTTCAGGACCGTTTTTAAACACCTCGAGGGATATTGTGTATACAGTGCTAGTGCTATGTGTTTTTTATAGACCAATCAGTACTGCAGGGGTAATGAGGTCAACATTACGCTGCCTGCCTTTACTTCCGCAGTACTCATTTAGGCTGGTTCAGCTTATCAGCCCTGGTAAATTTTAGAAATATGCACCAATGCAAATTCAAATCCATGACCGTCAGGACAGTATGCAAACGCGCAACCACGGATGCTACCATTGTTTGGTACAGGAATACATACACTATTAAAATGAACGAACACACTTTATTTTGAAAGGGTTCAGAATTGGGTACGTAGGCCAGTCTAACAATCTGCCGTTCTATCACTCTCTTTCATACATTATTTCATCCATTCATCACTTGAGGCTAACCGAGAACAACAATATAAAAGATATGCACTATAAAGGCATGGGGGAAAAAGCAAAAATCAACACCACATGACTCACTAATATTAATGATTGATGTGGCAATTGTCATTGTCTATGGGAAACATACTGTTCTACTTATTGTTCTACTGAACATACTGTTCTATTAAACATAATATAGATAGATTATGTGGTTGTTTCGGGATTCGAAATTTAAATATTGAGCACAACCCACTACTGGCAACGCCGATCGCATTCTGGTATGAACCTAAGGCCTATCCACGTCAATATGGAAGCACTATACTCGAGTTTCGCCCTTGTTTGAGCTCGTCAGTAGTGCATATCCCTGACCGGATCCGGAAACAGTCCCGGATCACGCGTGTGAAGCGGGCGTGTAACCACGCGGCACACACTGGACACACCAAATTATCACAGCAGAACACCACAACGCTACCCATCGTAGGCCATGCTCAAGATTGCCCAATCGCCGCGACCGACGTCCGTCAATCGATGGGACCCGAACGATCAGGACTTCTCACTGGCAAGGAACACCAGGCCTCCTAAATCCAGTGAGCAATAATAAATTGATTATGTGGTTGTTTCGGGATTTGAAATTTAAATATTGAGCACAACCCACTACTGGCAACGCCGATCGCATTCTGGTGTGAACCTAAGGCCTATCCACGTCAATATGGAAGCACTATACTCGAGTTTCGCCCTTGTTTGAGCTCGTCAGTAGTGCATATCCCTGACCGGATCCGGAAACAGTCCCGGATCACGCGTGTGAAGCGGGCGTGTAACCACGCGGCACACACCAAATTATCACAGCAGAACACAGCAGATGGGTAGCGTTGTGGTGTTCTGCTGTGATAATTTGGTGTGTCCAGTGTGTGCCGCGTGATTACACGCCCGCTTCACACGCGTGATCCGGGACTGTTTCCGGATCCGGTCAGGGATATGCACTACTGACGAGCTCAAACAAGGGCGAAACTCGAGTATAGTGCTTCCATATTGACGTGGATAGGCCTTAGGTTCATACCAGAATGCGATCGGCGTTGCCAGTAGTGGGTTGTGCTCAATATTTAAATTTCAAATCCCGAAACAACCACATAATCAATTTATTATTGCTCACTGGATTTAGGAGGCCTGGTGTTCCTTGCCAGTGAGAAGTCCTGATCGTTCGGGTCCCATCGATTGACGGACGTCGGTCGCGGCGATTGGGCAATCTTGAGCATGGCCTACGATGGGTAGCGTTGTGGTGTTCTGCTGTGATAATTTGGTGTGTCCAGTGTGTGCCGCGTGGTTACACGCCCGCTTCACACGCGTGATCCGGGACTGTTTCCGGATCCGGTCAGGGATATGCACTACTGACGAGCTCAAACAAGGGCGAAACTCGAGTATAGTGCTTCCATATTGACGTGGATAGGCCTTAGGTTCATACCAGAATGCGATCGGCGTTGCCAGTAGTGGGTTGTGCTCAATATTTATAATATAGATAGCTACACCTCACATTAATATTACACATCTGATATTAAAAAGTGCTGTTTACAGGCTACTGTGCTTTAGTTTAAAATCCATATTTAAGAGATATATATGGTAAGTTAGTTAGTTAGTCATGGTTCCAACTTCACGGCAACGTGTCGTCCCCATTATGCTCCATTCCCTGCCAGCGAATATCACACAAAATGCTCCTCACTATCCAAGTGAAAAGTGGAATAGACAGTAGTCTCGGCACTCCAACAAGCCCGCACAGGTGCACTGTGCATAATGCCGCCGCCAGAATGCCAACACAAAATTCATCCACGAATACCAGTTCATCGTCGATGGACTCGGCAGTCACCAGAAAGGCCTCATTGACCTGTTTCTTTTTTTCTCCACATGGCTCGGTCTCTTACGGCAGGGTACCCCGCCGAAAGTGTCGCACAAAGCACGAACTCCGCAGCTTCAGCGCCGACTTCCAGGAGTCTCCCGAAAAATGCACTCGTGAACCGAAAGGGCAAAATCAAAAGTCAATTCACCAACCACCGGTAGCCATTGTTCCGAAACATCAAGTCACTGTACAGGACAGCTGTAAAAGCATTTCACGCGAATTTCACAGCTCATGGTGTCGCCCACGCACTCACTCAGTAGCAGGGCAACGGAACCATGTACTATCAGTCCAACATGAGGAAAATGCGATTGCAAACCGCAGCCACGAGCATAAACACGCCACAGGCCTCAATAGTTCAATGCCTAACCGCCATGTTGGCGACCAGAAGATATGTGTGTGTGTGTGTGTGTGTGTGTGTGTGTGCGTGCGCGTGTGGGTAAATGTAATATTATATTTTAAAAGCTATTAATCAACGATTACAATTATTACTGTTTAATAGAAAACGATATTCCATATAATTGTTAACATCTATATGATAAAATGCATTATACATACAATATAAAATAATATTTAAAAATTGCATCTACATATAGTTACAGTTATAAAAAGTTAATGAATACTCTTATATATACTATATACATATAAGAATTTTTTTTTTTTAAATTACATTACATAGAAGAAAAAAACATTTAATTGATGTGGAAAAGAAATAAATAAGAGTAAACATCTAATGTGCTGTTGAAGAAAAATAAAAAGATGAGTTAGAAAATTTTCACGTATTTAAAATAGATGCATTATTTTTATGAAAACTTTGAAAATGTCTTAAAGATTTTATCATTATATATTATAACGCATATGCCTGTAGATAAACATTTTATAAAACTTTGAGAAAAATGCAACAATTATTTAAATTACATATATAGCAATGCTACTAAAAGTTATGTCCCTTGATATAACTTTTCTTAAGTTAAGTCCCCTCGCTATATATTAACTATAATGTAATTAAAAGAATTAAATTTTATTACGTAAATAACTGTTTGTAAACTAACAAACTATGCCAGTTGCCTGCACGGGAATGAGAACATCTGTAGAAAATTTCATCTCAATCAGATGGACCGTTCGCGAATGCATAAAGGAAATACATTGTCTTTATATATATATATATATATATATATATATATATATATATATATATATATATATATATATATATATATATATACTAGCTGACCCTGCCCGGCTTCGCCCAGACCCTGGTGGGGAGCATCTCATTTAATTCATATAAGTAGTCATATAAGTTCTCGTTCCCGTTACCGACTGACTGACTGTCTGTCTGTCTGTCTGTCTGTCTGACCTGGCCCGGCATTGCCGAGCTCCTGGTGTGGAGCATCTCATTTAATTCGTATAAGTTCCCGTTCCCGACTGTCTATCTGTCTGTCTATCTGTCTGCCTGACCCTGCCCGGCTTCGCCCAGTCCCTGGTGGGGAGCATCTCATTTAATTAATTCATATAAGTAGTCATATAAGTTCCCGTTCCCGACTATCTGTCTGTCTGTCTTTCTGTCTGTCTGTCTGTCTGACCCGGCCCGGCATTGCCCAGCTCCTGGTGTGGAGCATCTCATTTAATTCATATAAGTAGTCATATAAGTTCCCGTTCCCGACTATCTATCTGTCTGTCTGTCTGTCTATCTGTCTGCCTGACCCTGCCCGGCTTCGCCCAGTCCCTGGTGGGGAGCATCTCATTTAATTCATATAAGTAGTCATATAAGTAGTCATATAAGTTCTCATTAAATTCATACAACAAAAAAAGTAACTTAAAAGAATGTCCTTCCACACACCATCCATTATTTTTAATGAAAACTCTTTCTAATCACCTGCATGACTACAGTAACTTCTTAAGCAAAAAAAAGATGAGTTACAATGTTATGCATTGTGCATTATTTTTATGAAAACTTTGAAAATGCCTTACAGATTGTATCATTATTTATTATAACTCATATGCCGGTACATAACTATGGACAAAGAGTTTATAAATCTTTGAAAACGATGCCACAATATGACTATAAGTTATACAGAAAAGTTATGCCCCTTGAAATAACTTTTACAGAGTTAGGTCCCCTGAAATATATGAAATTATGATGAAAAATGAAAAATGAAATAATACTGAGTAAGCAGGCGATTTCACACTAACAAAATATCACAGTTGGCAGCGCTGGATTGAAAGGAAGGCGTGTAGAAAATTTCATCTCAATCGGATGGGCCGTTCGCGAACGCATAAAGGACATACATTTGGACGGAGATCCTTTTTTATATATATATATATATATATATATATATATATATATATATATATATATATATATATATATATATATGAGACAGTATGGAAATGTCACATACCGCCTAATTTTACGGGGGAAATATAAACTGGAATATTTTTAAAAACCGAGAGGTCAAGGGCCAGGATTGTTTTTCTGATGGTCATAGGTTGAGCGGGAGTGCATGACTGAATAGCGGCAAGGCCATCCTCTATTGTTGACTAGCAGTTTCTCAGGGAGAGGAGTGCCAAATGTATTGTACCTTTGGGTTCAAGCTGTCAGAGGGACAATGGTGAACTTTAGAGGCAGCATAATTTATGAGTACAGGCGGCATTGGAAGTGACCTTAGCTGTCAGAGGGGGACGCTATACTCCAAATTTATGGCGGCGGGAAGGATGGACCCGACCATGAACCGGAAAAATAATATAGATTTGGGTTAATATGATGCAGAGTATGCAAATTAATCAAGGTACGCGAGGTACGGATTGGAGGACCTTCGGGGGGTGAGAAAATACATGGTCACGTGATTCCAGAAAGGCGCCAAATCGAGCAGGATTTATACGCGGTACAGCAACCAGTTGGGGAGATAAGCAGATGTGAGACGGCCGAGTGCAGATACTCAAAGGCTGTTGGGACCAAGAAGGCTGTGGAAACTCTGGTCGGGCAGATATACCCGAGGACCAAAGAAGCACGGACTTAAGTGTTAGAAGAAAGAGCCGCCCAAAAGAAACTATTGATTGCTGCTGTCAATTGCAATCATTAAGGAAAGTCACACAAGACTAGAGTGGGCTAAGAGGACACACGTTTGATGGGATCATCCAGAGAACTGCGTCGTACAAAGTTGGAAGGAGCCTGACTTCATTGGAAAGTGGCGACCAAAGCACCCGTAGGCGGGCGAGCAATTATCCACTGGACAGGACTCTTACGTTGTCGCTTGATCGATTGCCTGGGTAAACTAGTGGATGGTCATTTGACGGTGGTAGTTCGTGTGTGTGCATCCTTCTTAGATTTATATACTTTCTTGTCAGATTTGCGTACTTTTATATTCCTCTGATTGATATGTGACTAGTTATTGGTTTAATTGCAAGTCCTTAGTTTGATGGTATTCCCTTGATGCTAGTTACCTGACATTTTTCCATAATAATTTGAATTGATTTCGCACGACACTTTGTATACTTTGTAATGTCTTTTGAGAAGCAAATAAACTTGATACAGTGTTAGCTTATTCTTTTGAATGCCTATACTATTGTCGGTTAGAGTAGTGTTGTATTCGTGACCTGCATACCTGTATACTTGTGAGGTTGGTAGATAAAACCAAGGGTAATCAGATTTAGTGGTTATCTCTACGACCGGAAGACGGACAATCTTTATCTATCAATCCTTTATTCTTTACACCTCTCTTCCTTCCTCTCTCTGACCTTTATTCTGCTCCTTCTCTCTCTCTCATCTCTCATCTTCGTGCTATCACAAAATTGGCGCTGCGGAACAGGATCTTCCAAAGTAGCTTTTGTCTGCCTGCCTCAAAGTTAGGGTTGGAGACAGACTCACATACAAGTTGTTGTATTTAGTTGATAGTTTATTGTTGTTAGTTTGGCAGTTGTAAGTGCTTTGTTCTATTAGGTCTACTAATCTTACAGTTGTTCAGTAGGCTGTCAAAACTGTTAGTAGGAGTTTCTAGTAAGTCTACTCGGTTAGGGACTCTTGGTTTAAGCACACTCGGCAAACCCACTTGACCGCAAGAAGAAAAAAAAAAACCCAGAAGAAGCCGAAGCAGCAGAGTCAGTCCTGTCCGGAAGCGAGTCTAGTAAGTTTTTTTCTAAAAGATCTCAACGACGATTACAAACATGACTACCAGAAGTACACGCTCTGCAGCATTAGTCGAAAACAGCGAAGGGGCGTCGGCCTCTGTGCAGGGCAATGTTGATTCTCACCCCACAACATCACCATGTGAACAAGTGAAATATGTAATGATACCCACTCGAAAGAACATCAATACTTTCGGGGGCCCACACGGCCCCACTGTTAATGAGTATCTACGGGAAATCCGTTCAGCGTTCAGAGCGGGCATGATGGGGACAGCTGACAAAGTTGACCTTATCATCGACACCATTTCACCGCACGTGCAAAGAGAGTTAAAGCTGCACACCTCTGAGAAGGACCCCGAAAAGATGTTGGAGGTTTTAGCGACCATCTACGGCGACAAACGAACCCTCCTAGAACTAACGGCGACATTTTTCTCCACCAGACAAGGTAGCCGGGAGTCGATCGTCGACTTCTCCCATAAATTGCACCGGGAATTCGAGGAGGTGGTCTGCGCACAAGAGAGACAGAACGTCTCACCTTTTCACGAGTCAATGCTCAGAGACCAGTTTGTCGCGCAGTTGAGAGACGATTTACCTCGGCAGATGATAAAAGAAAGGCTCATTGACGAGCCTTCCATGTCTTTTCTAGCTGCTCGTGATTGTGCAGTGCGATGGGCCAGCGCTAAACACACTCTGCAGACTGAGGTGTACAACGTTGAAGCCACAGTGGGGAACCGTAACAGTGACCACAGGCAGCAGAGCACTGGGCATGGCCGAAACAACGAACAGAAGGGCATTCCAGCAGAAAATGACAGTAGGGGGCCACATGAACAGTCGGGCGAGGTAGATGAACTTAAGCGGAAGATGGCGCAGTTAAAAATGCAATTGTCGCATCTTGTGAACGGCCGGGGACAGCCCCAGCCAAGGTCCCAGAGACAGCAAAAACAGATTCGTTGTGATCTTTGTGGCCGGGTAGGGCATATTGCCAGATTTTGTAGGGCACATTTAAACTAGAATCCCGTACAGCTACGAGTCAGGCCGCGGCGGGAAGGTTCAAGGACTCACCAATAAAAATGCTGGGCGAGCGCCCAGAGACAATGATAAGCATTGACGGTAGAAATGTAAGATGTGTTCTGGACACTGGCTCACAAGTTTCCACGATTTCAGAGGAGTGTTTCAATAGACTTTTCAGACATTATAAGTTAGATTTAGATAATTACATTAGATTAACATCAGCAAATGGCGTTTCAATACCATATTTAGGATACATCAGTACCAGTGTGCAAATAGGGACTGATAGTGTTGATAGATGTGGAATTTTTGTTTTAAAAGATGTGAGGGGCACCGAGAACAAAACGCCCTGTATATTAGGGATGAATGTACTAGCAGAGTTGCCAAATGTTAGCAGGTTTTTTCAGTTCAACAGGCCAGCAGACAACAATGCAAGTGTTGACCTAGATCGGAAGAAAGTGTGGGTGACAGGGGAGGCCAGGACTCACATACCTGCCCGCTCGCTGGCTGTCCTGCTAGTTAGGGGTCGCGCGGGGTTAACAGACAGAACGGTCGTGTTCGAACCAGGCAGAGATCTTGACCACAAGGGTTTAATTCTGCCTTACTGCTTTACTAGGTTAGAGGGGGAGGGGGGGGGGCGTGTGCCAAATACAGATAGTTAACATGGGTGACGAAGATGTGTTTTTAGCGAGAGGTACTCAGGTGGGAGAGATATCCGATGCCACAATTGACCTGACTAGACATTTTAGAGTGGTAGGAACGCAACAAATAGAGTTGTCTGCTAAACCAGACAGTGGGGAGCAGAGACCAGACAAGCCCCTTTTTGACTTGACTGAATTTGAGGGAAGCGATGAGGAAAGGATGCAACTTGAGGGACTGTTAGCAAAATACGACTGCCTATTCGCGAAAGATGACACCGACATTGGGTTTACTGACAGGGTAACCCATAACATACTTTTGACGGATGAAGTCCCCATAAAACAGCCGTACAGGAGGATTCCTCCTGCCCTGTATCAAGAAGTGAAAGATCATTTACAGGGGTTGTTAGACAAGCAGATAATAAAAGAGAGCTGTGGTCCCTGGGCCTCTCCGATAGTCTTGGTCCGAAAAAAGGACGGCAAATTGAGAATGTGCGTGGACTTCAGGGCATTGAACATAAAAACTAAAAAGGACGCATATCCACTTCCAAGGGTAGACGACTATCTAGATGCGTTAGGGGGCGCGAAACTTTTCTCGTCTCTTGATTTAGCTAGCGGTTATTACCAGGTGGCGATGAATCCAGCAGACCAGGAAAAGACAGCGTTCACTACACCCTTTGGGTTATATGAATATTCACGACTTCCAATGGGACTGGCAAATTCAGCGAGTACATTCCGACGTCTAATGCAGTCGTCGCTTCATGATTATATGTTTAAGTTGCTTTTAGTGTACTTAGATGACATTCTTGTGTACTCCAGAGATTTTAGTGAACATTTAGTAAAACTAGAGGCCATATTTGATAGGATACAGGTGTTGGGCTTGAAACTAAACCCAGCTAAATGCGATTTCTGCAAGAAAAAGGTGCAATTCTTAGGCCATACTGTGTCTGCAGAAGGCATAGGAGCATTAGAAGATAAGGTACTGGCAATCAAAAAAGCTCCCATACCTAGAACGCAGACTGAGTTACGTTCATTTTTAGGTCTGGCCAGTTACTATCGCCGGTTCGTATCCAAATTTGCCACGATAGCTAGACCACTCCATGAATTAGTAGCTCAGCTAAACCAGCAGCACACAGACCCGAGAAAGAAGAAGAGTCCTATCGGGCAGCTGTGGTCTACAGAATGCGACGAGGCCTTTAACAAACTTAAAGAAGCCCTAACGTCAACACCATTACTAGGCTTCCCAGACTTCACCCTCCCTTATATTTTAGAGTGTGACGCCTCATACACTGGTCTGGGTGTTGTTTTGTCCCAAATCCAGAATGGTACAAAGAGAGTGCTAGCGTATGCTAGTCGTACTCTCCGCCCATCGGAGAGGAAAGCAAAAAGTAGTTCTAAGTTAGAACTGTTGTGTTTAAAATGGGCGTTAACGGAAATGTTCCGTGGCCTCCTATTATGTGGACATACTGAGATTTACACTGACAATATGAATTTGACGATGTGGCATAAAGCGAAACTGGGTGCCATTGAGCAGAGGTGGATCGCCCAAATGTCTATGTTTGATTATGTAATAAAACACAGGCCTGGGCGAACTAACGGTAACGCTGATTACTTGTCTCGATTCCCGCTGGAAGGACCGGGGGGAGACGAAGAAGAAGAAGGTGACATCGCCATTTGCTGTGTTGCAGCAACATGCATTCCGCCAGCCCTAGGAATAGCTGGTACTGTTGATAGCCGTCCAACGGCAGATTTTAATGTAGAAAATGCTGATGTGTTTTTAAAATGCCTTGATGTAAATAATGTTGATGAATGTTCAAAATTATGCATTGATGTAAATGATTGGTGGGGATGGTGTGGTAGGATCTGCTGCTGCTAGAACAGCAGATGTTTTTAATGTCCTTCCCACACACACCTTGCCGTCTTACTCAACGGAGGATATGGAGAGATTGCAGCAAAATGATGTAAATATTAATGCAGTATTTGATGTTGTATCGCGTAAACTTGTGTTGTCAAATGAATCTATGAAAAGGTTGCCCCCTCAGATGAAGAAGTGGATGAGGCAACGCAAGAAGTTATGTGTACTAGATGGGTTGCTGTATAGAAGAATCAAGGGGACAGGTAGGACAGAATTGCTGCAATTAGTGATACCAGAAATACTGCGGCTAAGGATACTGGAGTCAGTTCATAGCGTAGGGCATCAGGGGAGAGATAGGATGATAAATATTTTGAAGAGCAGATGTTTCTGGGTAGGGATTACTGCAGATGTAGATAAATTCTGTAGAAGTTGCCACAGGTGCAATGTAGCGAAGCCACAGCACGTCAAGATTAAGGGGCCGGCAGGTAGTTTGTTAGCTTCGAAACCGTTTGAAGTTGTAGCGATGGACTTTACGCTACTGGAGAGGGACTCGAGGGGATTCGAGAATGTGTTGGTCATCACAGATGTCTTCTCTAAATTTACTATTGCTGTCCCAACCAGAGACCAAAAAGCAGCAACTGTGGCGAAGGTTTTAGTAGAGAAGTGGTTTTTATATATGGGTGTGCCAAGGAGACTGCACTCTGACCAAGGTAGGAACTTTGAATCTTCGGTGATTGCTGAGTTATGCAAGACATATGGCATAGAAAAGAGTCGCACGACAGCATACCATGCTTGCGGGAATGGCCAAGTGGAGCGATTTAACAAAACTATGCATGATTTACTCAGACCCCTCGAGGCTAAGGAGAAGAGGAGATGGTCTGATCACTTAGCCGAAGTGGTGCAGGTGTATAACTCAACGCCTCGACAGGATTTTCACCTCACTACCTAATTTTCGGACAAGAGCCTCGGCTGCCAGTGGACTTCATGTTAAATACAGGCACCAAAGACAGGGACACCAATGCAAGTGAGTATTTGGAAGGGCATCTTTCACGTTTGCGTGACGCGCACGTCCGGGCTAGTGAACAGCTGAAGAAGCATGCCGCCATTAGGAAAGATAGGAGTGACAAAATGGCAAACTCTATTCCATTGCAAGTTGGCGAACTTGTCAGAAAAAGAATCCACTATAAGGAGAGGGCGAAAATACAAGACATGTGGTCCGAGGACATGTACATAGTTGCTAGGGCACCCACCATGTCGGGAGGACCATATGTGATCAAAAAGGTTGGAGGAGATGGATCGCTAATTAGGATAGCCGGCCACGAAATGCGGCGTTGCGAGGACGGAGCAGAAGAAGAGGACATAACGACGTTGGGGCTACCAGCACAACCTGATGTCCCAGCGGCTGTCGAAGTTTACCAAGACATTCCAGGCAAACCAGAATGGTACGCGTTCGAGTCTGGGGACCTGAGTAGACGGAGGTCTGAGAGGATCAGACGTCGTAAAAGGGAGTGATAGAACTTCGACATGAGGGTAGGAGATATTTTGAGTATTAGCGAGTTATGACGTGGTTGTTTCATGTGGAGTATGATTCGAATTGTCTCTGTGGCTCTCTAAAAAACGGAGTGTTCCCCGTGGATAGGGGGCTAGCTTGTTATGGTTGTCAGACGCGAGCATGGTTGTGCACCTTGATTTTGCACATTGATTTTTTTTTCGTTACAATGGGAAGTAGCGCTGTAAGGAGTTGATATTGTTGATATTGGTTTCATTTTGGTGTCTTTATGTGCACCCTTTGATGTCTGATTTTGTTGTCTGGGGGAATCCCCGGCATGCCAGGTATTGAACTGTTTTTATTGTTAATATTACTTGGTTACTATGTTGTTAGGGTGCACGTCAGAAGTTTTAACTGCCTTATGCACTGGGAGAGCAGGGGATACAACCAGTATTTTTTTTAATTATTATTATTTGGGGTGGAAGTTCCAAAAAGAGTTTTCCCCTTAGGCATCCAATATTGTTTATGAGGGATGTCAGATGCGGAACCAGGGCTTCGATCTCAAGGAGGGATGACGCTATATTGAAGGTGGGACCCATCAACTTTTGGTAGGTGGGCATGAGACAGTATGGAAATGTCACATACCGCCCAATTTTACAGGGGAAATATAAACTGGAATATTTTTAAAAACCGAGAGGTCAAGGGCCAGGATTGTTTTTCTGATAGTCATAGGTTGAGCGGGAGTGCATGACCGAATAGCGGCAAGGCCATCCTCTATTGTTGACTAGCAGTTTCTCAGGGAGAGGAGTGCCAAATGTATTGTACCTTTGGGTTCAAGCTGTCAGAGGGACAATGGTGAACTTTAGAGGCAGCATAATTTATGAGTACAGGCGGCATTGGAAGTGACCTTAGCTGTCAGAGGGGGACGCTATACTCCAAATTTATGGCGGCGGGAAGGATGGACCCGACCATGAACCGGAAAAATAATATAGATTTGGGTTAATATGATGCAGAGTATGCAAATTAATCAAGGTACGCGAGGTACGGATTGGAGGACCTTCGGGGGGTGAGAAAATACATGGTCACGTGATTCCAGAAAGGCGCCAAATCGAGCAGGATTTATACGCGGTACAGCAACCAGTTGGGGAGATAAGCAGATGTGAGACGGCCGAGTGCAGATACTCAAAGGCTGTTGAGACCAAGGAGGCTGTGGCAACTCTGGTCGGGCAGGTATACCCGAGGACCATAGGAAGCACGGACTTCAGTGTTGGAAGAAAGAGCCGCCCAAAAGAAACTATTGATTGCTGCTGTCAATTGCAATCATTAAGGAAAGTCACACAAGACTAGAGTGGGCTAAGAGGACACACGTTTGATGGGATCATCCAGAGAACTGCGTCGAACAAAGTTGGAAGGAGCCTGACTTTATTGGAAAGTGGCGAAATCACTCTGAGACGGACGGTGATCAGACCAAAGCACCCGTAGGCAGGCGAGCAATTATCCACTGGACAGGACTCTTACGTAAGTTGATTAAGATTAGTTTGTATACCTGTTAGTCTATAGTCGGGCGCGGTAATGGTACTTAGGTTTAGAAAGCAATGGCAAGCTACCGTGGATAAATTTACCGAGGAATCGTGAGCGGTCAGTGAAAGCTAGGATTGACTGTGACGTCCTGTAACGGACCCGTAACTAGCTAGCTAACTATAATAACAGGCTAAATCAGGGAGCATTGGCAAACTACAATGGGCCGATAGCGGGGATTGACTGCGACTTAAACCATACTAGGGGTCATTATTTGCGAACGGGAATAGTAGCCTCAAAAATCCCAGATTTATTTCTCAATAGAAATGTAAACACGACAGGACAGTTAGGGCGGATACTAGACTCGGCCAGAGGTCAAACCAAACAATGGGACCCGCTGGCTACTGCATTTAAACGGACCCGGAACAAGCCTGTGAAAAAAAAGAATGCAGTGTTGTGTAGCAGAGGGGAAATCGGGGTCAGGCTCTGTTATGATTAGCGCGAAAGACAGTATCGCCCTGCGAATTTAAAGTCGCGGGTTCGGATCTTCACGGAAAACCGGAAATAAATGGTTACTAACTGTGTGGGTTTAGGTAGTCGATGTTGACGGCCCATAATGATGGTTAATCATGAGTGGTCTTATGTACTGCAAAAGATTATAATGATTGTAGGAGTTTTAGTGTAAAAGGGCATTTCATATATGTGATTTTTGGGCAGAATATGTGTCCCACCTTGTTGTCTTATGATTATTGTTGGGGTACCAAGCTGCAATGATATTGTTGATGATGTAGATTTATGTTGTTATTAATAATGACTATGATATACACAGTGGGTTCATGGCTTAGGTTACATATAGACGACGCATGAGGGGAGCTGAAGTCATTATTGATCAATAGCTATGTTTATGATGTGTTGATTGTTTTGTGATTAAGGACAGGGGGAATTTATGTTGTTGAGAATGCATATATATAAGCATGTATAATATTAATACATGCTGTTGAGGACGATGATGGCGCCAATGATAAGGAGACATAGCGCCAGTACGTGTCACTGACGTATTGTGTTGTCGGCCTCGGGGACAGAAGTGTTGTTGTTGGGGGTTACCTGATGTAGTTGTTGAAATGTGACGTCCAGTTATCAGCTGTTGTGTTATGTGTCTGGCGCGGGGAAACCCGGCCGGTGTGGGCAAGCGGATCAGTTGTTGTTGTTTAGGGTTTTCCCACTGCCGAATTATATGTGTCTGTCCACTGGGGAAAGACTATCAGTGTCGGCGTGGGTATTGTATTAATATCACCTGATTATGACACATGGTGCAGTGTTTGGGGTGTTATGGGTTGATGTTGGCATCAGGGGACACTGGTTAGTGGTGTACGACCGCCCAGGCAGTGATGGAATATCACTGACCCGATTTCAATACACGTAGCAGAAGACGAGGGTGAGTAGCAGGTTAATGACACCCGATGATGCTGTTCACATAGTCAAGGGTGTCTTTTTGTTCAATTTTCAGGTTGTCGCTTGATCGATTGCCTGGGTAAACTAGTGGGTGGTCATTTGACGGTGGTAGTTCGTGTGTGTGCATCCTTCTTAGACTTATATACTTTCTTGTCAGATTTGCGTACTTTTATATTCCTCTGATTGATATGTGACTAGTTATTGGTTTAATTGCAAGTCCTTAGTTTGATGGTATTCTCTTGATGCTAGTTACCTGACAGCATTTTTGCATAATAATTTGAATTGATTTCGCACGATATTTTGTCTACTTTGTAATGTCTTTTGAGAAGCAAATAAACTTGATTCAGTGTTAGCTTATTTTTTTTGAGTGCCTATACTATTGTCGGTTAGGGTAGTGTTGTATTCGTGACCTGCATACCTGTATACTTGTGAGGTTGGTAGATAAAACCAAGGGTAATCAGATTTAGTGGTTATCTCTACGACCGGAAGACGGACAATCTTTATCTATCAATCCTTTATTCTTTACACCTCTCTTCCTTCCTCTCTCTGACTTTTATCCTGCTCCTTCTCTCTCTCATCTTCGTGCTATCACATATATATATATATCCATCCATCCATCATGTGCCATGCCGGTAAGCGTGGGCGGTCATGTTCTGCCATCTCACCCGATCACCAGAGTCGTGGATCAGCTCCGTGTTTCTGTCTCGACTATGCCACAAGGCCAAGCCATCCAGGTACTTGCTTCTAGGTCTTCCCCTTGGTCTGTTCCCCTCGATCTTACCAGTTGTCACCAAATTCTCCAATCCATTTCTTCTCATAACATGTCCAAAAAATTTTGACTGTCTACGTCTAATTTCTCTAATCAATTTACGATCTTCATTTGATGATTTGTTTCTTGAAGGACTTGTTCATTGGTCTTTCTGGCTGTCCATGGTATTCTTTGCATTTTCCTCAGAAACCACATCTCTACAGCCATCAGATGTTTTTCAGCCTGACTGCTCATTGTCCACGCTTCACATCCATACAAAAGTACAGGCTCAATGTAGCATCTCAACACTCTCTTTCTCGTTTCAATTGACATCTTTTTATTGGTCAATATGTTTTTCATCTTGCTAAAGGCTACTTTTGCCATGGCGATTCTTGTTCTAATCTCTTCAAGGCATCTCCCATCAGATGTTATTACTGTTCCGAGATAATTGTACCTGCTGTAGGTACTAAAATTTGATAAACAAAAACCAAACCAAAAACACAAAAAAATACCCTTGTCCTACAAACTGCCATAAAATCCATCTCACTTCAGTTCCAATTATTGTGTCTAATGATGATCAACTGGTTGAGTGGCGAAATGCTGTTGGTTGTTTGTAATTTCTTAGCAAGTTTATGTTCAGTAGTTTGCCATTGTTTTCTTAACGACCAGTACACATATCATTGTATGAAAACCAACGCAAGGCGGTCTGCTGCTATTATTATCACCCGCAGCTGTGTTTTGAACGACAGTGTAAATACCCACAAAACTTTCATTATGTATTTTTACATGCAAATTCTGAGTATTCTCATGGTTATATTACCAGTTTTGCTGTATGGCAGTGAATCTTGGAATGTAAATGAACAAATTAAGAAGAAATTAGAAGCAACAGAGATGTGGTTCCTGAGACGAATGTTGCGAATTCCTTGGACTGCCAGAGTAACTAACGATGACTGCCTGAAACAGGCTAACGAAACTAGAACATTATATACAACAATAAGACAGAGACAAACAGCTTTCCTCGGTCATGTGATGAGAAGAGAGGCATTGGAGAACATCGTAACAACTGGAAAGATCGAGGGGAAGAGAGGCAGAGGTAGACCAAGAGAAGTGATGCTGGATGGATTGAGACGGTGGCATGGAGGAATATCAGCAGCAGAGTTGATCCAGAAAACCAAAGACCGAGATCTATGGAGAGCCATGAACGCCTACGCCAGCCGGCACGGCACTTGATGATGATGATGAAGCACAATTTATGATTAGAGTATTTTAAGAAAGCTGATGTTTGAAAAAAAAAATTATGAAAATGAGATGACTGACATAAGTGGCTGGAGTGCACAACTTTATGCAAATCTGGTGCCCGTGGAACTAGTCATTTGGAGCAAATTTCTTGAGGAGTGTAGATCCTCTACTGCGTCTGTTATTTAAACAGAAGACAATGTTTAACTCTATGTGCAGAATATTAATTTCAGAATTAGAAACCTTTGCCTTGGCTAGATTGTCTGATTGATTGATTGAAAGCATAGTACAAAAAAATTAATAATCTAACAAAGATGGACATTTAAAACACCTGAGTGTTAGTCTCATACAAATCATGTCTAGGACATTACTGATTACATGGTTGATTGGTAATGTTTTAAAGACTGGTACTTTGTTAAAGAATGTGTTGTTCGGTGATTTAGTTCACGGTAATATAGTTATACCATTGAGTTTGCTTGTTATCTATGTCTGCTTACAGGTGATTAGATTTTATGAAAGAGAGGATGTTTCATCCAGTTTCACTAATACATTTTTTATTTGCTTTTATCTTCAGTCCTGTTATTTATCTTATAAAATATTTAAGAGCCTCAGTTTTCTCCTCACACTGTCTATTCATTGTCTATCTTTCAGCATCGTACAATAATTATAGATCATATATAACACTTAATTTTAATTCCTTAGTTTATATATGAGAAGCTGTTTATGTTTATTATCACATACTAAAGATTAAACAGCTAATGTATTCCTGATCATGGAACTCACACAACAATGACATTGTAATCATTCAACTGAAACTTGAGGAAAGCATGCATGAAACATTGACATTGCAGTCATTCAATTGAAGCAGTTCTGTCAAATACACTTGAGGAACTACAGCATGCATGAGATATTGACATTGTAATCATTCAACTGAAACAGTTCTGGTCAAATACACTTTAGGAATTACAGCATGCATGAAACATGAAAATCTGTCGTTACAAGTTATGTTCTTGACACACTTGAAGACCCCTGGCAAAGATAACTCCCATTGTTTATCTCTACCATTTTCTGAGAAACCTGGCCCAAATAGCAACAGTTCATCATTGACCAGAACTGCCCCTTTAACGTTTCTGTCAAAATCCCAAAGTCTTGTTTCATACTTGATTTCTATGAATGGAGCTTCAGAACAAGATCTAAGTCTATAAAGAGTCCCATCCTTTGATAACATAAAACTCTCGTTTCCTTTCCTGAAACAGACACCAGCAGATGACAGTGGTGGGATGTCATTTAATAAAAAGTAGCGTAAAGTGGCAGTATCGAAGACAGCAATCTGTATCTTTAATCTTTCTGTCATCGTACCAAAGAGAATAATTTTGTCATCAACCACTGTTGAGCATTTAATGCAAGCTAAATCTAAGGGCAGAGATTTAATTTTAATCCACTGACCTTGAAAAGCATTCTCAGGGGCTTCTGCTGCATTAATTTTTTCAATTAAATAACACTCTTCCTGCTGAAAAATAGCGTACAAGAAATCTCCAATCAACAGTAAGTATCTTACTTGTCCCTTTGTCGCAAACTCTGAAATCTTTCGCCACTGGTTCATAGATGCTGTATATACATACAGGAGATTGTCTACTGCTAAATAAACATTACTGTTAAAACACATCACACATTGTGGACAAGAGGTTCCTGATGGAGGTTTTCCCAGACCACACCACTCACTATTTTGTCTTCGACACACTAAGACATCTGTACTATTGGACGCTGTTACTGCAATAACAACATTCTCCAAGTGACTTTTTGTCCTGTGAATGGCTGAAGTAGGGCACAGATCATGATGCCTGTCTGTCTGCAACATATATTCCAGTCCTTCTTGTAGTATCTCTTGAGCTCTTGTATCGGCACGCACAAAGTCCAAATTCATGGTTTTAGTGAAACATTTCCCACTTACCAGGCAAACTTTAGTGAGGTTTAGCAGATTTGAGAGCTGACCCACTCGACTCGGGGTGTTTGTGTGCTTCATGTTGTTATTCCTTTGCTCAGTAACAACATCTTGATCCTCATTAACTTTACTACCATCGCTTGCCAATTTGTCTTCATTCTGTGAACTGGCTTGTGTATCTTGCTTGTGCTCGCTGATTAACTTACTTATTTCGTCAAAACAATCACCTATATTTGTTAATGTTGGTTTGTATGTAACCCATGATAACACCGTCTCCAGTACTTCATCTTCTGAATCTGCCATTAAATCTGGGCTTGCAATTAATTTTTCCATTTCCTCTTCAGTAAGCATTAGAATTTCTTCAGACTTTCTCACAAATTTGAAATGTTGAACAACATAAGACCATGAAAGTAAAATCAATTCTTTTGAACTCAGCAACTTGCTGTGTTGGTAAATGGTAATGCAGTTCTCAGTACAGATATTTTGTTTTAGGAATGTTTCACACGCTTGTAGCATAAAGAGTACCTGTAAAAGACTTGCTGCATGCCAGAGTTCATACACGTTGCTTTCGGTAATGATATTCTTCCCTGTATACATGCATTCAAGGATGTCAGCAAAGATCTCACGTGAGATGCCTTTAAGCGGTACCCTTCTTTCAAGGTCTTCTTTCATCCCCGATGTAAAAGCAGCTTTAAAAAATCCAGAACATGCAGCAAGGATGACACGATGGCATTTAAACTCGAAGTCGTCTATGACTACTTGACAGTCAGACAATTCGGAAATCTCCTTCTGATTCTCTAAACCCTCTAATAATCCAGAAACAAACATCTGTGAAAAGACTGTGGGATTATCATCTTTGTTGATTACACCTTCAGCTGACTTGTCCATGACCACTTGCTCGTCAGACAATTTGGGAAGCTCTTTCTGAATCTGTGGATGAAACAATACGTGATTATCCTGTTCACCTGATCCAAAAGACAACAGACCGGAATTGAATCCTCCAGGCGATGGTGGCGCACTAACAGCGGCTGCGCACTAACTGCCCCGAACAATGGCTGCCACATGTTGATTCCTCTGGACGATTGGTGCTTTTACTTATTTCCATGGCTCACGCAGTATCAAGTAGGAATTTATAATTTGTGTATTTATGAAGTAACCACAAATAAAATACAACTGCTATTATTGCAACCAGAAAAAACATTTCACCACAAACAGACTGGAAAAGTAAACTTAACTGGAATAATTAATTAAAGCCCTCAGAAATAAATTGTAGCCTATTATGAATATTTAAACAAAGTAAGTTATGTCTCAACACATAATTCATATTTGGAGTGGGAATGACTGCCCCATCCCATAGAAACTGCAGAAAAACCCAACCAACCCTAAACAAGTCATGGTTTGGCATGAGTTGGTTGATGGCCTAAGCTGCACTGGGGAGTGGGGGGGGGGGGGGGGTATGCTGAGGAGGCGGAGGAAGAAGAAGAAGAAGAAGAAGAAGAAGGGAGGAGGAGGAAGGAGGAGGAGGAGGGGAGGTGAAGAAGAAGGGAAAAATAAGGGGAAGGTGAAGAAAGTGGAAAAGAAGGAGGAGGAAGTGGACACTAATTCATTTAACATGAACATCAACAGCCTCGTCAGGTAGGGAACAGCATGTACTACAGATGTAACCAGTTATCCAGCTACTGCAGGCAATACAATATGTAATGCATCAGTTACTGGAACATTGAATTGTTTCTTTTAATTTTTTCGCTTGCTCGCTTTGACCTCAAGTGTAGTCCATACACACTATTTCTAATAGCACTGGTCTGCATTTTGCACGTGGTTTAGCTTTTCCTATTACCAGTGTCCCTCAACATCAAGCAAACAGACTCTGACTACAGGGGCACTTGTAATTTACGTCCCCACGTCAAAGGTGAGAAGTAAACATTTTAATCCAACTGTCTAGTTGAAACCCTTACCTCGGCATCAGCACACCGGGTGTTTAAGAATGTGTGTTCTTATCCATTTAGCCATGCTGACCTCTAAACATGGAATTTACAACCACTAATGCAAGTTGGTAAATTGGAAAATAACAAGAGTTGAATGAAAAGAATGAAAACCTTAGGAGTATATCAAACAAGACAGGATGGAATCGGGAAAATGTACTCTGGCAAATATAGAAAAATTTACTCACGAGGTCACAATCATGAAAGTGAGTAAATTCTCAACAGAGAAAACAAAAACAGTAAAAGGATATATGACAATATCAAATTGAGTTTTAAGTGGCACAATAGTAGATATTAATATCCTACAAGTTTATGCACCCACTGCAGATAGAAGAAAAAAAAGTGATTGTATTTTTACAAACATCTTAATATGGCTATAAAATGTTTGCATATCCTTTACAGGACATCGCTGTCAACATCAGCATCTTTCAGCTGATTGTTGATTTCTTTGGCAAGATTACGCTCAGTAGTTTGCCATTGCTGTCTGAGCGGCCGGTTCACATACCCCGTAAGGTACCGACGCGATTCGAACCACTGTTGATTCTCACGAGCGTATACGAGATTACGGAGAAAAGTCGCTAACCTCTAGGCCAGGAAGCCGGCTAATATGGCTATGACATAATGTAAAAATAATTAATGTGATTAGTCATGCAGATTGTTGAATATCCTTCATTTTAACAGAGCACACTTTGTAGTTTTGTAAACACACTGTCAGCTATCACGCCATAAGCTATATTTAAAGTGCAACATTTTGAAAGTATATGAGGGCTGTCCTAAAAAAAAAAAGAAAAAAGAAAGTGGACGTTAAAATCTTGTGCTTTATACCCAGCATAAAGTTAACAAAGAAAAGGTGTTTAGTATATTGTGCTCGATGAACAGTTATCAATTATTCAAATATATACAGACATGAGCAATTAGGCGGTTCTGGCTAGTTTTGCATAATCAGAATAATTTCATTTTAATTTGTGATTACCATAGGAATAACTAATTCTTCACAAAGTATTTCAGCTAAAGTATATTTCATTTATTCACTTCATACAAAATATAATTTTGCTCTGTGCATCTGACAAGATGCAGTGAAATATGCCAGGCAATAAATCATGCAACATGCTGTTTGTGGCTTGTGTGTTTAAACTTACTGTTTTTTTGAAGGCTTTACTTTAACTGAGACTGATATGGCACACAGTGTGAGGTTGTAGTGACATAATGCAATCATCCAACATGTGCACATGTGGTTTTGCGTCCCAGACAACAGAGCACATACTCCAAGACTGCCCAAACTACAAAATATCCAGGCAAACCTTCTGGCCTATGTGACATTTTCAATTTCCTCATAACTACAGCTTGAGAACCATCAAAAAGGCACAGTATATTTTCAATACATGGTTGACAACGCCTGTTGATATTACCAATGCAATGGTTGTGAAAACACCTACGTCTGGAAATTCATAGCGCCCGGTAAATACAATGACCGGCGATTTATTAATTGGAATAACAGATTACGCCCAGTATTCCAAAGTTTGTTGTCATTCGCCCAAATGTAGTATTATTTTACGGCAGATAGTGCTGCAATGGAAAGCAGACTAAATACGTCAAACTAACAAGAGAAGGTCTGCGGATATTTACCTTACATAAAGGATGTCCGAACAACCATGTTTATCCGACCTCTTAGTGTAGACTAAGTGCGCAATTAACATGGCAGGGGGGATAATAGATTTTATATAAGGAGTAGCGAATTCAGTTTAAGTGTAGTCCTCCAGTAAAAGTGATTCTAACAGGATGTAATTTTTCGGTGGATAATATTACCGAATCTCTGGAAACAAAGAGGTGAGAAATGCTTGTAAAGCTACCCTGTTTGTGTCGAGGGAACGTCAGTTTAATATCAGTCTTCATGTCATGATAGTGATTAGTGACTTAAGTCTAAGAGACCTATTCTGAAATACATCATGGAATATCTCAATTTTCTTATGGGAAAATGCCATAATGTGTAGACACCGTAAATGTCTTGTAGACTATCTTTGGATTGTCTTATGTTTCTTATCCTAGGATTGACAAGAGAATTTATCAGGATAATCTTTCTTTGTGATTATCTAAATGTCATTTTTATGTGTGTCTAAATACGCATGCATGTTATATGATATATACATATTATCTGGAACATTATATACATTGAGTGTGTGATGATTTTATGTTACCCCCTATCCTGAGGAAAGGACATATGCATAATGACCAAAGTGAGATGTCACTCTTAATCGGAGTCTGACCAGTAGCAATTGACCACTGAGCGAACAATTATATTAATGAGTATGATTGCTTGGTGCACACAAGAGTCAGACGTGCATTGCAAACATGCTAGAGGTATGCCTATGTCATGTAGGACATTGCTTAAGTCCACTCATGTAAGTGACACTATAGACAGCAGACAAAGGTCTGGCTGATTTATCTCTATGTAGTAGTAACCGGTCTCTGTGGCTGAAGGGCTTGCGAACGCGGTTTGTGAGCCCGTATACCCGGGTTCGAAACACGGCGGTGCTGGTTTTTTCGGAAAAGGTATAGAGGCCGGTCGTTCAGAAAGCAATGGCAAACTACTGAACGTAACACTTGCCTAGTACATCAACAGCAGCTGAAAATGCTGGTGTTGACTGCAACGTCCCGTAAGGGATACGCAACACAATTTAAGTAGTATTATAAGGGTGTTTGTTCCACAATTTTTAAGGAGGTGGAGTTTTCTAATTATTTTGTGAGGAGGGGTACAATTATGTTGTCCATTATGTTCCAACAGATATGGGAGGTGGTCCGTTGGTACAAGTGATGATCCCAAGAAGGGAAATCATCCCTGGCCGAAGTGGAGCGATTCCTCAGTGAAGGAGGAAATCTGCATTCTTACATTTGCCACTCAGCCACACAAGGATGAAGATAAGTTGCATTACCACCCCATGTATCCTCATTTAAGTCCAGCGGCCAACAACTAATAAACAACTACACAACAACTATTAAACTATGTAACAACTATTCAACAAGTAAACAACGACCTTTACTCACGTCCAATTAGTCTATATTGATACCTACAGAGATCATTCTACAAGGAATCATGAACCATAGAATACCCAGTGTCAAGATCAACTAGTGCCAGATTTGTCCAGGAAATGAACATTTATGAACATTGTTTGTCTTGACTAGAGACATACAAACAGTTATATGTAGTTACGTGTGCTATAATTGTGTTGGGTGTTCTTGAATTTTTGGTATCAACGATCGGACATTGGGATAGTAATATTTGTTAGATAATTAGGCATAAAGATATCAAGTGTGTAATATTTATGTAAATTGTATTGCCCATGGTGCATACCCCAACCCGTTTCTTTTATTACATTATGTGACTTCCTTTAATTAATATTAGAGTGATAGAGTTACTTCACTTAACTACCAGATCCAACAAGAGAGAGCCGGTGGCAGGGATACAACTCGCTTGCCCTCTAATTAAAGTGATCTTACTTTCTCTTTAAAGCAGTGACTTCTATGAGCTCTCCTGCGTGACCTCCTATCAGGAAAACCTATTTTATCATTTGGGAATCTCACGAGCCAATTCCTGGTTTTCCTATAATAGAGGTCCACTGATAATTTGGGACAGCGAACTCCCATTTCTATTTTAATATACCACAGCCTAGAGAGACGAAGGTAAAAGATTAAACTATGGACTGCTGAGTGAACTAAGAAAGACTGTTAGATTCATACAAGAGACAACATTGCAGTTATGGACATATTTCAAGCAAACGAAACAAGAAGAAGAATCCAACATATTACATTAATGCAAACTTCTCCCTAATTGCATCACTTTGTCTTCTTTGCATTAATAAATCATCTTAGATGATATTCATATTATAGTTATGGGCAAGTTATGCTTAGGTAGAGTATATAACCCTTTCTTCATCTATATTTAATACCTTATCCATTCACACAATTCTTTGTTCCTAAGTGAACCATAACACGTAGCAGAAAACATATTTCTAAATAGGTCAGAAATTAATTTGCACTTGGCCTATCATTTTCATAACATTTGGTTTCTTGGGAACAAAATGCATAAAAATGTCATTAAATGACCTAAAAAGTCAGAAAAGGTTCTACAAATGCTGGAATATGACATAATCCTTTAAAAAAAAGGGGGCCAAATTATGCACAATTAAAAATAAACATCTAATTTTCATTAGAGTATGTTTAAAACATAATTAAAATAACTATAATGATAACAGTTTTATTTTATTTGCATGTCCTTTGCAACCCCAACCCCAGGTTGATTTTCTAGGCAAGTTTACTTTCAGCAGTTTGTCATTGCTTTCTTATTGAGAAGTCAACATTGAAGACCAATTGACCAGTTCAGGGAATGAACCCCACACTCCACCATCAAAGCACCAGAATTTTAAGTGCAAGTGCATTAAGCCCTGTGTCCACATTGACTTCTATAATGATATAAGGATTAGAAAATACGACGTCCTAAAATGTCCTGTTCTACCCATGACCAAAGTGAATGACCACCAATACTGAAAGTAACAGTAAAAGATACTATACACCAAAGTTAATACATGAGACGAGATAACACCCCTATAGAAGATATGTAGAGAATATAACATAAAACTAAGTAATGCAGCTTTATAGAACATAATTACAGAAAACTATTGAAGAAATAAATGTGAACTGGGTATAGAATTGATAATGAAATTGTTGAACGCCATCTACAATGGTGGATGTTTACCTGATAGGCTCTTGAAATCTATTTTCGTAGCTCTACCAAAGAAATCTGATGCCAAGGACTGTAGAGAACATTGCACATTTAGTTTTGTGAATCGTGTGACTAAAATATTGATGAGAATTATAATGAGAAGAATAAGAAGTAAAATAAAACCAGCAGGGAATGAGCAGTGGGGATTTTTATAAGACAAAGGCACAACAAATACCACATATATCTTGAGATTATTACAGAAATGATGACTGAAATTCACATAGATTTGTCTTTGTGCTTTAATGACCGCATGAAAGCATTTGATAAGGTTAACCACAAAGAAATAATTAGAATGGCTGGAACATTTTAACACTGAAAGTAAAGCTCTGAGAATAATAATTTTAAAAAGCATATATTCAGAACAACAGCCTAAGAGTTACAATAACCAAATAGGAACTTTCTATCTCATTAAACAAGGTATTAGATAGGTGTGTGTACTATCACCTGATGACTTTGTCTGAACACCAGAAAAACAGAAATTAACCACTAGAATTGCTCATAAATAAAATCACATGTATCGTTTAGCACTCACAGAAGTAGAACAAAGAAACAGAGACTAGAGGACATGCTGGAAAACAAAAAAATTTAAAGTTATAGTTACCCCACTGGGATTTGAACCTGTGACCTCCACACGGTGACGGCGGCTCACTGCATGATGTTTTGTTCCAAACATGACTAACTCATTTGCTCCTGAATTACCAGCTGTTGACTTCGATCCAGTATTTCAGGATTGTGAAAGTGATTTTAGTTCCCCTAAGCCACAGACAACAATAATAATTCATTGCACTTCTTTATTGGTTATGAGTTATGAACTAAGAACCAACATCACTGCGCTCAGGACATTCCCACACATGCTCCGTTCCCTCGTTCAACAACCAGCGGAGAGTCATAATGCTAATCATTCCAACCAGCAAGTAGTCATATAAGTTCTCGTTCAGGTTACCGACTGACTGTCTGTCTGTCTGTCTGTCTGTCTGTCTGTCTGACCCGGCCCGGCATTGCCCAGCTCCTGGTGTGGAGCATCTCATTTAATTCATATAAGTAGTCATATAAGTTCCCGTTCCCGACTGTCTATCTGTCTGTCTATCTGTCTGTCTATCTGTCTGCCTGACCCTGCCCGGCTTCGCCCAGTCCCTGGTGGGGAGCATCTCATTTAATTCATATAAGTAGTCATATAAGTTCCCGTTCCCGTTACCGACTGTCTGTCTGTCTGTCTGTCTGTCTGACCCGGCCCGGCATCGCCCAGCTCCTGGTGTGAAGCATCTCATTTAATTTATATAAGTTCCTGTTCCCGACTGTCTATCTGTCTGTCTGTCTGTCTATCTGTCTGCCTGACCCTGTCCGGCTTCGCCCAGTCCCTGGTGGGGAGCATCTCATTTAATTCATATAAGTAGTCATATAAGTTCTCATTAAATTCATACAACAAAAAAAGTAACTTAAAAGAATGTCCTTCCACACACCATCCATTATTTTTAATGAAAACTCTTTCTAATCACCTGTATGACTACAGTAACTTCTTAAGCAAAAAAAGATGAGTTACAATGTTATGCATTGTGCATTATTTTTATGAAAACTTTGAAAATGCCTTACAGATTGTATCATTATTTATTATAACTCATATGCCGGTACATAACTATGGACAAAGAGTTTATAAATCTTTGAAAACGATGCCACAATATGACTATAAGTTACACAGAAAAGTTATGCCCCTTGAAATAACTTTTACAGAGTTAGGTCCCCTGAGATATATGAAATTATGATGAAAAATGAAATAATACTGAGTAAGCAGGCGATTTCACACTAACAAAATATGACAGTTGGCAGCGCTGGAATGAAAGAAAGGCGTGTAGAAAATTTCATCTCAATCGGATGGGCCGTTCGCGAGCGCATAAAGGACATACATACATACATACATACATACATAAAGACGGAGATTGCCTTTTATAGATAAGATATATATATATATATATATATATATATATATATATATATATATATATATATATATATATATATATATATATATATATATATATATATATATATATTCTGGCAAGTGAAAAAAAAAACTATTCCAAAATTAAAGAAGGTGGGTCGTAAGAAATGGATGACAGAGGAAATTTTACACTTAATGGAAACAAGAAGACTCAACAAAAATAATCCTGCCAAATATGAAGAAATTCACAGACAAGTCAGAATATTATGTAGGAAGGCAAAAGAATCATGGCTTGAGGAAAAGTGCTTAGAAATTGAAAAACAACACAACAGTCAAAATACCAAATTAGTGCACAAAAGAGTTCAGGAACTTACTAATAAAAGAACAAGTACATCAACAGGCTGTCTAAACACTAAAGATGGCAAAGTCATAATAGAAAAAGATCAGATTCTACATGTATGGACAGATTATGTGAAAGACCTGTATAATGATAACAGAGAGGAACAGTATGCTATTAGATTTAATAATGAAGGACCAGCAATTTTAAAGATGGAGGTTCAAAATGTTCTTAAGCATATGAAAGCTGGCAAGGCCCCCGGTGCAGATAACATCACAACAGAAATGATTAGAGCTCTAGAAGAATTTGGACTAGAGCAAGTCACTAGACTGCTGAACACATTATACGATACTGGAGATATACCTTCTGAATTATGTAATTCTGTATTTATTGCAATCCCAAAGAAATCAGGAGCCTTATAATGTGATCAACGTAAGAACAATTAGTATAATGAGTCACATCACAAAGATTTTGTTACAAATTATCATGCAAAGAGTGAGGAAGAAAATACAACCTGAAATAGGGGAAGAACAATGTGGTTTTGTAGAAGGAAAGGGTACAGTAAATGCTGTGTATATGCTGCGAACAGTTATTGAACGTGCTTTAGAAGTAAACAAGGATATACATCTTTGCTTTATTGACTACACAAAGGCTTTTGATAGAGTTAGACATGTCAACATTGTGGATATGCTTGCAGATCTACAAATTGATGGGAAAGACATTAGACTTATAAAAAACATATATTGGAAACAACAAGCTGCCATAAGGATTGATAATGAAGTAGGACAATACCAACCTATTAAGAGAGGTGTTAGGCAGGGATGTGTAATGTCTCCAGATCTTTTTTCCCTATACAGTGAAAATATTTTCAGAAATGTAGAAGACCTAAATGGAATCAGCATTGGAGGACGAAACATAAATAACATTAGATATGCAGATGATACAGTATTGATTGCAGACAATGCACAGGATCTGCAACAATTAGTAGACGCTGTGGTTGTACACAGTGAGCAGCTGGGGTTGGAATTAAATTGTAGGAAGACACAGGTTATGGTCGTCACTAGGAAGAACGAAGTACCACAATGTAATATACAAGTAAATGGGAATATTCTTCAACAAGTGAATCAGTTCAATTATCTCGGAACAGTCATAACATCTGATGGCAGATGCCTTGAAGAGATTAGAACAAGAATCGCCATTGCGAAAGTAGCCTTTAGCAAGATGAAAAACATTCTGACCAATAAAATGATGTCAATTGAAACGAGAAAAAGAGTGTTGAGGGGATACATAGAGCCTGTTCTTTTGTATGGATGTGAAACTTGGACAATGCGCAGTCAAGCAGAAAAACATCTGATGGCTGCAGAAATGTGGTTTCTGAGGAAAATGCAAAGAATACCATGGACAGACAGAAAAACCAATGAACAAGTACTACAAGAGAAAAATGAAAATCGTAGATTGATTAGAGAAATTAGACGTAGACAGTCACAATTTTTTGGACATGTTATGAGAAGAAATGGACTGGAGAACTTAGTGACAGCTGGCAAGATCGAAGGGAACAGACCAAGAGGAAGACCGAGAGGAAAATACCTGGATGGCTTGGCCACATGGCATGGACGAGACAGGAACACTGAGCTGATCCACGACTCTGGTGATCAAGTGAAATGGCGAATCATGACCGCCCACGCTTTCCGGCATGGCACATGATTGATTGATTGAAGTGAAGAACCCTTCACCATAAGATCTGGAGTATGACAAGGTTGTGTCCTGTCCCCTCTCTTGTTCATAACATATACAGACAACATATGTAAAGAAATCAGCCAAACAGAGACTGCACGAATACAGCATAATGAGAACACAGAAGAACCATCTGCAAATCTAACCATTAGAGAACTCATGTTTGCGAACGACTAAGCACTAATAGCAAAATCAGAAGCTGAATTACAAGACCACATGAATAGTCTAAACCAGGGGTGGGCAAACTACGGCCCGCGGACCGCATGCAGCCCGCCAACAGATTTTATGCGGCCCACGAGGGCATTTAGAAATAAAACTTTTTACTTCGTTTTTAAGTTATTTTGTTGAATTTTACAGAATTTCATGTATCGATATGATTGTTTTAACATTTTTGATAAAATTTCTTTCTTTCTAATTATCTATTTTTTTTTAAACAGTCCTTGACCTTCGTAATGTAATGCTTCTTCTTTTGTTCGCCTTAAATATGTCTATAGCTGCAATGTTGCCACTTGTATGAATTTAACTGTCCGTTTTAGTCCAATCAGAATTTCATAGAGTTTATCTTCCACTGTCGTCTCTCTAGGCCAGAAGGTTTGCCCAGACATGATGTAATTTGGGCAGTCTTTGAGTATGTGCTCTGCTGTCTGCGATGCCAATCCACATGTGTACATGGCTGAATCACCAATCTTGAATCTTGTATACATGTGGTTGCGTTATTTATTGTGTCCTGTTCTGAGGTGCAGAATGACTTGTTCTGGTATGTCAATGACGTGGTAATCGTCGTGGGCAGGTTTTGGTGGCTTTCCTACTGATTTGATCATTCTTTTCTTTTGGTGGTATGTAATTGGCACATCAGGCTGTTCTTCGTTTGCTCTTTCCTTAGCCAATCGATCAGTTCTGTCATTTCCGGGTACGCCACAGTGGGATGGTATCCACTGTATGGTGACCTTATGCTGACTGCTAAGTTCAAAAAATGTCCTTAGTACTGGCAATTTCATAAACATCATTTCGTTTTCGTTGAGGTGAGTTTCTTGCAAGCAACATACGCTTATCTTTTCTTGGTCCAAGATGTTTTCTAGTTCTATTTTTTTATGGTGACTCCTCCGTATTCCAGTGCATTGGTCTTAGTCTTTGTTTGGTATGGCCAGACGCTTTATTCTCAGGTCCCCAAGCTCCACAGAACATCTGAAAAGGACCTCCAGTAGCTGTGGTTGGATCATTTCGAAGCATAGGGCGAAGCATAGGGCCCGGCACTGCACTGCCTGGGGGTCCAAAGCAGCGCGGGCACGATAACATTTAGCAGTAGTCGACATATTTCATTACGCGTGATTGCATAGCATCCTGATTTCTGTGATGCGCCTCCTGGCTGGTTGCCTCCGTCTTCAGCACCTTTCCTTTGCTAGAGCAGACTGTGGTCTTACTCGAGTTTAGGTGTGTAGGCACGCACACACATGTCTTCGTATGCATGTACGTGCATACACATCTAGAGCGTTCTGGTTATTTCTCGGCGCCAGTGACTCGTCGCTGCCCCTTCTCCTGTTTGTTAAAACAGTTCTGCAATGAGAAGGTCAGGAGTTGGACTTTTGCTGCATAGGTGATGAATGCACGAGCTATTGGGGTATTTATGCAAGGTTGGGCGCTCACCCTAACACCGCCCCGGCTACATACAGCAACATTTGGAACTATGTAATGCTAAAATGCGAATTTATCAATTTTCATATAGAGTAATATTTATCGGTATGCAAAAATTTAATAAGGATGATTTTATTAAAACAGATATTTCTCCGGTGAATAAAATGATTTGCAAGAAAATATTAAATTTACTAGTTTTTTGCTGTTATAAATTATTTCCACATTTACAATGTTCAAATTCATTCATTTGTTGTAGTCGTCTTGGTATATTTATGAAATTTATTCTGAGTTTCCTACTTGTTTTCCGAATATTTTATTTTCACACACAGCCGGAAGTAGGTTTTGTTTCATTTACGTTTTAAAGTTTTGTACAATTCTAACTGTTCGAATTTTATTAAAACAATGAGTGTCAATAACAAACGTAAGATTGAAGATAAATACTGTGTTTTTATGATGACTAGACAACTAAGTACTGTTTTATAAAAGTTGGTAGCAAATCAGTTTGCTTGTTGTGTTGTGAGTAAGTGGCTGTCTTCAAGGAGTACAATTTAAAAAGACATTATCAAACAAAACATTCTGATGTCGGATACAATTTAACAACCGGAAAGGGGGTGGTTTGGGGGGAATGCCTGGAGTTGGTGAAAAATTTGGAGAAACAGCAAACTGTTTTCACTAAACAGTCTTCAATTTAAGATGCTGCAACTGAAGCTAGTCTTGTGCTGTCACACAGAATTGTAAAACAGAACAAGTCATTTTCTGATGGCGAGTTCATCAAGGAATGTTTGCTAGATGCAGCAAACATTATGTGTCCAGAACAAAATAAAACAGATTTGACAACATTACTGTGGTCAGACGTGTTGACAAAATAAGTGACAATTTGATGCATAAACTTCAAGAAGCAAGTAAACAATTTTTGTGGTACTCTCTTGCATTGGATGAGAGTACCGATGTACATGATACTGCCCAATTATTGATATTTATATGTGGAATAAACACTTATTTCAAACTCACTGAAGAGTTACTGAGTGTTGAGTCACTCAAAGACACAACCACAGGCCATGATATATTCAATGCTGTTAGTAACTGTATTGAAAGAACTGGGTTGGTTTGGAACAAGATGGCAAGTGTTACAACTGACGGAGCTCGTGCTTTGACTAGAAAAAATGTAGGTCTGGTAAAGTTGATAAGTGATAAGATTAAAGCAGAATATCCAGACCACACATTATTACTACTTCACTGTGTGATTCATCAAGAAAGACTGTGTAAAACTGTTTTGAATATCAAGCATGTTATTGACCCAGTTGTCAATGTCATCAACCTCATCAGATCAAGAGGACTTAATCACAGACAGTTCAAGGCATTACTTGACGATTTGAAAACTTAACATTCCAATGTCCGATGTAAATTAACTGAATGTCAAACTTCAGGGTAATGATGTGTTTGCACATGAATTGTATATATATGTAGAATCATTTCAGGAAAAACTCTCACTGTTCTCCAGACAAGCAAGTGAAAAAAGATTTTGTCACTTCCCTTTGCTGAAACAAGAAACCATTTCTGGTGAAGTGACTGAAAAGTACAAAGCCCAATTAGATGCATTGATTGAAGAATTTGGATGGCGATTCCAACATTTCAAGAACTTAGAGCCACAGTTCAATATTCTCAGGTCCCCCTTTAGTGCAGAAGCTGATACTGCCACAGAGGACATACAGTTGGAGCCGCTTGACTTACAAACAGATCATGACCTGAAAGAGAAATTCAAGTCAGATGGTTTGATGGATGGCTTGGCCACGTGGCATGGTCGAGACAGGAACACGGAGCTGATCCCCGACTCTAGTGATCGAGTGAGATGGCAGTACATGACCACCCACGGTTACCTGCATAGCACATGATGGATGGATGCATGGATGGTTTGCAGGATTTCTATTTATCTTTATCACAAGAAATATTTCCCAACTTGAAAACCTTTGCAGCTAAACATTTATCATTGTTTGGATTAACATACATTTGCGAACAAGCATTCTCTTGTGTGCCAGTCTTCCTGGCCGAGGAGTTGGCAGCTTTCTCTGTAACCCCGAATACTCTCGTGGTTGAAGTGAGTGAATGAGAATTGGAAGCGGTTTGAGTCGCACCAGTGACTTATGAGAGTATGGAGCCAGTGGCTGAGAAAGCAATGGCAAACTACTGAGCGTAATCTTGCCAAGAAATTAACAATCAACTGAAAGATGCTGATGTTGACAGCGATGACCTGTAAAGGATATGCAAAACATATATATATATATATATATATATATATATATATATATATATATGCGGCCCGCCAATAGCTTTACATTTGTCAATGCAGCCCTATACACAAAAAGTTTGCCCACCCCTGGTCTAAACAAAATGTGTAGGGAACATAACATGAAAATTAGCACAAGCAAAACAGAGGTAATGACTATAACTAAGAAGAAAAAACAACAACTCACCTAAATGAACATACCCTGAAACAAGTAAAGAGTTTCAGGTACCCAGGAAGTATAATATCATCAAATGGCAGATCAGAAGATGAGATCGAAAATAGATGCAATAAGGCAAACCAACTCATTGGACAAATGGCACGAATACTAAAGAACAAACATGTATCAATAATTACTAAGAAAGCACTTTACAACACAATCTTCCTACCAACTCTTTGTTACCAATGCCACACCTAGACAATGACAGAAAAAGAGAAAAGAAAAATCACAACAGCAGAAATGAGATTCTTGAGAAGAATACTCAACATATCAAGAAGAGATAAGATCAGAAATGAAGAAATCAGGACTAAAGTGGGGATTATAGCTGCACTAGATTTTATTAGAAAGCAGCAAGTCAAATGGTTTGGCCATGCAAGTAGGTTACCATCGAACAGCATACCACAACAAGCAATGATGTACAGACCAGATGCAAAAAGAGGAAGAGGCCGCCCACGTAAACGTTGGACGGAGGGAATAACAGTCCATGGGAATATCGATACATGAAGCCCATAATTGGGCAATCTCACGATGTTTATACTTCACCTCGACACCGCAAGGTACAAGAGGAACATGATGAGATGATATATATATAAAGTATGTGTGTGTGTGTTAGTGTGTATATATTTGTAGAGTGTGTACGTGTACATATTTGTAGAAGCGGACTTTCCATCATGGCAAACAGAAATAACCTGTTGGTGTTTGAACCTAGTCATCCAATAAAGAAAGGCTGCATCGCATGGCTGCTATTGGTTAACACTGCGACAGAAGTGATAAGAACTGTCAAAGCTATTATGGAGATGGCAGAACCAAGCACGCCTAATAATGAGGGAAGTCTTCTTCATAATGTATACTACTCTGATGAAATCAATATTTGTCAGAAATGTAACTTAACAAGACAATGGCCATCACTTATTAGACTGTTCATTCAGAAATTTCCAGTAACTTTCAGAAGTTATCTTCACCGCCTACTTCTTCAAATCTTGCAACGCCCCCCCCCCCCCCCATTAACTTTATTATCTTCATGGCATAATGAGCAAACTACACCAAAATCAGACACACTGATACAGACAGACGGACAGGTAATAATGACTTGAAACTTTAAGTGGCAGCCATTTTGAACCTTTTAATCAGGATTAATGGTGAAATCAAAGAAAAAGGCGACACCCAAATGTGAATTAGAGATATAAGGGAAAATGCTTCACCAAGTGGATAGTTTTAAATACCTAGGGGCATTTATAACATCAGATGGAAGATGCACAACAGAGATTAAAAGCAGAACAGGGCAAGCTAAAGCTGCATTTCAGAAAATGAAGAATATCTTATGCAATAAGTCACTATCATTGAATGTAAGAAAGAGAGTGCTGAAATGCTACATAGAACCTGTTTTGCTGTATGGCTATGAATCTGGGGATGTAAATGAACAAATTAGGAAGAACTTGGAAGCATCAGAGATGTGGTTCCTGAAACGAATGTTGCCAAAGTAACTAACAATGACTGCTTGAAAGAGTTTAATGAAACTAGAACATTATATGTTGTTGTTTGTCCATCAAGAATGATGATGACCATTCATTTCATCCAGTGAGATTGAAAGTATGGAGCCGTGGGTTCTAAGATGGCTGATAAGGCCTATTTTGGCTCGAAATGTTCTTTGACAATGTGGACAAAGAATGCTTGACGTTTCTGGAGGAGGATTTCCTGCAGTGGTCTTTCTGTCCTGCCTTTTCTTTACAGCTCTTGCAGTCCTGGTTGCCTCACACATGACTGCACCCTTGTGTAATGATGCACGCCACGAATTTCGGTCTCTGGCTGCAGTCTCCCAGGTGTCATGATGAATTCCAAAAGTATTCAGAGAGATTTTCGGAGTGTCTTTAAAGCATTTCCTCTGGCCGCCTTGGGAGCGTTTACCACAACATATTTCGCTGTAAAAAATTCGTTTAGGGAGCCTGTGATTTGGCATGCGAGTCAAGTGATCAGCCCAGCGAATCTGATTCTTCATCAGTATAGTGTGGGTACTGGGCATGGACGCTATTTCTAGGACTTCAGTGTCTGGAATCTTATCTTGCCATTTAATCTTCAGTAGCTTCCTTAGGCAGACTGTGTGGAAGTGGTTTAATTTCCTAGCATGTCGCTGATAAACAGGCCAGGTTTCACAAGCATATAGCAGTGTGGATAATACAACTGCTTTGTAGACTTTTAGCTTTGTTTGCAGGCTTATTCCAGTTGTCCCATACATTCTTGTATAGTCTGCCAAAGGCCACACTGGCCTTGGAGATTCTTGCATTCACTTCGTCATCAATTGTGGCAGCTTGTGACACAGTGCTGCCAAGATAGGTGAATTTGTCCACAACACTTAGACTATGACCATTCACTTTGATATTCGGCACAGTGTGATTATTCCCTGGAGCTGGCTGGTACATAACTACAGTCTTCTCCAAGTTGATATTGAGCCCAAAGTTGGCACAGGCATGTGAGAAAGCTGTAACATTATGTTGCATGTCCGCCTCTGAGTTGGCGTATAGAGCGCAATCATCAGCAAACAGGAGCTCTCTGACGGTGTCGCTGTTAATTTTGGTTTTAGCTTTCTGCCTTCTGAGATTGAATAACTTTCCATCCATACGGAAGTGTATGTCTATTCCAATGTCGTCGTTCTCGAAGGCATTCACCAACATGGCTGAAAACATGAGGCTGAACAGTGTTGGTGCCAGGACACATCCTTGCTTCACTCCATTGGTGACAGGAAAGGGCTCAGACAGTTCACCATTTTCCTGTATTCTTGCCTGCATACCATCATGAAATAGCCGCACTATTTGGACAAACTTTCGTGGACAGCCATATTTTGCCATGATCTTCCACAGTCCTTCTCTGCTGACTGTATCAAAAGCCTTGGTAAGGTCAATGAAAGTGGAGAACATTTCGCAGTTCTGTTCCTGACATTTCTCTTGCAGCTGCCTTGCAGCGAAATTCATGTCAACAGTTGCATGTTCTTTTCTGAAGCCACATTGACTCTCAGGAAGAAGACCTTGATCGAGATGGGCCGTGAGGCGATTGAGAAGAATTCTGGCGAGTATCTTCCCTGCAATTGAAAGCAAGGAGATGCCTCGGTGGTTGTCACAGGATTGGCGGTTTCCTTTACGTTTGTAAAGGTGGACTATTGACGCGTCCTTGAAATCTTGTGGCATGGTCTCGTTCACCCATATGTTTGTAAAGACTTGGTGAAGCTGCTCCGTTAGGACCGGCCCACCTGCCTTGTATATCTCTGCTGGGATGGAGTCAGGACCAGGTGCCTTGCCGCTGGAGAGTTGCTTGATGGCTTTGTTTACTTTCTCTATGGTTGGCAGGTCATCAAGTGTCTCATTGGTGGGAACTTGAGGAAAGCAGTTGATGGTTTCATTATCGAAGAAGGAAGTTGCATTTAAGATGTTGCTGAAATGCTCTGCCCAGCGTTGAAGGATTTCTTTCTTATCTGTGACCAATGTTCCCCCATCTGCACTGAGGAGGGGAACTATGCCTGGTGATGGAGGACCGTAGACCACTTTTAGTGAGTCATAGTTTTTCATATCATGTCTGTCAGCAAAGCCTTGAATTTCATCAGTTTTGCTGCTCAGCCAGGAGTCCTGCATGTGCCGAAGTTTCTGCTGCACTACTCTCTGAATGTTCTTGAAGGCATCATTTTTTTATGTTGACTTCGGGTCATTCAAATGTGCCTTGAGGAGAAGATGATTCTCGGCCAGCAATTGGTTGATGTCTTCGGAATTTTCATCAAACCAGTCTTTATGCTTTCGGGGGGCTGGATCCAGGATTTCCATAGCAGTGTTGTAAATTATGTCCTTTAGGGCTCTCCACTCTGTTTCTGTATCCTGTTTAGCAGCAGCATTGGGCTTGAGGCGGTCTTCCAGCATATTTTCAAACGACTGCTGCATTTTGCATTTTCTTGCTGTTTAGGCGGGTGACATTTAGTTTTTTTTTTTTTTTTTTTGCATTTTTACCCCTTGAGGACGCCGTGGTGGCTTGATGTGAATGTTTATTTTCGAGACAATGAGATGATGGTCTGTCCAACATTCGGCACCACACATAGATTTTGTCACCCGAACGTCTTGTCTGTCACTTCTCCTGACGATGACAGTCAATGAGGTGCCAGTGTTTCGAGCGAGGGTGCATCCACAATGTCCTATTTCTCACGGGGAGACGGAAAATTGTGTTGGTAATCAGGAGATCGTGTTCAGCACATGTCTGAAGGAGGAGGAGGAGTCCATTGCTGTTACAATTTCCGACTCCGTGCTTTCCAATAATGCCACTCCAAGAGGTGGTGTCAGTGCCTACTCTGGCATTGAAACCCCCAAGGAGTATAAGTTTGTCTCCTTTGGGAACAGATGTTAATACGTTGTGCAGGTCCTCATAGAACTTGTTCTTGACATCATCTTCGTTGGTCATAGTTGGTGCGTAGACACTCACAATGGTTGCATGCTTCCTTCCATTCAGCAAAGGCAACTTAATGTTCATGAGCCTGTCGTTTATAGCCTTTGGAAATCCAGCTAATTTGCCGACCAGGGCCGACTTAATGGCAAATCCCACACCGGATTGGCGTCTTTCCTCCCACTCCAGAAAAATGTGTAGCCGGCACCTATTTCACAGATTTGGCCTTCTTCTGCAAGTCGTGTCTCGCTCAAGGCTGCAATGTCGATGTTGTACCTGCCCAGCTCTCTCCCAATCAGTGCTGTTCGTCTCTCTGGACCCAACGCGCCGTCTCTGTCAAGTAGGGTGCATACATTCCAAGTTCCAATTGTTAAGGGAATATGGTTTCCTCTTTTGGCTTTACTTGTTTTATCTTTATTTGTATGTCGACCGCAGTTAGGGTACCCACCAACCATGGCTAGCTGGTTAGGTAGTGATGGAGTAGACAATGCTTAGGGCACCTTTTCTAGCCCCTTCCTCATGCTAGAGAGGTGATAAAGGGCTGCTCAGTCGCTCAGGGGGCTGCCGAATCCCACTGCTGCTCCGATCAGTAGAAGACGACCATATGGCCTGAGCCACCTGTGTGCAGGTCTGCGACTACGGCTGCCAGCGTACCCACGCCTGCCGCTTTGCCACTCACCCATCGCCACAGGGCTTGAAGGTGATATATGACGTTGGATGAAGAATGACTTGGATTAAAGTGAGGAAGAGTTGCGCAATTCGTCGACCTCACTCTCTCGCCTGAGTCCATCTGAATCCAGTGGCAAGACAAGTCGAGATGACTGGAGACGAATACAGGTGCAGTGGATGACCAGGGCGCTCTACGTGCCTTGCCGTGCTCATTACGTTCCACAACGCTTTGCAGGTAAACGCCGTCTTGCCCATTGAGTCAGGAATTTCTTCCGCGCAGTCTGCCGAATCCTGTCTTCACATGCTGGGTAGGCATACCCTTGTTTACCGCTTGGTTTGACACCAAATCGGCTACCCACGCCTAGTTTAGCCAGCCTCTCACAGCTGTTGCCTGGGGGTGGCTGCTGTTGCATGCTGACATCTACTAGGAGCCACAGGCGTGAGCTGGGTGTCAGGCTTGGACCAGTGGGGGATGGGTCCTGAAAAGGACATGAGAGAGTCATCCTTACCAAAGGTGCTACCAATGCCTGACACTCCGTACCCCCCAACATTATATACAACAAAAAGAAAGAGACAAACAGCTTTATTTTGTCATGTCATGAGAAAAGAAGCATTGCAGAACATCGTGACAACTGGAAAGGTCGAGGAGGGGAGAGGCAGAGGCAGACCAAGAGAAATTATGCTGGATGGATTGAGACGATGGCGTGGAAGAATATCATCAGCAGAGTTGATCCAGAAAATCAAAGACCGAGATCTGTGGAGAGTCATGAATGCCTATGCCAGCCGGCATGGTACTTGATGATGATGATAATCAGGATTGAACATTTAAGATTACCGCAGCAATAGGACCTTTATCAGCCCACACAAAACAAATATGTGGTCCGCATGGTTTGCTTAATGTTTAGTTAATATATCATGGATGAATGACTTGAAATATTAATTGGTGGCCATTTTGAACCTCTTAATGACTTAATCAGGTCTGAACATTTAAGATGACAGCGGCAATGTTACTTTTATGTTGCACTCATTAAATCTCCAAATAAAAAGTTATGGTTTCCAGGGCACTTCGGTTTTTTTTTTTTTTTTTTTTTTTTTTTAAACATAATATAACATTATTCGGCTCTATTTATCTTAATGGGTAGCCATTTTGAATATTATTGTGATTAAATTATACAATATTTCAAAAATTATTGTTTACTTAATTAGGTCTCATGGTCAAAAAAATAGTTATTAGGGGTTTTGTTCACAAATATATATTAATTAAAAAAAGTTACACTGACGTATATTAATTTTTTTTTAAAGTTACACTAACGTAAGTGTTAAAACAGTATTTCTGATCATTGCACATTACATTTAGTAAAAAGCCGGTCTCCGTGGCGAAGGGCTTATGGACGCAATTCGTAAGCCCACTTACCCGCTTTTGAAACACAACTGCGCCCGATTTGCCAGCAGACCGTGTTACGCTGAGTTTTAACGAATTGGTATGGGAGCCGGTCATTCAGAAAGCATTGGCAAACTGCTGAACGTAAAATTGCTAAGACATCAACAACCGCAGTAAAATGCTGGTGTCGACAGCAATGTCCCATAAAAATGATATGAAAAAGAAGAAAAAAATTTTCAATGATCGGAAATACTGGTTTAACACTTGCGTCAGTGTATCATTTACTATATCATTTCATATATCAGCTGTCTGTTATTAGTAACAACGTGTTACTGGTTGGTTACGGACAAGGTACACTAATTTTATCGTGCTGCGACTCGAACTGAAAACAGAAGTTATATACTCGGCCACCGCACAATGATCCACTGTATTGCCAAAAATCGCTATGTATAGACCATGCATTCTTTCGACGTCATTCCATCCATCCATCATGTGCCATGCCGATAAGCGTGGACGGTCATGTTCTGCCATCTCACTCGATCACCAGAGTCATGGATCAGCTCCGTGTTCCTGTCTCGTCCATGCCTTGTGGCCAAGCCATCCAGGTATTTGTGTCTCGGTCTTCCCCTTGGTCTCTTCCCTTCGATCTTACCAGTCGTCACCAAGTTCTCCACGTCATTTCTTCTTATAACATGCCCAAAACATTTTGACTTATACGTCTAATGACTCTAATCAGTTTTCGATCTTCATTTGTTTCTTGAAGGACTTGTTCATTAGTTTTTTTTCTGTCTGTCCATGGTATTCTTTGCATTTTTCTCAGAAGCCACATTTCCATACTCATCAGCTGTTTTTCAGCTTGACTGCTTATTGTCCACTCTTCACATCCATACAAAAGTTTAGGTTCTATGTAGCACTTCAACACTCTTTTTCTTGTTTCAGTTGATATCTTGTTATTGGTCTTGCAAAATTCTACCTACGCAATGGCAATTCTTGTTCTAATCTCTTCAAGGCATCTCCCATCAGATGTTATGACTGTGCCGAGATACCTGTATCAATTCACTTGCTTAAGAATGTGCCCATTTACTCGTATATCACATTGTGGTATTTCCTTATTCTCAGTGACGTCCATAATCTGTGTCTTCTTAATATTCAGTTATAACCCTAGTTGTTTACTGCGTGCAACAACCGCATCTACTAAACTTTGCAGGTCCTGTTCATTGTCTGCAATCAAGACTTTATCATCTGCATATCTAATGTTATTGATGTATCGTCCCCCAATGTTGATTCCTTCCATATCTTCGATATTTCTGAAAATATTTTCACTGTACAGGGAAAAAAGATCTGGAGACATTACACATCCCTGTCTCACACCTCTTTTAATAGGCTGATATTGACCTACCTCATTATCAATTTTGATGGCAGCTTGTTGTTTCCAATATATGTTTTTTACAAGTCTAAGGTCTTTTCCATCAATTTGTAGATCTTCAAGCAACCTTATCATGTCGACATGTCTCACTTTATTGAAAGTCTTTGTGTAGTCAATAAAGCAAAGATACAGATCTTTGTTTACTTTTATAGTACGTTCAATTACTGTTCTCAGTATATCAATCAATCATGTGCCATGCCAGAAAGCGTGGGCGGTCTTGATTCGCCATTTCACTCGATCACCAGAGTCGTGGATCAGCTCAGTGTTCCTGTCTCGTCCATGCCATGTGGCCAAGCCATCCAGATATTTTCCTCTCGGTCTTCCTCTTGGTCTGTTCCCTTCGATCTTGCCAGTTGTCACTAAGTTCTCCAATCCATTTCTTCTCATAACATGTCCAAAAAATGTTGACTGTCTACGTCTAATTACTCTAATCAATCTACGATTTTCATTTGTCTCCTGTAGTACTTGGTCATTGGTTTTTCTATCTGTCCATGGTATTCTTTGGATTTTCCTCAGAAACCACATTTCTGCAGCCATCATATGTTTTTCAGCTTGACTGCAAATTGTCCAAGTTTCACATCCATACAAAAGAACAGGCTCTATGTATCCCTTCAACACTCTTTTTCTCGTTTCAATTGACATCTTTTTATTGGTCAGAATGTTTTTCATCTTGCTAAAGGCCACCTTCGCCATGGCGATTCTTGTTCTAATCTCCTCAAGGCACCTCCCATCAGATGTTATAACTATTCCGAGATAATTGTACCGATTCACTTGTTGAAGAATATTCCCATTTACTTGTATATTACATTGTGGTACTTCGTTCTTCCTAGTGACGACCATAACCTGTGTCTTCTTACAATTTAATTCTAACCCCAGCTGCTCACTGTGGACAACAACCGCGTCTACTAATTGTTGCAGATCGTGTGCATTGTCTGCAATCAATACTGTATCATCTGCATATCTAATGTTATTTATGTTTCGTCCTCCATTGCTGATTCCATTTATGTCTTCTACATTTCTGAAAATATTTTCATTGTATAGGGAAAAAAGATCTGGAGACATTACACATCCCTGCCTGACACCTCTCTTAATAGGTTGATATTGTCCCACTTCATTATCAATCCTTATGGCAGCTTGTTGTTTCCAATATATGTTTTTTATAAGTCTAATGTCTTTCCCATCAATTTGTAGATCTGCAAGCATATCCACCATGTTGACATGTCTAACTCTATCAAAAGCCTTTGTCTAGTCAATAAAGCAAAGATGTATATCCTTGTTTACTTCTATAGCACGTTCAATAATTGTTCGCAGCATATACACAGCATTTACTGTAACCATTCCTTCTACAAACCCACATTGTTCTTCCCCTATTTCAGGTTGTATTTTCTTCCTCACTCTTTGCATGATAATTCGTAACAAGATCTTTGTGATGTGACTCATTATACTAATTGTTCTGTGTTGATCACATTCCAAGGTTCCTGATTTCTTTGGGATTGCAATAAATACAGAATTACATAATTCAGAAGGTATATCTCCAGTATCATATAATGTGTTCAGCAGTCTGGTGACTTGCTCTAGTCCAAATTCTTCTAAAGCTTTAATCATTTCTGTTGTGATGTTATCTGTACCGGGCGTTTTGCCAGCTTTCATATGCTTAAGAACATTTTGAACCTCCATCTTTAAAATTGGTGGTCCTTCATTATTAAATATAATATCATACTGTTCCTCTCTGTTATCATTATACAGGTTTTTCACATAATTTGTCCATACATGTAGAATCTGATCTTTTTCTATTATGATTTTGCCATCTTTAGTTTTTAGACAGCCTGTTGATGTACTTGTTCTTTTATTAGCAAGTTCCTGAATTCTTTTGTGCACTAATTTGGTATTTTGACTGTTGTGTTGTTTTTCAATTTCTAAGTACTTTTCCTCAAGCCATGATTCTTTTGCCTTCTTACATAATATTCTGACTTGTCTGTGAATTTCTTAATATTTGGCAGGATTATTTTTGTTGAGTCTTCTTGTTTCCATTAGGTGTAAAATTTCTTCAGTCATCCATTTCTTATGACCCACCTTCTTTAATTTTGGAATAGTTGTGTCTGCAGCCAAACTAATTGGATTCTTTAACATTTCCCATTGATCATTCACATCCTGGAATAATATCTCTAGATCAGACAATATGTCAGATCTGGTCTGCACTTCTATGTTGAATTTGTTTTGTATTTCAGTCATTTCACCCACATTGTTGTTCTCCTATTTCGGGTTGTATTTTCTTCATAACTCTTGGCATGACATTTCTCAGCAGAATCTTTGTGATGTGGCTTATTATACTAATTGTTCTATGTTGATCGCATTCCAAGGCTCCTGATTTCTTCGGGATTGCTATAAATATAGAATTACATAATTCAGGAGGTATATCTCCAGTATCGTATATTGCGTTCAGCAGTCTGGAGACTTGGTCTATTCCATATTCTTCTAAGGCATTGATCATTTCTATTGTGATGTTATCTGTACAAGGAGCCTTGCCGTTTTCAGATGATTAAGAGCATTCTTAACTTCCATCTTCACAACTGATGGTCCTTCATTATTATTCTGATGATCATATTGTTCTTCTCTTGTATCATTATAAAGGTCTTTCACATAATCTGACCATGCATGTAAATCTGATTTTTTCTATTATGATTTTGCCATCTTTGGTTTTTAGGCAACCCGTTGATGAGTGTGTGTTCTTTTGTTAGTGATGTCATTAATTTTGTTGTGCATTAATTTGTTATTTCGGGTGTTGTGTTGGTTTTCAATTTCCTTGCAATTGTCCTCAAGCCATGTTTCTTTTGTCTCTTTGCATAGCTTCCTAATTTTCCTGAATGAATCTCTTCATATTTTCCCTTGTTATTTTTCTTACTTCCATAAGCTTTAAGATGCCTTCCGTCATCCATTGCTTGCGTCCTATTATCTTTATTTTTTGGGATGTTTCTGCAGCTTGGTTGACTGATTTCTTTACTATTTCCCATTGGTCACTAACATCTTGAAATAATATTTCTATATCAGACAATGCATCGAATCTGTTCTTTACCTCTACGTGGAATTTATCTTTTATTTCCTCACTCTTCAGTGCCTGTAGATTAAATTGTGTGTTTCTTAGTGAATATTTGACTTCCCTTAATTTTATATGTAAATTGCTTAAGATGGTCACTGCAGCAGTCTGCGCTTGGGATAGTTCTTGCGATTTTTATGGCATTTCAAAATCTTCTGTTGATGAGAATGTAATCAATCTGATTTCTGATCTTATGATTAGGACTCCTCCGTGTCCATAATCTCCTTGGGTGCTGTTGATACCAGGTGTTTCCAATAATCAAATCATGCTCTTTTGCCCACTTTACAAGTCTGTAACCTCATTCATTCTGTTCCCCTAATCCATATTTGCCCACTATGCATCCACCCTATTGATTTCTAACTTTGGCATTCAAGTCACCCATTATGATATTTATTTCAGAATTCTTGCATTTCTTGAAGGCTTTCTCTAAATCATTATAAAATTCATCAATGCTGTCATCATTGCTGTCTGCTGTTGGTGCATAAACTTGTATGACGTTAACATCAAAAGGTCTTCCACTCAACTTCACCAGTAACACTCTGCCTGATACAGTCCAATAACCTGTGGTCGAATTTGCTCCCTCTGTATCCATTATAATTGCTACTCCTCGCTGTTGTTTCTCTCCACCAGAATAGATTATTCTATATTCCTCAGATGTTATAATGCCCATTCCTGTCCATCTGGTCTCACATATACCTAACAGGTTAATATTTAATCTTCTCATTTCATTCTTAATGTTATCAAATTTTCCATTCTCACACATAGTTCTTACATTCCAAGTTACTACTTTCAATGTTGATATTCTTTTGCACTCAGTCGCCTGATGACGGTCTGGAGTCACCTGGTGCACATGACTACCCCTACCGGGCGAGGCTGCTCCTATGAAGCACCCATTTACTCTGTTTCTCTGATTATCGATGAGACTGCAGTACATGATATTCTTGGCATCTGTAAAGAAGGTAGTTTGCCATTACTTTCCTTACTAGCAGTGACCATACTGGTCGATGACCGTAGTCATTGTCTCCCAAAAAAGAGATCCTCTGCCTACCGTCGTGAAGCTGGAGACCATAACCTACAACTATCTGTTGGCTGCTCTTCAACTTCATCCACCACCTGCACCCATGGCTTCACGTAACCCTGATCGGGGGGCTAAACGGGTACTCCACCTTGCCCAAGGGTGTCCCGTAGGCTAGCGGAGGGTAGGAGAGACACCATTCAAATATCATGTGACATATCGGAACGAGCATTGAATGTGTTGTCAATCACTTCCGGTTCAGTGTGGTGTGGACTGCTAGACCAATCGATGGATGCAATAAATGTTTTTGGGCCCGGAGGGCCCTTACTGTAGTCAGAGTGTATACCTATCGGTTATATGTGGAAATAGATATACACTCCGACGACAGTGAGGGCCCTCTGGGCCCAGGAAAAATTTATTGCATCCATCCATCGGTGAAAACCTGGAGTACAACTAAAGGAGACGAAGCCTTGTTACAAACCTTTGAGAACAAAGTCTTAAGACGCATCTTTGGGCCCATAAGGGATACACAAAGTGGAGAGTGGAAAAGAAGATGCAACAAAGACATTTATGACCTGTTTAAGTTCCCGCTAATCACTTGTATCATGAAGACTAACAGTCTGCAATGGCTGGGGCATAAAGAAAGAATGGAAGATAATAGGGAAACAAAACTCGCTTACACTCAGGAAATAAATGACCGTAGACCCTGATGTAGACCAAGAAGATGATGGAGAGATAATAATATATTACAGACCTACAAGCACTTGGAATCAACGACTGGCAAGAGAAGGTCAACCAGAGACGAATGGAGACGGCTTGTATCTGCAGCAAAGAACCTCAATGGCTCGGAATGCTGAAGAAGAAGAAGAATATATATATATATTATATATATCTTTAAGAATATATATTCTTTTATATACCTATAATTCCTATATATTATATAGAGTTCAAATTGTTTTTTTTTTTTTTTTTTGAATTTACAAAATTGTCACTTCAGTTATTTCTGTACTCCAAAACAATCATACAATGACTCTTCTTCAGAAATCAATGGCAAACTACTGAGCGTAATCTTGCGATGAAATCAACAATCAGCTGAAAGATGCTGATGTTGACAGCAATGTCCTGTAAACTGTAAAGTATGCAAACAATTGTTATCAAAACATCCATATATAATATTATTTGTTTATATTTTAAAAAAAAAAAAACTACAATGAACTGTTAATTAACTTTCATATATGAAGAAGAGACTTAGAGGCGTATACTGCTCACAGAATCTTACCAGTTGAAATGGAAACCAAACGTTTCTCTGAGGTTAGTTTAGTACTAAAACTGAAACAGGATGACGCCATAACGAGTTTTGTCTTCTTGGAAAATGACCTCGTTTGTAAAACTGAAAGTTTAGGCCTGTCAAGTTAGCCATATTTATCCAGATTTGGCTGGAGAATTTAGCCGATTAACATCAGTATTAGGAGATATCAATAGAGAATCATGACCTCCCGCGCTTATCGGTATGGCACATGATAAATGAATGACTTGTAAGATAATTAGCTAGAGCCGCTGCTCGAATGGATAAGGGCAATCGTCTTTAAACATCCAGTGTGCTGATGCCGAGGTAGCGGGTTCATCGGTCAGTTGGACTGGACTGTTGAATTCTCGTCATTGACTTGGGGATGTAAATTACAAGTAGTGAAATACATCACATGTATTTCAGAGGTTATGATGGTGATCTGCACGTAAATAATATCAGTTAAGTGCAAACAGAAGTTGTAGCACATGGACTAGTACGTTTGATTTCAAAGCGAGCGACCGAAAATGTGCCTGTTTGGCAAACAAAACAATCGATCCGATTTTGGTTTCTTTAATTGACTGGACAGTGTTTGATTTAATTAATAAAATAATATAAGCTGAGTTGAACCGGCGCAGTGGCGTTGGGGATAGTGAGTCGCAAAGTTTCATAATGTCCCATCATACGAGTCGCGGTTTCGAAATAAGCTGCGGGCGATTTGAAAGCAGGCCCCTATGCGTCATATTTTTACGATATGAGAGATCGACATTTCAGAAAGTAATTGTAAACTATTGATAGAAACATCGGGTTGTATTTGTTTTTATTTATAAAACCCAAACCTGCACCATACACTACGACTGCGCAAGCCTGGCGGCCTTAATTCCTCAAACTCAAGACCCCTCCCCCACCCCCTCCCCCGTCCTACACTGCAAGGTACAATAGACTATAGGCAATAGATGACAGTCTTTTTTTAAAAATAATATAAATAGCCGGCTCTGTGGCGAAGGCGTTACTGGCGCAATTTGTAATCCCGCATACCGCGTTGGAAACACAGCTGAAGGCGATTTGGCAGCAGATCGTCCTGCGTTGCTTTTTTATACAATGGTATCGGTGGTTTATAAATCAATGGCAAACTACTGGGCGTAAACTTGAAAAGAAATCAAAACACCGCAGCAATAACAAAAATGAAAATAACATTGTAATATCATGCTACTGTTCCTTATATGAAGAAGAATTAAAAGCGGCACTGTTCCGATTGACGGTCCCAAATAGTTCCGCAGTGAATACTAAATCTTAGGTGTAAAACAGGGCCTCATTGGGTGATGCTAAATTACGAAACGAAACACAGCAGAATGTTGGTTAATATATCACCTTTAGTAATAGTCTTGAAGAAATAAAAAAAACAACCAGTAACGCATTTTCGCAGTGTTGGTTCATTCATCATCATCATTATCATAATCATCATCATCATCAGGTGCAATGCCGATAATCGTGGAAGATCATGGTTCGTGATCTCACACAATCATCAGTCTTTTATCAGGTCAGTGTTCTTGTCCCGATAATGATAGGCGACCAAATCATCCGGCTATTCCTGTCTTTGTCTTCCCTGTGCTCTTTCCCCATCGTCATGCTGCTCGTGGTCATAGAGTGGGCACCACTGGATTCTTGAACGGTTCGGCCCGCTGAACGGGCTGTAAATGCCCACGCACTTCTCTGCTGCTTTACAACAGATCCATCTGTATAGATGAGCACTTCGGGGCTATCTGAGTGTTCATAGATGAGCGCGTTGACTTCTGCATTGACAGCGGCAGGGTTCTGCTCTCTGCACCGTCTGTCGGGTGTGATAATGCAGGAGAAAGTGCACTTAAAAGCTGGAGGCATCGGCACCCATTCCTTGCCGGGGTTGATACTGGTAAGACTGCAGAGCTGTCTGACGACATCTTCCGCCCGACCCATCCATGATTTGCCTCTCTTTAGCCTGTCACCCTTTTCTCTGAATATAGCGTCATGCAGAGGGTGCTGCTCATCTGCACTTATTTTTAAGTATGCACGAGCTCTCCAGATCTTGATCCTGTGTTCCATTGTCGGGAAGTCAAGGAGGTATCTCATTGCTACACAGCTGGTGTCTTTCGTGCAGCCCAAAATGATGCGCATGGCTTCGTTTTGTACCTTTTCAAGTCTTCCAATCTGTGTAGGGCTGACAGTGAGTATGGCCAGGGCATACTCGATGCGTGAAAGCACAAGTCCTTGGAACAGAAGTAATAGCAGTCTTTGCTCGATATTGGCAGTCGCGACATGATAAGTGTAAGTGCACAATTTACATTCTTTGGATGTGTGATAACGAGAAGACAATCTACATTCTTCATGTATGGACGTGTGATGATAAATCGATAATCTCCATTCTTTGGACGTGTGATAATGAGAAGACAATCTACATTCTTCATATTTGGGCATTTTTTTCCCCCGCGTTTCCATCCTGTTTCAGGACATTGCGGTCAACATCAGCATCTTTCAGCTGTATGTTGATTCCTAGGCTAGATTACGCTCATCAGCACGCCACGACTTTTTGAGCGACCGGCTCCATCCTCTCATAAGTTACTGGCGCGACTCGAACCACTTCCAATTCTCGTGCGCTCACGTCAACCACGAGAGTATTCGGGGTTACGGAGAAAACTGCTAAATCCTCGGCCAGGGAGACCGGTTCATATTTGGGCATGTGATGATAAATAGATAATCTCCATTCTTTGGACGTATGATAATGAGAAGACAATCTACATTCTTCATGTCTGGACAAGTAATGATAAATAGAGAATCCCCATTCTTAGGACGTGTGACGATACGCTGATAATTTACATTATTTGGACGTGTAATAATAAGTAGGTCTCCGTGGCGAAGGAATTTGCGGACGCGGTTCGTAATCCCGTATACCCGTGTTCGAAACACAGCTCAACGCGATTTGACAGCAGATCGCATTGCGTTGGTTTTGCGTTGGTATCAGTGCCAGTCGTTCAGGAAGCAATGGCAAACTACTGAACGTGGACTTGCCAGGAGATCACAGCGTTAGAAATGCTGATGTTGACTGCGATGTCCTGTAAAATAGGATGTGCAAATTATTTTAAAAAAAAATTATAAGTAGACAATTTACATTCTTTGCTTATGTGATGATAATAAGAACATCTTCATTCTTTGGTCATGTGACGATAAGTGCACAGTCTAATTCTTTGGATATTTGATGATAAGTGGACAATCTACATTCTTTGAACATTTGATAATAAGTGGGCAGTTTACATTCTTTGGATATTTGATGATAAGTGGATAATCTACACTATTTGAACATTTGATAATAAGTGGACAGTCTACATTCTGTGTACATTTGATGCTAAGTGGACAATCGACATTCTTTGGTTATGTGATGATAAGTAATCAATCCACATTATCTGGTCATGTGTTGATAAGTACACAGTCTACATTCTTTGGACACTTGTTGAAAAGTGGATCATCTACATTCTTTGGACATTTGATGATAAGTGGACAATCGAAATTCTTTGGACATTTGATGATAAGTGGACAATCGACATTGTTTGGTTATGTGATGATAAGTAAACAATCTACATTCTCTGGTCATACGATGATAAGTACACATTCTACAGTCTTTTGGACATTTGATCATAAATGGATAAGCTACATTCTTTGAACATTTGATGATAAGTGGACAATCGAAATTCTTTGGACATTTGATGATAAGTGGACAGTATACATTATTTAGACGTGTGTTTATAAGTGCCCAGCGGCCATGCGGGTGATCCTGGGGTGCACAAAGAACACACCAATTATATGCATGAGGAATATCCTGGTTGTACCAACAATGGCGGTCCTTCAAGCCAAATGGTACCTGAGAGTTGCTGCAGATAGGGATTACCCCCTGTATGAAGCCACGAATATGGTAAATGGTCATAGACTAAGACGAGGTAGGTCCTGGATGGCACAGGCAGAAATATCTACACGTCAGGTGTGTGATCTAGAGACCATCAATCGTTAAAAAGAGTGGGTTGAAGTACCGAAAGACATGACAGACTGGCACAATGTAATAGTAACACTGGGTGGTGAGTGCAGAGAATGGGCAGCGGGCCGCATAAAGTTTGAGATGCATCACCTGATCCAGAGTAAGACACATCAAGGTGACATAGTGATCTATGCCGATAGGACAATGGTGAGAAATAGACGGAGTGGTTGGGGTTTCATTGACAAGGCTAATGGGCGAGTCTTGAAAAAGAAGTCTGGCATATGAGACTACAACCTCCAGCATTAGAATTGGTCAGTAACAGCGGCACTCCGTTGGTTGGAGGTGGCCATTGCAGCGCACATTGTATTCATTACAGACTCAAGGAGTTTGCTTAGTAGGGCGGAGAAAGAAATGTTTCGTGTGGAATTGCTCACCTCGCTTCACAGGTCACGGATTGTGAGAATTTTAAGAATTTTTTTTTGCCCTGGCTATGCGGGAGTGCGGGGGAATGAACAGGCTGATAGGCTGGCAGGGAATGCACCTCTTGGTGGTAGATTACCTATGGACAAGGGAGATGTGGTCCTGCACCTGATTAAAGCAGCCGGCCATCTCCTTCAGGTCTACATCGCTCAAAGCCTTCATGTGGCCATACCTGACACCATCAGGCCCTGGTGCCGTGTCTTTTGCCTTTTGCAAAATATGTTTAACATCTTCTAACAGTATGATGTCTTCGTAAGGCATATTCTCTATTGTGCCAGATAATTCCACTCTAACTGCATCCCTGGTGGCCGCATCATTATGACTGGTCTGCTCTAAAAATCTCTGGAGAAACGCCTCCCCTTTCTCCTTGTCTGTTGTCACGCGTACCCCATCCTCTTTATAAATTGTTCCCACTGTCATAGGCCGATCTTTTCTTTGCATTTGTCTGTACAGTTTCCAGAATTTATGCAGTGTTTTATCACCTTCAATCTCCTTCATAAAACATTCCCATTTTACTTTCTTGGCCTCTGCAGCACATCGCTTGAAATCCTCCACCTTGTCTTTCTTGTCATTTTCCGCTATGTCCACTTCTTCTCGTGAGCTTAGGGGTGTCTGTCGCAATTTCCTTAGCTGCTTCACTGCAGCTCTCTTTGCTTTCCACGCATTGTCTACTTCTGGGGTCCACCATGGGGGCTGCAAAAAAGGAGTTTTAACAGTCCTGTTGCATGCCCCATGTCTGAGGCGTCCAAGAAGGCTGTCGCTCCACTCATACCGGAAGGTCTTGCGCGCTCTCCCAGCCTTGACTTTCCTGGACTTAGAGATCAGGACTGAGCATGGCATGTGATCACTCCCATGGTCATTCAAAACAGTCCACTTTACATCAAGGACTGATGACTGGGAGACAAGTGCCAAATCAATAGCAGTATCTGCATCGCCAGGCCTCATTGCCATTCTAGTCGGCCTACCATCATTTATGCAGACCACATCGGAGTCCACCATGGCATCCGCAAGTGCAATTCCTTGTCGATTTTCTCCACTACTGTCCCAATCTCTGTTTCTCGCATTGAAGTCTCCACATATGAGTAGCCTATCACCTTGTAAGTCCTCTAATTCCTTAAGCGTATGTGGGGGTATGTGGTGGGTGGGAGATGTGTGCAGGTGGGGTGGTTGTTGGTTTGGGGATGTGTATGGGTGTGGGATGTTTGGGTGGATGGGTGGGGAGTGTGTGTGTGGGTGAATGTGTGTGGGTTGGGGGATGGGTGTGTGATGGGTGTGGGTGATGGATTTGGGGATGTGTGTGTGGGTAGGGGATATGTCTGGCTGGGTGGGTGTGTGTGTGGCTAGATGGAAGATGTATGTGTGTGTAGTGAGGGGTAGTGAGTGATTGTAGTTGGGGGATGTGTGGCTTGGTAGGAGATGTCTGGGGAGATGTGTGTGTGGGTGAGGGATGTGTCTTTGGGGTGTGTGTAGGTGTGGTGTTGAGTGTGAGGGGAGCTGGGTGTGGATAAAGGATGTATGTGTGGGTGGGTGGGGTGTGATTGGGTGTGCAGGTGGGTGAAGGATGTGTGTGAGGGTGGGGGATGTGTGTTTAGATGGGTGGTTGGGGTGTGTGAGTGTGGGTGGGTAGATAGGAGATGTATGTTTTGATGAGTGGGTGAGGGATGTGTGGGTGTTAGTGGTTGAGGGATAAGTATGTGTGTCTAGGGATGTGTGAGGGGATGAGTGTATGGGTTGGGGATCTGTGTGTGAGTTGTGTGTGCGTGGATGGGAGGTGTGTGTTTGTGAATGGGGGTGTGTGTAGGTGTGGTGTTGAATGTGAGGGGAGCTGGGTGTGGATAAAGGATGTATGTGTGGGTGGGTGGGGTGTGATTGGGTGTGCAGGTGGGTGAAGGATGTGTGTGAGGGTGGGGGATGTGTGTTTAGATGGGTGGTTGGGGTGTGTGAGTGTGGGTGGGTAGATAGGAGATGTATGTTTTGATGAGTGGGTGAGGGATGTGTGGGTGTTAGTGGTTGAGGGATAAGTATGTGTGTCTAGGGATGTGTGAGGGGATGAGTGTATGGGTTGGGGATGTGTGTGTGAGTTGTGTGTGCGTGGATGGGAGGTGTGTGTTTGTGAATGGGGGATGTGTTGGATGGTGGAAATGCGTGTGAGGGATGTGTGTATGGGCGGTGAGATTGTTCGTGGGTGAGGATGTGTGTGTTTATGGGTAGGGGTGTGTGGTTAAGGGATGTGTGGCTGGGGGATGGGTGGGTGGAGGATGTGTGGTTGGGTAGAGGATGTGTGGGTGGGTGATTGTATATGAGTAAGGGTATGTGGTTAAGGGATGTTTGGTTGGGGATGGGGGGGGAGAGGATGTGTGGGTGGGTAGAGGATATGTGAGTGGGTGAGTGTGTGTAGGTTAGGAGATGGTGGGGGATGTTTGTAGGGGTGGGTTCGGGAACTGTGAGTGGGCTGGGGGAGATGGGAGATTATGTGGCTGGGTGCGGAATTTGTGTGTGAGTAGGTGCGGAATATGTGAGTTGACCGGGAGATGTGTGTGTGCGTGGGGAATTTGTGGCTGAAGAATGTGTGTTTGGCTGGGTGTGTGGGTGGAGGAGGATATGTGGGTGAGTTATTGTTGGTGGGTAATGGGATGGGTAGAGGATATGTGAGTGGGTGGGGAGATGTGTGTAGGTGGGTGGATGTGTGTGGGTGGGGGATGTGTGGGTTGGGGAATGTATGTGTGTTTGGGGTGTGTGGTGGGTGAGAGGTGTGTGTGGGTGGGGATATGTGTAGGTGTAGGGATGTGGTGGATGGGTAGGGGCATGTATGTGTGTGTGTGGGTTATGTGTGTGGTTGGGTGGTGGAGTTGGAGTGAATGGGAGATGTGTGGTTGGGTGGTTGATGTGTCTCATAACATAATAATATGCATTGTTTATGTTTACAAAATTCATGTGACAATGTTTTTTTCCCTATGCACTGTTGATGAAAGAAAGATGAGTGAATGGAAGGGCCGAATGTAAGACGGGCCTGCGTGCCCAATTTGTTACCCTTTGAAAATAAAGCCTGTTCGTTCGTTCGTTAAGCCAGTCCCATTGTTCCTTTCTGACAAAACAGTCCACTGTGGCATTTACATTTATGATGTTCCAACTTAAGCCACCAATCTCCATTTGTATACCCTGGACCTCTCTTACACTGTGATTCCACTGGCTCAAGTCAAGTGCCACATGCTTTACTCCTTTCTTCACCAGCAAACCTTGCCCATGTCTCTTCTGCCCAGTGGGGTTTATATAACTGACTCACTTAAGAATATGTCGTCATCTGTCTTCTTGCATAAACTCATAATGACAACAACCTTTATTTTTCTTTCCACATCTTTCTCTTTTTTTTCTTTACCTTTCTCCTCTCTCTCTCACACGATCGTTCGCTCTCTTGCATTTGAAAGTCCTCATTTGTCTTCGTGCCATAACATTATCCCAATAACTTTCTTTCTTTCTCTCTCGCCTCTATCTCTCTTCCTCCCCCTTCCTTTCTCACTTAAGAACACACCGTCAGCTATCTGCCTGTCATAAAGTTATACCTATAAAAATCTCTCTCTCTCTCTCACACACACTTAAGAACATGCGCTTGCCTGTCTGCCTGTCAGAAAGTTATCCATCTCTCTCTCTCTCTCTCTCTCTCTCTCTCTCTCTCTCTCTCTCTCTCTCTCTCTCTCTCTCTTTCTCTCTCGTCATGACACATCTTGTTGATGAGAAATAATCTACATGGATTGGTAGAAAGAATGTATGTGCAGATAGAAGTGCAAACAAAAATATACGTGAAGCACAAAAGAAAACAAAACATTTTTTAAAGTCTGATTTTCAAATCCTTTATTATCACTATCAAATAACACGTTACTTTTAATTACATGAACAGCAAAAGCAAACAAAGAAAAATATAGAAAAATGTGTGTAATAACAATAATAAAGTATAATAATTGAATTTACCAAACACTTCTAGTGCACTACCAGGAACATCTCACATCTAAACCTAGAATTCTGGCTTATTCTGTAGATAAAATAAAAACCAACAAAAATACTATTAGGGAAAGACAAGTCAAACATATCAACATGATGACCCAAAAAGACAACACCAACACCCAGTCTTTCTACGTAAGACAGACAACACTTTTGTACTTGTGATGAATAGACACAAGATGCAACATCCTGACACTTATTCATTAGATTCACTAACATCACACATCACAAGCAAACACAACATCTCAGCACTGATTTGTCTAACACGGAGGATGTCTTAGAAAAAAAACCCAAACAGGACATCCTGATTGTGCTAGGAGACTTCAACGCAAAAATAGGTAGAGAGCAAACTCATAAACAAGTTGCCGGTATGGAAAGCCTACATACAACTTCAAATGATAATGGCTGGAGAGTCATCAACCTGGCAGAAGCCAAAGGACTGCAGATTACCAGTACCAGACTGCAAAGGAAGGATATACACAAACAAGGTAGGAAATCAAACCCACAGCAGCCTGCTGACAATGCTATGGTTCAATCATTCCCACAGCAGCCTGCTGACAATGTTAATGTTCAATCATTCCCACAGCAGCCTGCTGACAATGCTATGGTTCAATCATTCCCACAGCAGCCTGCTGACAATGCTATGGTTCAATCATTCCCACAGCAGCCTGCTGACAATGTTAATGTTCAATCATTCCCACAGCAGCCTGCTGACAATGCTATGGTTCAATCATTCCCACAGCAGCCTGCTGACAATGTTAATGTTCAATCATTCCCACAGCAGCCTGCTGACAATGCTATGGTTCAATCATTCCCACAGCAGCCTGCTGACAATGCTATGGTTCAATCATTCCCACAGCAGCCTGCTGACAATGTTAATGTTCAATCATTCCCACAGCAGCCTGCTGACAATGCTATGGTTCAATCATTCCCACAGCAGCCTGCTGACAATGCTATGGTTCAATCATTCCCACAGCAGCCTGCTGACAATGCTATGGTTCAATCATTCCCACAGCAGCCTGCTGACAATGCTATGGTTCAATCATTCCCACAGCAGCCTGCTGACAATGCTATGGTTCAATCATTCCCACAGCAGCCTGCTGACAATGTTAATGTTCAATCGAACCCACAGCAGCCTGCTGACAGAAATGTCCTATCATAGTCATAAACTTCCAGAAATGTCTCAGCAGTCAGAAAGGTCCAATTATAAGGAAAAGTTATATCTCAAAATTGTGGCACAAAAGTTGTAAATATTGTCCGAAAACATGTACTTTGTGACTGTGGCGCCACTGAAATTCTGCTAAATAAGTGTTAAACACTGTACGACTAGTGCCACCTTGGTATCTTTGTTTCCTCTTTTACTTGCATCCACAACCCTTCAATTGTTTAGGTGTGAATGTCACTGTGTACAGGGTCAACAAAGTTATTGGCATGAACAACAACTGTATGATCGTAGATGCCATGGTTTAGTTGACCTACGTTGTTGTAGCCTCGCCAGGCATCGGTGACAATATTCGTTCCTGGTAAGATGTGATCACTTATAATGCGTTCCAGTGTTGTCACATCTCGCCTTTCCACAACTTCCAACCAGCAACGACCACTACCCCGTTCAGCCAGCCCAACTACCCATTGACCACGATGTTCCAGTGTTGTCACATCTCGCCTTTCCACAACTTCCAACCAGCAACGACTACTACCCCGTTCAGCAAGCCCAACTACCCATTGACCACGATGTTCCAGTGTTGTCACATCTCGCCTTTCCACAACTTCCAACCAGCAACGACCACTACCCCGTTCAACCAGGCCATCTACCCATTGACCACGACGAAAGTGACCACGGTGCTACTTTCGGTGGAACAAGTAGCTCTCGTCAACTTCAACGACCACTGACTGTCCCTGAGCATCAAATCCTCCCAACAGTGGATTGTTACGCAGCAACCAGTTGTAACACTCTACCCGAAAATAGTTATTGTAGTTGACGATAGTGTCACAGCTTGTCAGGCGTTCGAAAAACATCACATGTTTCAACTTCACATCGAACAACCAGTAAAACATTATCATCACAACTTTTTCAATTGGGAGTTGGGAGTTGGCAAAGAACGAAATAACATTGACAACACCGCCACGAAAATCTGTCAAAACATTCGACCTCCGAAACTAATGACATCGGACGTTGGCAACGTTAACATTCTGCTGTGTTTCGTATTAATCTGTGTCTAGCAACCGGGGAAATAACTCCAATCACCCAATGAGGCCCTGTAAGGGAAACTGTTTACACGTAAGAGTTATCATTCACTGCGGAACTATTTGGGACCGTCAATCGGAACAGTGCCTTAAAAGCTTACATGCTTACCACTAGAAATGGAACCCAAACGTTTCTATTGTTAGAACTAAAACCGAAACAGGATGGCGCCATTGAGCGTCTTTGTTTTCTAAGAAAATTATCTGTTAGTAAAACTGAAAGTTCATATTTGACAAGTTAGCAATTATCAGCCAGATTTGCCGGATTAGCCGATTAAAACTGTATTAGAAGATAGCTGGAAATGAGCCTGTATAACAAACAAAAAATAGCCGATATGGTTTTTTTTTCTTCTTTTAAACTGGAAAGTACATAAAATGTTTTGCGTATCCTTTTACAGGACTTAGCTGTCAACAGCAGCATCTTTCAGCTGTCTGTTGATCTCTTGGCAAGATTACGCTCAGTAGTTTGCCATTGCTTTCTGAGCGGCCGGCTCAGTATCCGCAAGTCACGAGCGGGGGTCGAACCACCTCAGTTCTCGCTCCGCTGCGAGACTCTGCGTGATAAACGGGATTACAGAGAGAAAGTGTTGTAACCCCACAGCCAGAGAGACCGGCGGAAAGTACATAACTTTAACGAATATGAGCCGATAAGAACGGGGCCGTAGCTTAAGGGATAGTAAGACGAGCAGTTTCCTAATTCCCCGTCATACCGAGTCGAGGGTTCGAAATTGGGAGAAGGCCGTTTTGCGTTGATTTTGATGGTATGAGACGTCGGCCGTTCAGAAAGAGATGGTAAACTACTGAACCAACGTTACCTAGTACATCACAAACAACAAATAAATGATGGGGTTGAATGCAACATGTAAAGGACACGCAACTAAAATGTTAATTTGAACTGAACTTAGAACCGACATCACAGCACTCGGGGCATTACCATACGTGTTCCGTCATCAACAACCAGCGAAGAGTCCTAGTACAAATGGTACCAGCTGCAGTCTGATTATGTGTCCGTCTGGCCTTTTTTTTTCAAACTCGAACCAGAAATATTTTAATCTTATTCAATTATACCGATTGATACTTGGTCCCTCGAGCTTGCTGCTACTCCCTGGTGTGCCATCCTCCACCACGTGAATTTACTGTTCAGATTTTATTTTCTACAACATTGAGACCAAATCGATATTTATAAAAATTACCAGTAATTTTTTGGGGAAGACTACGTCATGGTTTTCTTCTTCTTCTATAGTCCATGCTGTGTGGCGTTGGTGATTATGTCTGTCCACTGCCTTATGTCTCGTATGCCGCCATTCTTCTTATAGTCCGTGCCGTGTTGGCGTTGGTGATCATGTCTGTCCACAGCCGTGCTGCCATTCTTCTTATAGTCAGTGACGTGTGGCGTTGGTGGTCATGTCTGTCGGCAGCAGTGCAGGATTTACGTATAAGCTACACAAGCTATAGCTTGGGGCCCCCAAGAAAGTGGGGGTCCCCAAATATATTGTCCGAGTGAGCAATTGTCATATATGTATACTTAAATATATTGTCCGAGTGAGCAATTGTCATATATGTATACTTAAATATATTGTCCGAGTGAGCAATTGTCATATATGTATACTTAAATATATTGTCCGAGTGAGCAATTGTCATATATGTATACTTAAATATATTGTCCGAGTGAGCAATTGTCATATATGTATACTTAAATATATTGTCCGAGTGAGCAATTGTCATATATGTATACTTAAATATATTGTCCGAGTGAGATTTTGTCATATATGTATACTTAAATATATTGTCCGAGTGAGCAATTGTCATATATGTATACTTAAATATATTGTCCGAGTGAGTGAGCAATTGTCATATATGTATACTTAAATATACTGCAGCAATTGTCATATATGTATACTTAAATAAGTTAAATATACTGCAGTATTATTAGTCCCAATGCTGCACGTCCGGGACGTCCCATACTCTTCACCCAATTTTTTTAGCGCGTCTTTTCGAAGAACAAAGCGCTATTTGCCTAGGGTTTGTTTTACCGATAACCGGTTATGCAAACCCTAGGGGGGATTCCCAGAATTCCCTGTGTTGCTCCGCTACACTCGAGCATGCGCTGACCTTTTGTAGTTCGAGTGAGCCGGCAGACGATACAATATTTCTAACCTTTTATTTAGTATTGTCAGTGTGTTTCTTTGATAATTTGATTGTTGACATTATTTTGAACAGTGTGTTTTGTGTGTGTGTGTGTGTGTGTGTGTGTGTGTGTGTGTGTGTGTCCTTACTGGAGTTACAATTCAGGTAAGTGCATTTTACACAAGTACGCACATAACCTAACTAACGCAAGAATATTTTCTACCGCATTTAATTTTTTTTTTTTTTTTTAACAATATTTTGATTTTAAAAAAACTTTGTTGGATAGTTGTGCATAATTAACATGGCTAGTACAGGTGTTGCATGCAATAATTTTTCTGCGATCGTATTTTAATTGAAAAAATATAGAAAATAGAGAACCTAGTTTCTATATATTTTCAAGTCAAAATAACAGTAAACTTTGCATGATAACAATTTTTTTTGTAAATAAACATTGGTAAAACGTATTCAAATTACTGACGTATTGTCCTAAACAGGTTTAGGCCTAAGTGATAAAACATTAGATACTATATTTAAAATTTATAGATAGGTCGATCCTATGCCGACACCTGTAGCTGTAATTATCTCATCTCATCTCATCTCATCATGTTCCTCTTGTACCTTGCGGTGTCGAGGTGAAGTATAAACTTCGTGAGAGTGCCCGGTTATGGGCTTCGTATATCGACATTCCCATGGATTCTGTTATTCCCTCCGTCCAACGTTTACGTGGTCGGCCTCTTCCTCTGTTTCCATCTGGTCTGTACATCATTGCTTGTTGTGGCATGCTGTTGACTGGTAACCTACTTGCATGGCCAAACCATTTGACTTGCTGCTTTCTAATAAAATCTAGAGCAGCTTTAACCCCCACTTTAGTCCTGATTTCTTCATTTCTGATCTTATCTCTTCTTGATACGTTGAGTATTCTTCTCAGGAACCTCATTTCTGTTGTTGTGATTTTTCTTTTCTCTTTTTCTGTCATTGTCCAGGTTTGGCATTGGTAGCACAGAGTTGGTAGGAAGATTGTGTTGTAAAGTGCTTTCTTAGTAGTTATTGATACATGTTTGTTCTTTAGTATTGGTGCCATTTGTCCAATGAGTTGATGTGCCTTATTGCACATATTTTCGATCTCGTCTTCTGATCTGCCATTTGATATTATACTTCCTAGGTACTTGAAGCTCTTTACTTGTTTCAAGGGATGTTCGTTTAGGTGAATTGTTGCTGTTTGTTCTTCTTTAGTTATAGTCATTACCTCTGTTTTGCTTGTGCTAATTTTCATGTTATGTTCCCTACACATTTCGTTTAGACTATTCATGCGGTCTTGTAATTCAGCTTCTGATTTTGCTATTAGTGCTTGGTCGTCCGCAAACAGGAGTTCTCTAATGGTTAGATTTGCAGATGGTTCTTCTTCTGTGTTCTCGTCATGCGGTATTCTTGCTGTCTCTGCTTGGCTGGTTTCTTTACATATGTTGTCTATATATGTTATGAACAAGAGAGGGGACAGGACACAACCTTGTCGTACTCCAGATCTTATGGTGAAGGGTTCTGAGTGTCCTCCAGTTGCTCTCACTATGCATTCACTGTTGTTGTATAAACTTCTACATAGGTTTGTTAGATGTGTACTCACTCCATATTGTTTAAGGATTTCCCACAGCTTGTTTCTATCTACCCTATCAAATGCCTTTTCTTGGTCGACAAAGGCTAAGTAGAGTGTTTCATTGAATTCGATTGATTTTTCTATAAGTTGTCTAAGAGCAAAAATGGCGTCTGTGCATCCTTTGTTTTTCCTAAATCCAAGCTGCGTTTCGCTTAGCTGGGGTTCTAAAGTAATTCGTAATCTTTTTTCAAGAATTTTGCAAAATATTTTCCCAGTATGACTCAACAGTGAAATGCCTCTGTATTGTGTGCAATCTCTTTTGCTGCCTTTGTTTTTCCAAATTGGGATAATTATGGCGTTTCCTCAGTCTCGTGGTGTCTGTTGTTCTACCCAAACATGGTTGAATAGTCTATGTAGCCAAGCTGTTCCTACTTCTCTTGCTGCTTTAATTAGTTCATTTGGTATTTCATCCTGTCCTGGTGATTTGTTCAATGGGGCTAATCTGATGGCTTCTATAATTTCTTCTTTTAATATGTCTGGTTCTAGTTCTTCGGTGACATCTGTGTAGGTCTCTTGAATTCCTGTGACATCTGATGGGATGTTGAGAAGTTGTTCGAAATACTGCTTCCATCTTATTAGGATCTGTTTTTGTTCACTTATTGGTTCTCCATTTTCGCTGTTAATTATTTCAGTTGGGTCAAAGGGTTCTCCTCTGGTTCGCATTGCACTTATCTTTTTGTAGAAGTTTCTGGTTGCCTCTTTGTAGTTTTTATTTAGGGTTTCTCCATACTCTTCCCAGTCTTTTTGTTTTTCTCTCATTACTATTCTACTCACATGTCTTCTCGCTATTCTGTATTCTCTGTATTCACATTCCTGTTTGCTCTTCAACCACTTTTTATATTTTTCCTTTTTTTCTTTTACCGCTTTCTTTACTTCTGCGTTCCACCAACTTGTTATTTTCTTTATCCGTGTTTTGCGTTTTTTCGTGGTTCCGCATGTTATTTTTGCAGTATTTAAAATGCTTGATTTGAACATCTCCCATTCTTCTTCCACTGTTTTTCTTTCCGTCGGTGATTTTACAAAGAGTTCAGTTAGTTCTTTCTCATAATTTTCCCTTACTGCCTCGTCTTTAAGGTTTTTTAAGTTTACTGATTCGCATGGCATGTATTTTCCTGCTCTTTGTTTTCTTCTTCTAATGGTTCTTATTGCGGCAACGACTGCTTTATGATCTGTGTTTATACTGAAATTGGGCACTGCTCTTGCATCTAATATATTTCTCTTTCTGTTATTTCTTGTTAATATAAAATCAATTTGGCTTTTAGTATCTAGATCGTTCCATTTATACCAGGTGTATACTTGCGAATCTTTATGTTTATAGAATGTGTTTGTTATATAGAGGTCGTGTTGGCTGCAAAGCTCTATCAGTCTACTTCCGTTATCATTCCTTTCATTTTGCTGATCTCCAAATGCTCCCAGGTGTTTTTCTATGCCCACTCTGTTATGTCCTAGTCTTGCATTGAAGTCTCCCATAACTATGATGTTGTCCTGCTTATCTATTTTATTTAGCACGTCATGTATGTCTTCGTAGAAGTCCTCACATTCTTGCTCATTATTGTTTGCATTACATGGTGCGTATATCTGTACATATGTTGTGATTGTTTGTTCTTTTATTCTCACTGTTATGATTCTTTCTGATATATATTTTATTTCTAGTATTCCTCTTGCTAGCCGTGGTTCGATGACTATTCCCACACCGTGTCTTGCCCTTTCTTGCTGTTCTACTCCAGAGTAAACAAACGTGTAACTGCGGTGGAGCTCCTTGCATCCTTTCCCCTTTGTTCTGGTGTCCGCTATTCCCATCAGTCCAATATTCCTCTCCTCCATTGTTTCTATAAGCTCTTCTTCTTTACTATTGAAACCACAGACGTTCATTGTGCCTATTTTTTGAATCGCTGATCTATCTCGTAGTCCATTAACATTGCCGGGTCGATAGCCGTTTGGGTCAGTCCGTTTATACTTCTTAGTTTTTCTACGAGCAGTATGAAGATCCCCTGCCGGCTTGCTAGGCCAGTCGCAGGTTTAGGACACTAATCTGACCACAGGGAGTCCATCCCCTATGGTGAGCCATAGCCCCGTTAGCCCATGACCTCGCGGTCATGGTTGCCCGGTCTGCACCACGTGGAGGTGGGGGTTGACTTGTGTAGTCTGCGGGTCATCGGCAGGCTACTAATTTTCGCTCTTCACCCCTCCTGGGAGAGGCTAGCCGATCCTAACCCTGCTGGCTGCAAGGCCAGGCGCATTCCACACCTTGCTGTAATTATAGCATATATTTTTACCGTTTTTGTTGTTGTTGTTGTTGTTGTTGTTGTAAGTATAGTAACAAATTGTAAGTTAAATATATACATTTACAATTTGATATTATTAAATATATATTTGAAAGAACTGCACATTAAAAAATACATATTATTTTGTTTTGATTGTTGTCACGGGATACTGTGAGTTAATGATTCCATGATGAACTTTAATAGTAAGATTAATTGCAATGTAGGAGGAGGGTTAACAATCGAGTACTTCAGTCTGAGATGAGGATAAATTAAAGATCATTGACCGACTGGTATAAAACTAGGATACAGTGTGAGCGGTCATTGCCCATCGACTTCAAAAGACAGAACGACGGGGAGACTTCGAGAACGGGAAAACGCACGAAGACGGCGATCAAAGGGTTCGGACGCTCGGAGGTAATAGCGTAGGGGAACACAGGGAACTAGCGGAGGAGCGGAACGGAGCGGGCAATTGACGAATACGTGACTTCACAGACGTTTGATGTGGGGACTTACGGCAAAATTTGATTGTGGATCAAAAAACAACGGAGGATTGGACACTCGGTATAAATGAGTGGAAAACTTGTTTGGAAGTTAGTGTGTGTTCCAAAACTGGACAGAGATATCTATGCATCCTGTGTGTGGAAAGAAATTATAGTCCCGTATTGCTTAAGGCAATGGGATATTAGTGCATATGTGCTTATATATAAATTTCAATTCATGGATGATCATAGAAGTGATAAGGTAATCTAACCTTAGCGTAATAGTATAGCATAGGGAAATAGGCGTGTGTTCTTGACTTGTAGCATTTCCTTAGTTTATCTAATCGGTTAAACTTTAGTGCACTCATCAATCTTATGTCAGAGTGTCTTTCGGAGGCTTCTCAATATGGCTAGAGAAGGACACTTACATAAGAAGTAGTTTGAAGCAGATTCATCTCACCTGATTGAATATATGTCCCCAGGTTTCATATATACTCCTGACCTGTTCAGAAAAGAGTAAAGACCCTAACGTCACAGGTGCAGTGAAAGTATGTCACTAGAGAAAATTCAACCTAGCCATTCACTAATCGTGGGCTGACATAACGAATGGCAAGTAACAGGTTTTTGTGAACCCCAGTGAAAGAACTTTAAGTTATACAAGCAGAGCGAAATAGGCTAAAATAGTTTAATTGGGTACTCACCTAAAAGAAACATTGAAGAACTCCAGAACGTTTGTAAATGTATTAAAAAAACTGATAGACAATGCTAGACAGTGGTGATGTGTTTTTCACGATGGGTTTATTAACTAAATAATAATCAAAGAACACTCGGTCTAGGCATAAGACTTACCGTGATCACATTAATTTACGGTGATCCAGTGGTGAACAGTTTTTTTCTCAAATAACGGATTTACCTCCAGACTCAAGCAGAACGGAGCATCCAGGGTGAGAGCTGTCCATTTCTATGTTTGATGTCCTGTGGTTTGGCCGTATGACGAGGCGAGAAAGTATACGGCACATACGAATTCCAGAGTCCTATCTTGCACTCACACTAGCAGACACTACCAACTACATATACACATTCAATACATACAACTGACATAGTTTTCAACAATAAACATGTTATTAATTGTTGGAGGAAACTGTTGTCAGGGTATGTTATGAAGGATTGAGAGAGAGAGAGAGAGAGAGAGAGAGAGAGAGAGAGAGAGAGAGAGAGAGAGAGAGAGTATGGAAGACAGAAGGGAGGAGTGTAGACAAAAGTCATTCAATAGTTCCAATAGTAGAAGGATATTAAAGGTGTGCATGTCGAGTCCACTTTCCTCCAGGGACGACAAGCGACATTAAATGGTGGAGCAGCGGTTTACTTCAACTGCATAAGGATACTTGCCTAGCGGGGTACTTCAACTGCATAAGGATACTTGCCTAGCGGGGTACTTGAAGCGTGGTACCGGCATATTGGTACATACTTATTGGGATATAAATATAAGTATACATTGATGACTTTTACTGGAAGGATGTCCATGGGATATATGGTGCCATTACATTTATGTTAGAGACCTTACATTAATGCTGGTGACTTTACAGTGAGAAAGATCCAGACAGAATGAATGTGGATAGGTGTTAAGACACAGTACCTACTTGGCCCACTCTTACACGTCTACATAAGTCTTTATCCTAATTCTCTTGTGGGTGAGAGAGTAGTTGTGGTGTGCTGTGTGGTGAAGTAGATAAATAAATATTTATATAACCATCGAACTAGATATATATAACAGATATATATAATAGAGTAAAGTTCTATAGTGAGTCATTCTTTACTGCCTTGAGGTGTCTTTACTCAGCCTGCTGACTTACCTTCTTTTAATATGGCCACTCATAAACCGGAGATGGAAGAATTGAGGGAAAGGGGTGAAGCGATGGGGTTGTCTGGACAAGCCCTATCAGAGTATATACAGATGGTAGAAAGAGAGCGTCGTCAAGCAGAAAGAGAAGATCGAAAGGCAGAGCTAGAGCTCAGGAAATGGAACAGGAGGCCAAGAGACTAGTAATGGAACAGGAGGCCAAGAGACTGGAAATTGAACAAGACAACAAGAGGTTGCAAGCTGAGGAGGCCAACAAGATGAGAGAACATGAATACCGCATGCGAGAGCTAGAACTCAAGACACAAACTAAGGGTGAAATAGATGCAGCAGAAGGAATTTCATCTTCACCTGGGGCAACCCACATGATTGGACATGGGTACCATGCCATGAAGTTTCCCTTAGCTGTTTATGAAGAGTCGAAAGAATGCTTTGACCAGTACGCTAGTCGTTTCGAGGCAATGGCCGTTGCTATGGGACTGGATAGAAGCAAATGGGCTCTTAAATTATCCCATGGATTAAGGAGTTCGGGGTACGAGGTCTACACACGCCTACCTCCAGTACATGAAAATAATTACGAAGAATTAAAAGTCGCTTTGATGAAGCATTATGAAATCACAGCACAAACGTATCGGAAGAAGTTTAGATCGTCAAGACGAGAGCCGGGAGAGCTATTCGCCGCCTACAGTTTAAGGCTGAAATCATACCTCCAAAAATGGATAGATTTGGCGGAGTTCAAGCGGGACTATGAGAGTTTGGAAGAGCTCATGGTGGTCGACCAGATGCGACAGCAAATGTCAGAACCACTGAAGACATTTTTAGGAGAACAAGGGGCGGAACGGCTGGATGTTGTGAATAAGCTGGCGGAAAGATTCGTAGAAGTCCATGGGGAAGCTAAAGAAACCAATATACCCACCACAAAAGGTCAGGAGAAACAAGACCGAAAGAAATGTAAAAACGGGGAAGGAGAGAAAGAGGAACCTTATATAAAGACGTCAATGGAGAGTTCAGAGAAGGTGAAGGAAGGAAACCAGAACACCTCGAATTCTCCAGCGAAACGACCGTGGTCCGAGAAGTGGTGTGCGATTTGCAAGTCGCCCTCTCATAACACAAAGGACTGCAGATCGAAACCGAAAAGTCATCACTTCGCGGCATGCCAAGTGATTCATAAGAAGGTGATCACAGACAAGGCTGAGGTCGGCGAAGAAACTCTGACCAAAGAGAGCCCACGGAAAGTTTGGAAGGGAAAATGGTGCACACACTGCAGGTCGAAAACACATAATACTGTGGACTGCAGATGCTAGGAAAAGGTCGAGGAGGTGGATCGCACTCAGGACCAAGAGAGACCACCTGTGGTTGAACTGATTGAAGTCAATGGCCAGCAGGTTGCTTGTCTCTACGATTCAGGTTTGGATGGGGAAGCGGTGATAGATGCCAGTCTGGTAAACCCAGACCAACTTACAGGGGAGACCATAGAGATACAGCCGGCAATGAGGAGTGCTGTTACCATGACGCTGCCAATCGCCAAGGTGGAGATTAAGTCCAGGTACGTCACGGGCATTATTCCGGCAGCTGTATTAGCGGATTCCATATTCCCAGTGATCATTGGCACGAAATATGTCTTTTTGGGGGTACCCAAACAGCCAGCCCACAGGGGAGCCGTAACCAGTGGATCTCAGGGGAAGGAAAAAGAGGCAGAGACACTATGCGACAACTCAGTGCTAGGGGAATTGCATACTGCCCAGAGGAAGGACACTACGTTGCGTCCTTGCTACAGGAAGCTGCAAAGAAGTGCTGAGCCACCAGAACGGGGACAGTACTTTCTGAAGAATCGACTACTCTATCGGAGAGCTGGGAGGGGAGACAACCTGCACGAGCAGTGGGTGGTTCCAGAGACCCACCGTCCTCACATTCTTCAGAGTGGACACATCATAGCCGAGAATCGACATATGGGTGTCAGAGAGACATTGCAGAAAAATTCCGGCCATTATTGCTGGCCAGGAATGACCGGAGATGTACGCCGGTTAATGAAGTCTTGTTCAGAGTGCCAGAAAGCACCACCCAACAAGCGGACTAAGAGTAAAATAGCTCTTAAGGTGGAAGACCAAGTGGAAGTATGGGGTCCAGCAGAGACTAATATACTTCCAGTAGGATGGAAAGGACCTTATCCTGTGGAAAAGGTTGTGTCCAAGAATACCTATGGAATCCGGATAGGGGGAGAAAGGAAAAATCTCCCTAGGCATCTCATTCGGAAATATGAAGAGAGATCCGAGAGCAAAGCTTCGCACCTTATGGTGATGGCAGCCATTAAGACAAAGGTTACAAGTCCAGACGAAGACCAGAGATCACCAGTACTACATAGGAGGGCATATGGGAAAGTACGTGATAGGTCAGATTTACCCAACAAAGGGAGGAGGGAAATCACACGTCAGGGAAAGGACCAGAGTGAAACCTTCACTAGTAACCAAGTTCAGAAGGGGTGGGTAACGTCGGGAAAGGCGAGAAATACCCAGGACTCCAACCGAAGATTGGCTGACCATATTCAATATCGTCCAAGATGGTCCTGGAAGCAAAAGTCTAGGAGGTTTGGGAAAGATGACTCGGTCCAACGCGGACGAGGTGGAACATCCCCAGAGGCAAGGCCGGGGGAAACCAAGAGAATATGGAAACAGTGTTACAGTCAGGATGGGACAATCCGTCTGTACTGTGAGCCGTCGCTTACGCAAGTCGAAAGTAGGTCGACAGGACGTACAGGGGCGATGTGACAACACTAGTTTCGGTCATGAGTAGTATAGTAGGGTGTCTATGAGGTCGCCTACTGGATGAGGAGGTGAGCCATGTGAGGATCCAGTCATATCATCAACACGTGATGTTCATAGCTACTTCGCAGAAGCTCAACGCACGGTAGATGTGATGGTCGTTGTTGCTGCAGCAGTACAACTTCGCAGTGTATTACATCCCTGGTAAGGAGAATGTGGGAGCGGATTTCTTATCTAGACATCCAACTCCAGAGGAAGAGGAATAGGTGGGAGGATCATAGGAATCAAACCTACAGTGAGGAAGAGTCGACGCGGTCAACTCTCTTAAGAGAGGGCCTATGTCACGGGATACTGTGAGTTAATGATTCCATGATGAACTTTAATAGTAAGATTAATTGCAATGTAGGAGGAGGGTTAACAATCGAGTACTTCAGTCTGAGATGAGGATAAATTAAAGATCATTGACCGACTGGTATAAAACTAGGATACAGTGTGAGCGGTCATTGCCCATCGACTTCAAAGGACAGAACGACGGGGAGACTTCGAGAACGGGAAAACGCACGAAGACGGCGATCAAAGGGTTCGGACGCTTGGAGGTAATAGCGTAGGGGAACTAGCGGAGGAGCGGAACGGAGCGGGCAATTGACGAATACGTGACTTCACAGACGTTTGATGTGGGGACTTACGGCAAAATTTGATTGTGGATCAAAAAACAACGGAGGATTGGACACTCGGTATAAATGAGTGGAAAACTTGTTTGGAAGTTAGTGTGTGTTCCAAAACTGGACAGAGATATCTATGCATCCTGTGTGTGGAAAGAAATTATAGTCCCGTATTGCTTAAGGCAATGGGATATTAGTGCATATGTGCTTATATATAAATTTCAATTCATGGATGATCATAGAAGTGATAAGGTAATCTAACCTTAGCGTAATAGTATAGCATAGGGAAATAGGCGTTTGTTCTTGACTTGTAGCATTTCCTTAGTTTATCTAATCGGTTAAACTTTAGTGCACTCATCAATCTTATGTCAGAGTGTCTTTCGGAGGCTTCTCAATATGGCTAGAGAAGGACACTCACATAAGAAGTAGTTTGAAGCAGATTCATCTCACCTGATTGTATATATGTCCCCAGGTTTCATATATACTCCTGACCTGTTCAGAAAAGAGTAAAGACCCTAACGTCACAGGTGCAGTGAAAGTATGTCACTAGAGAAAATTCAACCTAGCCATTCACTAATCGTGGGCTGACATAACGAATGGCAAGTAACAGGTTTTTGTGAACCCCAGTGAAAGAACTTTAAGTTATACAAGCAGAGCGAAATAGGCTAAAATAGTTTAATTGGGTACTCACCTAAAAAAAACATTGAAGAACTCCAGAACGTTTGTAAATGTATTCAAAAAACTGATAGACAGTGCTAGACAGTGGTGATGTGTTTTTCACGATGGATTTATTAACTAAATAATAATCAAAGAACACTCGGTCTAGGCATAAGACTTACCGTGATCACATTAATTTACGGTGATCCAGTGGTGAACAGTTTTTTTTTCTTCAAATAACGGATTTACCTCCAGACTCAAGCAGAACGGAGCATCCAGGGTGAGAGCTGTCCATTTCTATGTTTGATGTCCTGTGGTTTGGCCGTATGACGAGGCGAGAAAGTATACGGCACATACGAATTCCAGAGTCCTATCTTGCACTCACACTAGCAGACACTACCAACTACATATACACATTCAATACATACAACTGACAGTTTTCAACAATAAACATGTTGTTAATTGTTGGAGGAAACTGTTGTCAGGGTATGTTATGAAGGATTGAGAGAGAGAGAGAGAGAGAGAGAGAGAGAGAGAGAGAGAGAGAGAGAGAGAGAGAGAGAGAGAGAGAGAGTATGGAAGACAGAAGGGAGGAGTGTAGACAAAAGTCATACAATAGTTCCAATAGTAGAAGGATATTAAAGGTGTGCTTGTCGAGTCCACTTTCCTCCAGGGACGACAAGCGACAATTGTATTAAATTAAGTATTAATGTATATGTTAATTTTTTTTTCTTCTTTAATTTAATTAATTAAACTAATACTAAAACTTGAGAGGATATTGTTAATTTTCTCTTTGCATGTTTATTTATTACAAAAATATCGCTTGCTGGTAAGTAGTGGTAATATCACAGGAAATTTTCAATTAAAAAAAAATGTCATGCATTATATTACTTTTAAATGTATGTTTATAGTTATATTAAATATTCTGCCCACAGTTTGCAAGATGTCAACCAGAAGTTATAAAAGTGGAGCTCAAAAGAGGAAAAAGAAGCAGAGGGCTGAAGAAGAGCTTAGCAAGACAACATTAGATAGTTTCTTAACAAAGATAGATAAGTGGCCTGATGAACCAAAAGCCTCTACCACAGTGAGTCAGTCACAGGATATTCACCCTATTCCTGATACAGAGCCTGGTACATCTAGTTGTATAGAATCTACTTCAACGAATGAAGCAACAAATATTAAGATTAATAAACCAGAGAGTAGTACAAGCACAGAAGATTCAGCATTTAAAAAAAAAAAAAAAACAGAATGATGTTGGGGTATGGGGTGATTTAAGTAAAGATGAGATTTTATACTGGGTAAAAAAAAAGGTCCGTCAGAATGTCAGCACTCAAATGGCGCATTTTAAAAATCAAAGAAGCTTTTTGCAAACCAAGACAGATATTGCTCGAAAAGCTTGTTCTATCCCAAACGGGCTAATGGTGATAAATATTGCAGAGAATGGTTTGTATATTCGCCAGCAACTGGTCGTGTATACTGTTTCGTGTGTAAACTCTTTTCAAATGCTTCTAAACCATTATCAACCGATGGATTTTGTGATTGGCGCAACACCTATTTAGTTCAAAGTCATGAAAACTATGTAGACCATAGAACAGCTTCGGTAACATATCTTACAAGAAAACGTGGCTCAAAAATTGACTGCCAACTAGCAGAACAGATAAATAATAAACGGCAGTACTGGAAAAATGTTCTTGAACGAGTTGTGGCAGTCATAATTACTATGGCAGAGCGTGGTTTACCTTTCAGAGGAGATAAGGAAACATTTGGTTCTCCTCACAATGGCAATTTCCTTGGATTACTCGAACTTGTAACAAACTTTGATCCTTTTCTAGCAAGCCATATAAAACAATTGAGGAATAAAGGATCAGGTGTCACATCTTATCTTTCTGAAACAATATGTGATGAATTTATCCAAATTATGGCACATAAAGTAAGAGACTCAATCTTGGATGATTTAAGAACTGCAGGATACTTCAGTTTATCTGTAGATTTCACTCCAGACCGGTCCCACATTGATCAGCTCACTGTTATTGTGAGGTATGTTTCACCAGATGATGGGCTCCCTATTGAACGTTTTCTAACTTTCCTAGAGATGGGTAGCCACACAGGGGAAAGTCTCCCGTGTGTTGCCGGGGCCCATAAGGGAAGAAAAGAATAGCAACACTGTAGCCTACCACGCATGTCGTAAGATGCGACTAAGGAGGCTATGGTTCCGTCGCCCTGCTACTGAGTGAGTGCGTGGCGCGACTCTGTGAGCTGTGAGTTTCGTGTGAAATGCTTTTGAATCTGCCTGAGGTTTTTTTTGGAACGTGACTGCATGTTCGGAGCGATGGCAGCCGGCTATGTCCCAGAGTTGACCGGTTTTTGCCTTATGCAGAAATGCGTGGCTGCTGGGCTTCTGGTTGACTGCCACTGCCATCGACGATGAACTGTATTTTCGAGGACTGTGTGGGTGAACATCTAGGAAACATCCAAATGGGAAAATGACTGCCGATTCCATCAGAGATAAACTGGATGTTTCGTTGGGGACTATTGTGTTGACATTCTGGCAGCGGCATTATGCACAGTGTATCTGTGCGGGCTGTTGTTTGTCGAGACTCCTGTCTTTTTCACTTTTCACATTGGGCAGTGGGGAGCGTTTTATGTGATATTCACTGGCACAGGAACGGAGCATAATGGGGAAGACCCGTTGCTGTGAAGTTGGAACCGTGACTAACTAACTAACTAACTAACAGGGGAAAGTATGGCTAAGATGGCGCACAACTACCTTACAAATGAGTGCAAAATAGATTTTAGTAAGTGTCGAGGCCAGTCATGTGATAATACTGCCAATATGTCTGGCAAATACAAGGGTATGCAAGAAATAATATTGAAGATTAACAAGTATGCTATGTATATTCCATGTGCTGGTCACTCCCTGAATCTTGTTGGTAGAGCAGCAGTAGACTGTTGTTTAGATGCAGTAAACTTTTTTGGAATTTTTCAAGAAATATATAATTTCTTTTCATCATCTACACATAGATGGGCAGTACTGTTGTCATTCTTCAAAGATGATTCAAAAGTTCCAAAGTCTTTGTCAAAGACTAGATGGGAAGCACATTCAATGGCCACAAGTGCAATACTTGATAGTTATGATGGAATAGTTTCTGCATTGCATCAGCTGCATATTGATACTACAGAGAAAGGCGAAACAAGAAATCAAGCCATAAACATTTTGAATAAAATAGAGGAGTTTGAATTTATGGTATTGTTATATTTGTGGAGTTACTTGCTGGATGAATTTCACAAGACTAGTCAATCACTTGAAGACCCCCAAATTAGTCTAGATGTATGTAGGAAATTGTATGCTTCACTTTCGGATTTTGTTAAAGGTTCCAGGGATCTTTTCGATCATTTTGAAGAAGAAGCAAAGAAAAAATTGCCTGATGTTGATTACGAGAAAAGAAGATATAGAAGAAGGCATATCAATGATGATGAAGATGATGCTTTAGAGAACCTTGAGCCAAGAGACAAGTTCAGAATCAAAACATTTATACCTGTGATGGATGCATTAGAGTCAAGTCTGGCACAGAGGGCCTCAGTATACAATGCTGCTGCAAAAAAGTTTTCATTCTTAGTGATCACATGCCATGCTCAGTCCTGATATCTAAATCCAGGAATGTTAGGGCTGGGAAAGCGCGTAAGACGTTCCGGTATGAGTGGACCGACAGCCTTCTTGGACGCCTCAGACAAGGGGCATGCAACCGCACTGTTAAAACTCCTTTTTTGCATCCCCCATAGTGGACCCCAGAAGTAGACAATGCTTGGAAGGCAAAGAGAGCTGCAGTGAAGCAGCTAAGGAACGTGCGACAGACACCCCGAAGCTCACGAGAAGAAGTGGACACAGCGGAAAATGTCAAGAAAGACAAGGTGGAGGCTTTCAAGCGCTGTGCTGCAGAGGCCAAGAACGTAAAATGGGAATGTTTTATGGAGGAGTTTGGAGGTGATAAAACACTGCGAAAATTCTGGAAACTGCACAGACAAATGCAAAGAAAAGATCGGCCTATGACAGTGGGAACAATTTATAGAGAGGATGGTGTGCGCGTGACAACAGACAAAGAGAAAGGGGAGGCGTTTCTCCAGAGATTTTATTAGAGCAGACTAATTATAATGATGCGGATACCAGGGATCCAGTTAGAGGGGAGTTATCTGGCACAATGGAGAATATATATGCATTATGAAGACATCATACGGGTTTAAGATGTTAAACATATTTTGAAAACGGCAAAAGACACGGCACCAAGGCCCGATGGTGTTAGGTATGAGCACATATGAAGGTTTTGAGCGATATAGACCTGAAGGAGATGACCGACTGCTTTAACCAGAACATTAGGACAACATCAGTACCGCAGGATTGGGTGCACAGCTATCTCATCCCTCTCCCAAAACCATTCAAGGATCATTCAAAGCTTAGCGGTTTTATGATCATCACCCTTCAAAATACATTGGGAAGGTTTTAGAAAATATAGTCGCTGTCAAGCTGCAAGAGTTTTTGGAAAGGGGGGAGCTATAGGCCAGGAAAAGATACGTGGCCAAATGCAGCCACTTTTGCCATTGACGTTTATGATGGGTTCCAGAGTAGACAGGAAACGATGGCGGCAGCGCTTGATCTCGAGGATGCGTACAATAGAGTTCGCTATGATATTTTGATGACCGCACTGATGGAGAATGGAGTCAATCCCTAGTTGGTGAACTTGATAGCAGCCGTCCTGCGTTCTCGTAGGGTTGCTCTCCGTCTGGACCTCAGAGCCACACATTTTAACCCCTGGACTGCCACATGGATCTGCAATCTCACCGGTGCGCTTTAACGTGTATACAAGCAAGATTGAAAACCTAGAAGCACCAGGGGTTGGAAGGATACTAACATTTGCAGACGATATTCTTGCATATAGGCAGGCGAGAGATAGGGAGCAAACAGCCCAGGAGCTGCAGGCAACAGTAGACAAAGTGATTGATTGGTGCACTGAAATGAGTGCTGTCATCCACCCGGAAAAGGAGGCTGTTTTGTGGTGCTCTCTAGACAACAGGATTGTGAGAGATGATGTCCCAAGCCTAATGATAGGTGGTAGAATCATCAACAGAGAGAACAAACTGAAGTATCTGGGAATCACATTTGACAGGAGTCCGTCCTTCAAGGACCATGTGGAGACCTTTGTGACAAGATCTCAAAAGGGACTCAGTGCACTTAAAACTATGGCTGCAATGGACACAGAGCAGAGAATGCTCTTCACACTATACCAGCACTTGATTCTCTCAGTGATTGATTATGGTCTAGGACTGCTCACTGTCTCAAAGTGTCAGCTAGTAAAATTAGAGCGCATACAGAACGAAGCTATGCGGGTCATTCTGGGTTGCACCAGAGACATCCCAGTAGTGTGTATGCGTTACATCCTAGGTCTGCCGACTATTGCTGGTAGGCAACAAGGTGATACAGGCGAAGGCATACCTCAGAGTAGCTGCAGACACAGATAATCCGTTGCATGAGGCGCTGGACGCAGTTAAGGGTCAGAGACTTATAAGAGGGAAATCATGGTTAGCCCAGGCGGAGGATACGATCAGACAGGTGTGCATCTTGGAGAACATTAGGCGAGGAAAGGAGTGGGTCAGAGTGCCAGCGGAGCAGTCAGACTTGTGCAGTTATAATCACACTGAGCCGAGGGAGTGGCCAGCAGCGGCCACGGAAGTGGAAATCCAGCAACTAATTCAGGATAATGCTCGCCCGGGTGATGTGATTATCTACACAGATAGGTCGGTGTTGAGAGGCAGGAGAAGTGCCTGGGGATTCTTAGCAAAAGCTAATGGCCGACGTTTGGTGCAGGAGAGCCTGACGTATGATACCACAACATCTAGCTTAAGAATTGAGGTGGAGGCAGTCAGTGCAGCTTTCCGCTGGACGGAGAACACGATACATGCACACATCGTGATTGTAACTGACTCAGAAAGCATGCTGAGGAGGGTGAGGACAGGCAGATTAGTGCAGAGTGGCTTGCTTCGCTTAGGAGGTCACGGGTGGCAAGCATCATCTGGATCTTTTCTAAGGGGCATGCCGGTGTGCTGGGGAATGAACAGGCGGACAGATTGGCTGGCTCGGCAAAATTTGGTTGCGGCCTTGTGGGAGCACATGTACACCTCGGAGGAGCAAATAGATCACCATAGTCTGGCAAGAATTAGGCAGCGAGGAGTGACGAGGGGATCTGGCCGACGCTCGACGAAAGGCGAGACGGACATATAATCAGATTACTATTGGAACTATTAGTGTTGTAACTCTTCGCTGGCTGCTGATGATGGGGACGGAGCGATTATGAGAATGCCCCGAATGCTGTGATGTTGGTTCCTAAATCAATCAATCCATCCCTGTTACCAGTATCCCTCGCTATCAGTCGAACCCACTCCGACTTCTCATCCATTCGGCCATGCTGACCTCCACCTGAGTGATTACATGATCCAACTAGAAAATATGTGGCTGTAGGTGTTGTTGATAGATGATACAATTAAAGTTGTAAAGTGAGTCTGAGGGTGTTTCATATACTTTATTCAGTAATTTTGTAAACATAACACCATTACATTTACCAAGCGTGATGGCAGGAGCATCAATGGCTTAACAGACAAGCGTATTCAGAACGATAAAAGATTCCTACAGAATGTTGGGCGACGCTTACCAAACCCAACACCCCACATTGTGCCAATGGCTTCGGGCGGAGGATACACACCTTATCCTCGTATGAGGAAATGCAACCTAAAGACAAAATGTCATGACAGGGCAGACCAGGTCTTAAACATTGGTCAGCAGCTGGTCTGGGATCTAAGCTCTGACAGAAGGACAGTTAGAGAATTGCTTTGCTGATCCGGCAGCTTCTGCAGCTTGTCTTGTTCCAGACATATTGGCGTTAACCTTTCCCTCGAGTAATCTAGGCAGGCCGAGAGATGGATCATGTTGCATGCGCAACACATAGCCTCTAGAATTCAGCTGAGGCTTTGTACCACAGAAAGGTATAACTGGAAACACATAGCCTCTATAATTCAGCTGAGGCTTTGTGCCACAGAAAGGTATAACTCCATCCCTGATCCTCACTATGGGTTGTAGTTATTGTGCCTTTTTTTAAACAGTGTAACAAACTATTGTCTGTCAAGACGGCAAGGTGCCAGTGCAGTACGGAACTTGGTCTACCTAAAAAAGTTCCTGGCCTGTATATCATACACTGGTAGAAGTTCAAGTAGCTCTTCACAGACATGAAAGTCTTCATAAGATAAACCTTTAAGAAAATTAACAAGCTGTGCTATTCCAGTGACATCAACTGTTTCATCAATGGCAATTGAAAAATATTCAAACTTCATTCCATCCACTTTCAAGTCATCAGCCATTTCATCAATCCTTTCTGCTAATGTGTATATTAAAATAAATATGTCTTAGAATGCTTTCACAAACGTTGTTGATATGGTTGCAGACATGCTGAATTACATATCAAATTAAAGGGGTTGCATAGGAAAAACTACTTTATATAAGCCCATGGTTGATACTGGAAGTCGCTTAAGACGATTAATCATCCCAAGGCACTTAATCAGTTCATGAACTTGTATCATGTTACACCAATTACACTCACTTGACTTAGCTTATAGCTAGAATGACAAAAGCTACATATCCTGACGTAATTTCCCATAGCCTGCCTGTTGGCTGAGGTTATTTCTCAATTTCCTGACATTTTGCATTTGGTGCATGATTTGCTTTTTTTTCCCCTTTGCGCTCGCTCGCTTTGAACTCAAGTATAGTCCATTCATGTGCCACTTCTTCTAGTGCACTGGAATTATTTGTAATGTCTTTTGGTACTGTGTTCCTTGAGTTGAGTTGAGCTAAGAACCAACATCACTGCACTCAGAACATTCCCATACGTGCTACATCCCCTCATTCAACAGTCAGCAAAGAGTCACACTGCTAATCATTGCCACCGCTATCTGATTGAAAGTTCTCCTGGTCTTCCCTCTCAGTTTAGAGATTCTTCCAGAATGCCTGCCGTTTCCCTTCAATCTCATTCTTTCCACATACAGATACTCCTGGTCCCACAGGTGCACGACCACCTCTCCCTTGTCCATGGGTAATCTACCACCAAGAGGTGCATTCCCTGCCAACCTATCAGCCTGTTCATTCCATCGCACTCCCTCTCGTTCCGTTGACTGTATTCCTTCGAAGAAGCAATGCAATTATTGCATATCAAACTGCAGATTTGGGGCTTAACAGTTGGTTGTGTTAAAGTACAACAACTCCCGCTTATCTTGAACCACATGCCCTTCTTCATTAAGCTTTATTTGTGTGCGTGCTTGATGCAACAGTCACCATTGTAATGTTGTGGTTTCTCATCTTTTGAGTTTAAAAAAAAAAATCAACAAATGTAAAAGTAAACAGTGTGCAATATAAGTGGTGCTAAGTTGTAGGAAAACAGACACAACTGACACCTCTTAAAATTGTAAGCTTGGAGTTCTGTATATTTGTTTATTAAGTTTGGTAACTGGAAGCATCTACATAATGTAACTAAAATTTATGCATATAAGCAAATACATAAATAAATTATTTAAAAAAAAAAACAATGTAATTATGTGGCCAAAGACAAGAAAACAAACCATCATTTCCCAATTGAAATGTAGCTAGGCTTAGTTAAAGTCAAAATTATAATTGTTAATATTTTTACCAGTAAGCTGTCGAAGCAATTTGAAATGGTTTGTAATATACATTGTGTATTCTGACTATATTGATAACAGACGAACATCAAAGTATTATAAAATTGAACTTAGTTGCAGACATCATTTGAATCCATAAAGGCTGTATGCAGCCTGTATGTCCGACATGTCTGGTCTAGACCCTTACATTGACATACACTAGTCAACTTATACACTAATACATATCCCAAAACCACTCAATTCTAATGTATCACAGACTCTAGACACAACATGCACTAGCCACCCAAACACTAATACATATCCCAAAACAGCTCAGTTCTAATGTATCACAGACTCTAGACACAACATGCACAAGAACCCATGGTACAGCCCGCCATATCATATTTATCTCATGGGCAACACACCACCATGGAGCAATAAGAATTTGATAGATTAGATCTTGTTCACCTAGAATCTGCCTCAAACACTCTCATCTCAGTGGATGTTCCTTGTGAGTGCCAACATTCATCTCAGTGGATGTTGCTTGTGAGTGCCATAATTCATCTCAGTGGTTGTTCCTTGTGAGTGCCAACATTCATCTCAGTGGATGTTCCTTGTGAGTGCCAACATTCAACTCGGTGTACAAGGTCTTTACAAAAAGTATCTGACCTTTGACCAGGACATCTATAATTACTCACTTGCAGGTCTAAAAGACTAAATCCTTTCAAAGTACTCTCCTTGGGACTACACATGCTTCTCCCAGTGGCCCCATCATTGTTGGAAGTATTTCACGAAGACGATTTTGGAAATATGGTACAACACATAATGTCTCAAACCAAGTCCTATTCACTTTTAATTTATGCTTTGGGGACAGCTAAAAATTGTCAAGAGACGTATCGGGAGAGTATGGAGTTTGACGAATCAAAATAATCTTGTGTTTGGCTAAGAAAGTCTTAATCAGATGTGAAGAATGGGCAGATGTGTTGGTAATGCGTAGCTGCCAAGTTCCTTTTACCCACAGGTCCATTTGTTCTCTTCGCACAGCATCACGAAAATAATGGATGACCTCCAGAATGTACCCTTTGGTCTGCTGGTCAAGTTTTGGCCTTCAGTTGCATACTTGTGATGCACCACCCCAGGAGAGATCAAGAATGTCTCCAGTGTGATGACTATACCTTAGTTTCCGTGTTATTCCCATAAACATTATGCAGTAAAGTGTGTGCAATTGCTGGTTTTCTAGTGACTACCACTTCCATCGACAATGAACTGTAATTTTGGTAGCGAACTGTTGTGTTCGCACTCTGGCAGCGGTATTATGCATGTATGCCTGTGTTTATTGTTAGTTTGTCAGGACTGTTGTCTGTTCCACTTTCCACATGGGACAGTGAGGAGAATTGTGTGTGGTATTCACTGACACAGGAAAGGAGCATTATGGGGGTTACCTTTTGCCTTGAAATTGTAACTGCGACTAACGACTAACCCATAAATCCACAACTCATCACCCGTGATCATGATGTTCAGGAGGTCAAGGTCCCCATTTGGCAGGCCAGCATGTGCTGCAAGATTTCCAGTCAGGAATTGCTTGTTCCATCATATACAGCTTCAGCACGAATTTCACTCTCCACGTGACCAAATCAACCCTCAAACAGAATATACAGAGCCAATGCTTATCCCCACATCGTCATCAGGTTCTCAGATGGTAACACAATGATTCTGCATGACCAGTCTGCAATTTGGCTATGACCTCATCATTTCAGCTTGTTGTGGTCGACCAGAATGTAGCCCGCTCTCCACAGTGTGCAGCCATCTTGGAAGCGACTGTATCACCCGTATGGGTGGGGGATGTGTATGTGGGTGAGAAGATGTGTGTGAGCGGTGGATGTATGTGGGTGGGGGGTGTGTGTGGGTGGGAGGTGTGTGTTTTTGGATGAGGAATGTGTTGGTGGGGGGGGGGAATGTTTGTATGGGTGTGGGGATGTGTGTGTGTGTGAGTGTATAGGTGGTGAGATGTGTAGTTAAGGCATGTGTGATTGTGGATTGGAGATCGGGGGGGGGGGGGGTTGGTGAGTGGGTGGGTGGAGGATGTGTGAGAGAGTGAGTGTGTGTAGGTTGGGGTGAGTGGGGTATGTGTGGGTGGGGGATGTACGGGTGGGTGCAGGTTTTGTGTGTGGGTAGGTGCGGGATATATGAGTTGGCGGGAATATGTGTGTGTGGGTGTTGGATATGTGGATGGGGGATATGTGTTTGGCTGAGTGGTTGGGGTGTGTGGGTGGGTATTGGAGACCTCCAGGATGACATTCAGCAACTAATGCTCTTTGTTGGAGGGAAAAATATGCACACATGCGCATGACGGTCCTATACACATTCCCACTGGAGGACAACTTCCTCTGCTCATATTTTTTTCTGTAAGAAACATTAAGGTCCGATACTTTTTAAACAGAAGTGGTATGTGAAGTACAGGTAAATGGTAATATTCTTAAATAATTGAATCTGTTCAACTATCTCAGAACAATCATAACATCTTATGGGAGGTGCACTGAAGAGATTAGAACAAGAATCACCATGGCGAAGATAGATAGCCTTTTGTCAGATGAAAAACAGATGAATAAAAAGATGTCAATTGCAACAAGAAAAAAAAAAGAGTATTGAAGTGATACAAAGGCTGGTTCATCTTACGAGCCCTGGTACATTTTAAAAACATTCATACCTCTGAAGTCGGAGTGGGTTGCCTGATGGCGAGGAACACTGTTAATAGGAAAAGCTAATCCACATGCAAAATTCACTCCACCACAATTAGAAGTAGTCTGTATAGACTACACTTGGGTTCAAAGACAGCGAGTGCCAAAAAAAAAAGTATCAGATGCAAATTCAAATCCATGACCGCCAGCCAGCATGGAAACGTACTAACCATGAATCCCACCATTGTTTAGTACAGGCACACACACACTATTAAAGCGAAAGAACAAACTTTATTTTCAAAGAGTTCAGAATTGGGTACGTAGGCCCAACTAACATTCTGCCCTTCTGTCACTCTCACTCATACATTATTTCATCCACACATCATTCGAGGCTAACTGAGAACAACAACAATATAAACGATATGCATTATAAAGGCATGGGAAATATGCAAAAATCATAAAAATATGCTATTAATCAAAGATTAAAATTATATTATTTAATTAAAAAATGATATTCCATACAATTGTTCACATCTATATAAATTGTATTATACATACAATACAAATTAATATTAAATAATGACATCTATAAATATATATGAATTTATAAAGGCAGGTGGCCATGCATTACATCTAAAGCTATACGAACTAATAATAAAAATCTGGAGGACAGAAGAATTACCCCATGACTGGAAAGAGTCATTATTGATACCTATCTTTAAGAAAGGAGACAAGTTCCAATGTGGAAATTATAGAGGAATATCACTACTGTCCACAAGCTATAAGATACTATCCGCAGTATTACTAAATAGACTAAAACCATATTCAGAAGACATATTAGGTGACTACCAGGCGGGTTTTAGACAAAACAGATCAACAATAGATCAGATATTTATCTTACGACAAATAGCCGAGAGAAATTGGGAATATAAAAGAGATCTCCATAACATTTTTGTGGATTTTAAAAAGGCTTATGATAGTGTCCATAGGAATAGTCTATGGAATGCTATGCAGGAATTTGGAATACCAAGGAAGTTAATCAACATGACCAGACTATGCATGGAAGATACTTACAATATAGTAACATATAAAAGCAGGAAATCAGACCCTTTCCAAATAACATCTGGCTTGAAACAGGGTGATGCACTATCGCCGCTACTCTTCAATCTGGCTCTAGAGAAAGTTGTAAGAAAGGTAAAGGAAGAATGTGATATTGAAGGAACATCCAAGCTGCTTGGTTATGCAGATGATATAAATATTATAGGGCAAAGTGAACCAAAGACATTGGAAATATTGACTCACTTAAAGGGAAAAGCCCAACAGATGGGGCTGGTTATCAACCAAGATAAGACAGAATATATGATAATTTCAAGAGACGGAATGGCTAAAAACTCTGGCCACATACAAATAGATAATATGACCATTAAAAGAACGGAAACATACAAATACCTGGGTACAATCTTCAACTGCTCCAACATCATAAGGGAAGAAATACAAACTAGAATCAACTCTGGAAATAAGAAATACTATGCACTACAACATTCTTCTAAAATCAAATGCGCTATCTCGTAACACCAAAATCACAATATACAAAACACTGATCAGATCAGTTATGCTGTATGGCTCTGAAACCTGAAGTACAACGAAAAGAGACGAAGCCTTGTTACAAACCTTTGAGAACAAAATTTTAAGACGCATCTTTGGACCCATTAGGGATACACAAAGTGGAGAGTGGAAAAGAAGAAGTAACAAAGACATTTATGATCTGTTTAAGTCCCCGCTAATCACTGGTATCATGAAGGCTAATAGACTACAATGGCTGGGGCATATAGAAAGAATGGAAGATAATAGAGAAACAAAACTCGCTTACACTCAGGAAATAAATGACCGTAGACCCCGAGGTAGACCAAGAAGACGGTGGAGAGATAATACATATACAGACCTACAAGCACTTGGAATCAACGACTGGCAAGAGAAGGTCCACCAGAGAGACGAATGGAGACGGATTGTATCTGCAGCAAAGAACCTCAATGGCTCGGAACGCTGAAGAAGAGGAAGAAGAAGACATCTATATATTGTTACAATTATATAACGAAAATAAATACTTATATATACATTTATTAGATGCAAGGGTAGTGCCCAATTTAAGTACAAACACAGATCATAAAGCAGTCGTTGCCACAATAAGAACCATTAGAAGATGACAGCAAAGAGCAGGAAAATACATGCCATGCGAATCAGTAAACTTAAAAAAAAAACCTTAAAGACGAGGCAGTAAGGGAAAATTATGAGAAAGACCTAACTGAAATCTTTGTAAAATTACCTATAGAAAGAAAGACAGTGGAAGAAGAATGGGAGATGTTCAAATCAAGCATTTTAAATACTGCAAAAATGACGTGTGGAACCACGAAAATATGCAAAACACGGATAAAGAAAATAAGTTGGAGGAACGCAGAGAAAGTGGTAAAAGACAAAAAGGAAAAATATAAAAAGTGGTTGAAGAGCAAACAGGAATGTGATTACATAGAATATAGAATAGCGAGAAGACATGTGAATAGAATAGTAAAGAGGGAAAAACAAAAAGACTAGGAAGAGTATGCAGAAACCCTAAATAAAAACTACAAGGAAGCAACTAGAAACTTCTACAAAAAGATAAGTGCAATGCGAACCAGAGGAGAACCCTTGGACCCAACTGAAATAATTAACAGCGAAAATAGAGAACCAATAAGTGAACAAACACAAATCCTATTAAGATGGAAGCAGTATTTCGAACAACTTCTCAACATCCCATCAGATGTCACATGAATTCAAGAAACGTACACAGATGCTACCGAAGAACTAGAACCAGACATACTAAAAGAAGAAATTATAGAAGTCATCAGATTAGTCCCATTGAACAAATCACCGGGACAAGATGAAATACCAAATGAACTAATTAAAGCAGCAAGAGAAGTAGAAACAGCATGGCTACATAGACTATTCAACCATGTTTGGGTAGAACAACAGACACAACAATGTTGATATTTGGAGTTTTAGTTGGTTGTAGAGACTGGGGAAACGCCATAATTATCCCAGTTTGGAAAAAACAAAGGCAGCAAATGAGATTGCACACAATACAGAGACATTTCACTGTTGAGTTATAGTGGGGACATATTTTGTAAAATTCTTGAGAAAAGATTACGAACAACTATAGAACCCAGTTAAGTGAAACACAACTTGGATTTAGGAAAAACAAAGGATGCACAGATACAATTTTTGCTCTTAGACAACTTATAGAAAAATCAATCGAATTCAATGAAACACTCTACTTAGCCTTTGTCGACCAAGAAAAGGTATTTGACAGAGTAGACAAAAACAAGCTGTGTGAAATCCTTAAACAATATGGAGTGAGTACACATCTAACAAACCTATGTAGACGCTTATACAACAACAGTGAATGCATAGTAAGGGCAACTGGAGGACACTCAGAACCCTTCACCATAAGATCTGGAGTACGACAAAGTTGTGCCCTGTCCCCTCTCTTGTTCATAACATATATAGTCAACATATGTAAAGAAACCAGCCAAACAGAGACCGCAAGAATACCGCATCACGAGAACACAGAAGAAGAACCTTCTGCAAATCTAACCATTAAAGAATTCCTGTTTGCGGACGACCAGGCACTAATAGCAAAATCAGAAGCTGAATTGCAAGACCACATGAATAGTCTAAACGAAATGTGTAGGGAACATAACATGAAAATTAGCAGAAGCAAAACAGAAGTAATGACTATAACTATAGAAGAAACAACAACAATTCACCTACACGAACATCCCTTCAAACAAGTAAAGAGTATCAAGCACCTAGGAAGTATAATATCATCAAATGGCAGACCAGAAGACGAGATCGAAAATAGATGCAATAAGGCAAACCAACTCATTGGACAAATGGAACCAATACTAAAGAATAAACATGTATCAATAACTACTAAGAAAGCACTTTACAACACAATCTTCCTACTAATTCTATGCTACCAATGCCAAACCTGGACAATGACAGAAAAAGAGAAAAGAAAAATCACAACAACAGAAATGAGATTCCAGAGAAGAATACTCAACGTATCAAGAAGAGATAAGATCAGAAATGAAGAAATCATGATTAAAGTGGGAGTTATAGCAGCATTAGATTTTATTAGAAAGCACCAAGTCAAATGGTCGTGGCGTGCTGATGAGCGTAATCTAGCCTAGGAAACAACATACAGCTGAAAGATGCTGGTGGTGACCGCAATCCTGAAACAGGATGGAAACGCGGGGGGGGGGGGGGAATATATATATATATATATATATATATATATATATATATATATATATATATATACACACACACACACACACACACACATATATATATATATATATATATATATATATATATATATATATATATATATATATATATATCATAACCCACACGGGTTAATAAGAAGTTTGACCTTTCAGTTAAGCAGACAACTACAACTAATAAACTGATAAACTGTTCTCTGAGCGCCTGGGCATCTGCTTCTAAATATAAAATAAAGTGTCCAATTTTCCCTCTGCTGCAGTAACAATTATATTCAAAAGCTGTAAATACTAACACTGTTGCATGTCCTTTACAAGACATTGCCACCAAGCCCAGGTTGATGTTCTAAGCAATGTTATGTTCAGTAGTTTGCCATTGGTTACTGTATATAAGATAAGATCCATCCATAAGATAAGATACTAAAAATTAGTAAACTAAAAACACAAAAAAGACCCTTGTTATGCAAACTGCCATAAAATCCATCCCACTTCAGTTCTAATTATTGTGTCTAATGATGATCAGCCGGTTCTGTGGTGAAAGGGTTACGACTGCTATTGGCTGTGTGTGATTTCTTTGCAAGTTTATGTTCAGTAGTTTGCCATTGTTTTCTGAATGACCGGTACATATATCATTGTATGAAAACCAATGCAAGGTGGTCTGTTGCCAAAATCACACGCAGCCGTGATTTGAACCACAGTGTAAATACCCCCAATATTTTCATTATGTACTTTTACATGCAAATTCGGAGTATTCTAAAGGTTATATTGCATGCTTCATACTTTGTAAAGTACATGCAATTTATAATTAGAGTATTTTAAGAAAGCTGATATTTGAATACATGATTATGAAAATGAGATTAGTGACATAAGTGGCAGGAGTACACGGCTGTATGCAAATCTGGTACCCAGGAACAAGTCATTTGGAGCAAATTTCTCGACTGCGTCTGTTATTTAAACAGAGGACAATGTTTAATTCCACGGGCAGAATATTAATTTCAGGATTAGAAACCTTTGCCTTGGCCAGATTGCCTGATCAATTGATTCAGAAAGTATAGTACAAAAAAACTTAATAATCTAACAAAGATGGACATTTAAAATACCTGAGTGTTAGTCTCATATTAATCCTACATATCATTTGCAGATGATACTCTTGCATATAGGCAGGGGAGAGATAGGGAGCAAACAGCCCAGGAGCTACAAGCGACAGTAGACAAAGTGATTGACTGGTGCACTGAAATGAGTGCTGTCATCCACCCGGAAAAGGTGGTTGTTTTGTGGTGCTCTCTGGACAACAGGATTGTGAGAACTGATGTCCCAAGCCTTACGATAGATGGTAGAAGCGTCAACAGAGAGAACAAACTAAAGTATCTGGGAATCACATTTGACAGGAGTCTGTCCTTCAAGGGCCATGTGGAGACGGTTGTGTCAAAATCTCAAAAGGGACTCACTGCATTTAAAACTATGGCTGCAATGGACACAGCAGAGAATGCTCTTCACACTGTACCAGCACTTGATTCTCTCAGTGACTGATTATGGACTAGGACTGCTCATTGTCTCCAAGAGTCAGTTGGTGAAATTGCAGCGCATACAGAACGAAGCTATGCGGGTTATTCTGGGATGCACCAGAGACACCCCAGTAGTGTGTATGCGTTACATCCTTGGTCTGCTAACTGTTGCTGGCAGGCACAAGGTGATGCAGGCGAAGACATACCTCAGAGTAGCCGCAGACACAGATCACCCGTTGCATGAGGCGCTGGACACAGTTAAGGGTCAGAGACTGATAAGAGGGAAATCATGGATGGCTCATGCGGAGGATACGATCAGACAGGTGTGCATCTTAGAGAACATTAGGCGAGGAGAGGAGTGGGTCAGAGTGCCAGCGGAACAGTTAGACTTGTGCAGATTTATAATCACATTGAGCCGGGAGTGCAGGGAGTGGCCAGCAGGGGCCACGGAAGTGGAAATCCTGCAACTAATTCAGGATAATGCTCGCCCGGGTGATGTGATTATATACACAGATGGTTCGGTGTTGCGAGGCAGGAGAAGTGCCTGGGGGATTCTTAGCAAAAGCTAATGGTCGACGTTTGGTGCAGGAGAGCCTGGCATATGATACCACAACATCTAGCTTAAGAATGGAGGTGGAGGCGGTCAGTGCAGCTTTCTGCTGAATGCAGAATGCGATACACACACACACACACACACACACACACACATCGTGATTGTAACTGACTCATAAAGCATGCTGAGTAGGGTGAGGACAGGCAAGCTTCCTGTAGAGTGGCTTGCTCGCTTCGGAAGTCACGAGTGACAAGCATCATCTGGATATTTTCTCTGGGGCATGCTGGTGTGCTGGAGAATGAACAGGCGGACAGATTGGCTGGCTTTGCAAAACTTGGTGGAGTATTGATGCATGGTAATTCAGACGTGGTTGCAGCCTTGTGGGAGCACGTGTACATCTCGGAGGAGGAAATGGATCATCATGGTCTGGCAAGAATGCGACAACGAGGGGTGACGAGGGGATCTGGCCGACGATCAACGCTCAGAGGAAAGGCGAGACGGACATATAATCAGATTGCTACTGGTACTACTAGTGTTGGAACTCTTCGCTGGCTGCTGAGGATGGGGAAGGAGTGCTTATGGGAATGCCCCGAATGCTGTGATGTCGGTTCCTAAATCAATCAATCAATCATCAATTCTACATATGACCTACTGATTCCATAGTTGATTGGTAATTTGTTAAAGACTGGTACTTTGTTAAAGAATGTGTTGTGTAGTGATTTAGTTCACAGTACTATAGTTATACATCCAGTTTCACTGATAACATGTTTCATTTGCTTTCATCTTCTGTCATGTTATTTATCTTATAACCATATTTAAAAGCTTCAGTTTTCTCCTCACACTGTTTATTCAATATCGTCTGTTGCCTATCTTTCGGCATCATACAATAATTAAAGATAATATAACAGCTGAAAAACATCTGATGGCTGTGGAAATGAGGTTTCTGAGGAGAATGCAAAGAATACCATGGACAGACAGAAAAACCAATGACCAAGTACTACAAGAAACAAATGAAAATCGTAAATTAATTAGAGAAATTAGACGTAGGCAGTCAAACTTTTTGGGACATGTTATGAGAAGAAATAAATTGGAGAACTTGGTGACAACTGGCAAGATCGAGGGGAAGGGAACAAAGGGAAAACAGAGAAGTAAATACCTAGATGGCTTGACCACGTGGCATTGTTGAGACAGGAACACTGAGCTGATCCACGACTCTGCTGATCGAGTGAAATGGCGAGTCATGACCACCCACGCTTACCTGCAAGGCAAATGATGGATGGATAACTATAATTCTAATTCCTTAATTTAGATAAGATAAGCTGTTATTATCACATACTAATGTTTAAATAACTAACTTATTCCTGACCAAGAAACTCACACGACACTGGCATTGTAATCATTCAACTGAAACAGTTCTGGTGAAATACACTTTAGGAACTACAGCATGCATGAAACATGAAAATCTGTCGCTACAAGTTATGTTCTTGACACACTTGAAGACCCCAGGCAATAATAACTCCCATTGTTTATCTCCAGCACTTTCTGAGGAACTTGGCCCAAATAGCAACAGTTCATCATTGAACAGGACAGCCCCTTTAACGTCTCTGTCAAAATCCCAAAGTCTTGTTTCATACTTTATTTCTATGAATGGAGCTTCAGAGCAAGATCTAAGTCTATAAAGAGTCCCATCCTTTGATAACATAAAACTCTCTTTTCCTTTCCTGAAACAGGCACAAGCAGATGACAGTGGTGGGATGTCATTTAATAAGAAGCAGCGTGTAGTTGCAGTGTCGAAGACGGCAATCTGTATCTTTAATCTTTCTGTCATCGTACCAAAGAGAATGATTTTGTCACTAATCACTGTTGAGCATTTAATGCAAGTTAAATCTGAGGGCAGAGATGTAATTTTACTCCACTGACTTTGAAAAGCACTCTCAGGGTCTTCTGCTGCATTAATCTTTTCAATTAAATAACACTCTTCTTGCTGAAAAATAGCGTACAAGAAATCTCCAATCGATAGTAAGTATCTTACTTGTCCCTCTGTGGCAAACATTGAAATCGCTTGCCACTGGTTCATATATGCTGCATATAAAAACAGAATATTGTCTGCTACTAAATAAACATTACTGTTAAAATACATCACACATTGTGGACAAGAAGTTCCTGATGGAGGTTTTCCCAGACCAAACCACTGACCATTTTGTCTTCGACACACTAAGACATCTGTATTATTGGACGCTGTTAACGCAATAACAACATTCTCCAAGTGGCTGTTAGTCCTGTGAATGGCTGAAGTAGGGCACAGATCATGATGCCTGTCTGTCTGCAACATATATTCCAGTCCTTCTTGTAGTATCACTTGAGCTCTTGTATCGGCACGCACAAAGTCCAAATTCATGGTTTCAATGAAACATTTCCCACTTAGCAGGCAAACTTTAATGAGGTTTAGCAGATCTGAGAGCTGACCCACTCGACTCGGGGTGTTTGTTTGCTTCATGTTGTTATTCCTTTGCTCAGTAACAACATCTTGATCCTCATTAACTTTACTACCATCGCTTGCCAATTTGTCTTCATTCTGTGAACCGGCTTGTGTATTTTGCTTGCACTCGCCAATTAGTTTACTTATTTCATCAAAACAATCACCTATATCTGTTCCTGTTGGTTTGTATGTAACCCATGATAAGACAGTCTCCAAAACTTCATCTTCTGAATCTGCTATCAAATCTGGGCTTGCAATTAATTTTTCCATTTCCTCTTCAGTAAGCATTAGAATTTCTTCAAACTTTCTCACAGATTTGAAATGTTGAACAATATAACACCATGAAAGAGAAGTCAATTCTTTTGAACTCAGCAACTTGCTGCTTTGGTAAATGGTAATACAGTTTTCAGTGCAGATATTTTGTTTTAGGAATGTTTCACACGCTTGTAGCAAACAGAGCACCTGTAATTGATTTGCTGCGTGCCAGAGTTCATACACATTGCTTTCGGTAACGATATTCTTCCCTGTATACATGCATTCAAGGATGTCAGCAAAGGTCTCACGTGAGATGCCTTTAATCGTTACCTTTCTTTCAAGGTCTTCTCTCATCCCTGATGTAAAAGCAGCTCTAAAAAATCCAGAACATGCAGCAAGAATGACACGATGACATTTAAACTCGAAGTCATCTATGAATATTTGCACGTCAGACAATTCAGAACTCTCCTTCTGATTCTGTAAACCCTCTAATAATCCAGAAACAAACATCTGAGAAAACATTGTTGGGTTATCATCTTTGCTGATTACACCTGCAACTGACTTGTCCATGACCACTTGCTTGTCAGACAATTTGGGAAGCTCTGTCTGAATCTGTTCACCCGATCCAATAGACGACTGGCCGAACTGGACTGTTCCGAACACTGACAGCGGCGCACTGCATTATCCGAAATATGACAGCGGTGGATGAACTGGTGCAACCCTACCAAATCCTATGAACGATTGCTTTTTACTCTGGAGAAGCTCATGGTGATGATTATCCTGTTTGATGATTACACCCACAGCTGTTTCAAATTAAAGACCTCTGTTGATGATTCACATTCTCTGAAACAGATTAATTTTCCTTATGTTGAGGTTTCCAAACTAACAGCAAATAAAACTAATAACAAAGGTCTACACAAGTTCAGCAAAGTTCATAAGCAATGACTGCCAACCATCACTGTTTACGTATGGGGGGGGGGGGGGGGACATTTACAGATGTATTAGATGAGTATAAAGTAAGAATTTATGTTCTGGGTATTTATGAAATAACCACAAATTAAAGACAACTGTTATTATTGCAACCGGAGAAAACATTTCACCACAGACTGGAAATGTAAGCTTACTTGAAATGTATAATTAAAAGTCCTCTCAGAAAGAAATTGTAGCCTATTGTGAATATTTAAACAGAGTAAATTATCTCAACACATAATTTATTTGTGGTGTGGGAATGGCTGCCCCATCCCATAGCACACTGGCAGCAAAACCCAACCAACCATGTACAAGTCATGACTTAGCATGAGTTGGCTGAGGGCCTATGCTCCAGGAGGGAAGAGGAGGAGGAGGAGGAGAGGGGGGGGGCATTGTTTAAAAGGAGAAGAAGAAAGAAAAAAAAAGAAGGGAAAGGTGAAGGAAGTGGAAGAGAAAGAGGAGGAGTAGGAGGAGGAGGAGGAGGAGGAGGAGGAGGAGGAGGAGGAGGAGGAGGAGGAGGAGGAGGAGGAGGAAGAAGACAGTAATTTATTTAACGTAAACATGAACGGCCTCATCAGGAGGGATCAGCGTGTACTACAGATGTAACCAAACAGTCATCCAGCTACTGCATGCAAAACAATATGTAATGCATCAGTTACTGAAGCATGCAATTTTTTTTTTTTTTGGTTGCAACTGCTCGCTTTGAACTCACGCGTAGTCCATACACATCCATCTAGATATAATCCTCTTCTTCTTCAGCGTTCCGAGCCATTGAGGTTCTTTGCTGCAGATACAATCCGTCTCCATTCGTCTCTCTGGTGGACCTTCTCTTGCCAGTCGTTGATTCCAAGTGCTTGTAGGTCTGTACATGTATTATCTCTCCACCGCCTTCTTGGTCTACCTCGGGGTCTACGGTCATTTATTTCCTGAGTGTAAGCGAGTTTTGTTTCCCTATTGTCTTCCATTCTTTCTATATGCCCCAGCCATTGTAGTCTATTAGCCTTCATGATACCAGTGATTAGCGGGGACTTAGATCATAAATGTCTTTGTTACTTCTTCTTTTTCACTCTCCACTTTGTGTATCCCTAATGGGTCCAAAGATGCGTCTTAAAACTTTGTTCTCAAAGGTTTGTAACAAGGCTTCGTCTCCTTTCATTCTCCATATATCTAGATATAATACTGGACTGAATTTTGCTTGCTGATTAGCTTTCCCTATTATCAGTGTCCTTCGCCATCAGGAGAATGCATTCCGACTTCAGCGGTTCTTGTAATTTATGTCCCCAATGAATTTCGTCTTTCATGGCCACATGCCTGAGCATTGTAAAAATCATTAATTTCACATTCAAATAAAAGAATGTTACACGAGTTATATTTTTGAAATGTGCAATTATTTTAGCTTTTATCTTTGCGTCTCTCGTTATTGTACATTAATGAAATTCTCCATGGAAGACATTTTTACTCGGTGCCCTCCAAATTTAGAAAATTAATTTGAAGGATTTTGTCACAATGAAGAATATACAATTAATAAAAGTCAAGGTCATCCCATAGCAGATACTGCTGCTGGGATGGGGGAGTGTCAGGCCTTCACATTTTCTATGCCACGACATGAGGTGTGAGTGGACGGTTCCCTTTCTTGCTGCCTTTTCTTCCCAGTCAATTTGGTCACTTGAAACGTCATGAAACTTTAGAGAGAACAGTAACTGATGGGTATATGCACAGGAAGAGAGGAAGAGGAAGGACAAAGAGAAGATCGGTGTAGGATGTGGCAGATAATCTCCAGATGGGTGTATCGGACACGAGATCTTTTCCGGAAGGTTGTTATGAGAGGGAAGTTCTGCAAGGTACACGCAACAGAATGAATGGAACACAAATTTACTCTGGGGGAAGTTCTTTCTTTCCAACATATCAGAAACGAACAGATACGTCTAACAAAATTGAGCAGCAATCTCTGTTAAATTGTGGTTAATTTTCTTATTCGAGAAATTGCAAAAAGGTACACGCAACAGAATGAATGGAACATAAATTTACTCTGGATGAAGTTCTTTCTTTCCAACTTATCAGAAACGAACAGATATGTCTAACAAAATTGAGTAGAAATCTCTGTTAAATTGTGATTACTTTTCTGATTTGAGAAATGGCAACACCCACTAGTTCTCATCGATTTACATCAGATTATAATTTGAAAAAATGTTAGATGATAGTGATTCTGATTTAAAATACTTTGTGAAAGATTCTGAAACTGATTGCATCCCCAGTAATCTAGTTATTCAGTTAAATTATATTGCAGGTGGTGATAGGGAAAACAGAACTGACAGTGGAAGTTCGTCATCATATGATGGCACATGTGGAATTGCTTCCTCTAATGGGCCACAATTGTGTCCCTAAGTTTGCTTTGCCTATCACATATAAACTGAGCAATATTTATCAGTTATCAGTTGGGGTATCGTCATTGCACTCCGGACAGGTCCATAGGTGCTCAGATCCCCCCCCCCCAGCATATGCATCAGCGTCCGGTGGCTAATAGTGTCAGTTCTGTGTTGGTTGACGAGGCCCCTCAGTTTCCCAATGTACCTCTCGTGTCTGGCCGTACCAATTCTTACTCCCAAGTCTCCCATCCTGGACAACGATGTTGATTCACGAACGTCAAAGTCCTCTGTTCATCTCTTTAAGTATGTTAATAATATCGGCACGACCCATGGGTTGGCCCTCTACGGTGGGTGCAGAGCCAGACAGTTTACCAGCTCGTTCATTTCCCTCGACTCCCGCATGTCTCGGGACGAAGAAGAAGGTGATCTTACGAACAACGGACTTCTGCAGCAAATCAGTCCACTGTCTACGTACATATCCTGCATCAACCCTCCGAATCATGCTAATTGAATTACTTAGTACACACACGTTGGTATAATGCTGTGATTCTAGCCATATGAAAGCCTGTGTAACTGCCATAACCTCCATCGTCATGCTGCTCGTGGTCACAGAGTGTGCGCAACTGGATTCTTGAACGGTTCGGCCTGCTGAACGGGCTGTGAATGCCCACGCACTTCTCTGCTGCTTTACAACAGATCCATCTGTATAGATGAGCACCTCGGGGTTGTCTGAGTGTTCATTGATGAGTGCGTTGACCTCTGCATTGACAGCGGCAGGATTCTGTTCTCTGCACCGACTGTGAAGTGATAATGCAGGAGAAGGTGCACTTAAAAGCTGGAGGCACAGGCACCCATTCCTTGCTGAAATTTCTCTTTCTGTTTCCAAATTGAATGTTTCATGTAGAAATTTAATTGTTAATTTTTGTACAGTCTTATTGTTGAAATTTTATTTTTGCATAGGGGACAGACGAATATCTCTAGCAGATTGGGGATGTTAAATGACAACGTGAGATATTTTTTCCCATTTGGTTAAGGAATTGTCCTACTTTTTATAAGTTTTAGCTGAAATTTGGCTGAAATTTTTCATATTTTGTTAACAAAATTTACTACTTTTCATAAGATTTGGATGAAATTTAGCCAAACTTTTCACATTTGGTTAACAAATTTTCTTACTTTTCATCAGTTTTACTGAGATTTTTATAAGTATGGTTGAAATGTGGCCAAAATATTTTGCTTTGGCTAACAAAGTGTTCTACTTTTTTTTATAAGTTTGGTTTTAATTTGGACAAACTTTTCACCTTCGGTTAACAAAGTTTCCTTACTTTTCATAATTTTGGTTGAAATTCGGTCAAACTTTTCACCCTTTGGTTACCAAAGTTTTCTATTTTTCATAAGTTTGGGTGAAATTTGGCCAAACTTTTCACCTTTGGTTAACAAAGTTTCCTTACTTTTCATAAGTTTGGTTGAAATTTTGCCAAAATTTTCACCTGTGATTAACAAATTTTCCTACTTTTCATAAGTTTGACTGAGATTTTTATAAGTTTGGTTGATATGTAGCCAAACTTTTCACTTTGGTTAAGGTTTTTTCCTATTATTCATATGTTTGGGTGAGATTTTTATAAGTCTGGTTGTAATGGAGTCAAAATTTTTCACTTTGGGTAACATATTTTCCTTCTTTTCATAAGTTTGATTGAAATTTGGCAAATCTTTTTCATATTTGGTTAACAAATTTTCTTATTTTTCATAAGTTTGGATGAAATTTGGCCGAACTTTTCATGTTTGGTTAAAAAAATTTCCAATTTTTTATAAGTTTGTTTGAAATTACCACGTGTGATCGGATGCGACGCCATTGTTGACCACTTGTAGCCAGTGAGCACGTGGTCTGGTTGTAGTCATGACACATGCGACCGGAAGCAGCGCCATATTTCATCGGATGCGACCATTACCCATGTGTACCGGGTACAGCGGCGTCTTGATCGGTTTTAGCCACGTGGTCTGGTTTGACCATTACCACGTGTGATCGGATGCGACGCCATCTTTGACCAGCTTTAACCAGTGAGCACATGGTCTGGTTGTAGTCATTACAATGCGACCGGAAGCAGAGCCATAGTTGATCCGATGTGACCATTACCCATATGTATCGTTACGCGCTCAGTACGCTCTGAGTCATCCTCCGGTTTTCCCCAAAAGACATGTCTGAACACGTTCACTATGTTCACCCCCCACCGACATAGGCCCGTGATGAGTCACCCAGGCGGTCATCCTCGGATCAGCCATCTATGAGTTCAGTCTTTAGCCTTTATTATGAGACTTAACCTCTGGCTATTATCAAGGTAAGGATGTATTTATCTACCAACCCACCACTCGACCGCGCCTTAACAATGACCAGAAGCACATACCTAGTCTTTCCTCCACTCACAAACCCCTTACCAACGAATTTCACTAAGCCATACTCGCTACAATCAATAATATCGGCTATTTTTACTTTTTAAGGTTTTAACTTGTACCCTGTGTGATGATAATGTTTACACCACTATGACACTCTAAATACCACTAATAACCGCTACCCACCCCTTACCAACGACTTTCACTACGGTATACCCGAGACAATCAATAATATCGGCCATCTTTACTTTTTAAGGTCTTCATTTTTAGCCCTATGATGATAGTGTATAGGTCACTACGACATTCTACAGACCACTAGTAACCGGTATCCACCCCTTACCAATGAATTTCACTAAGGTATACCCACTAAAATCAGTAATATCGACCATCTTTACTTTTTAATGTTTTCATTTGTTGCCATATGATGATAGTGTATAGGCCACTACGATACTCTACACGTCACTAATAGCCGCTACTCACCCCTTACCAACTTACCAACGAATTTCACTAAGTTATACCAGCTAAAATCAATAATACCGACCATCTTCACTTTTAAAGGTTTTCATTTGTAACCCGTATGATGATAGTGTTTACACTACTACGACCCTCTACAGATCATATAACCGCCATATATACATGTTTACCTATTACGATTTTCATATGACACCTGTCACGACCCGAGGTTTGAACCACCTAGCCCTACCCCACACGCCGACACCCGCGCCCCACCCCTGAGACCCCATCCCCACGCCGGCCCGCCCCTAGACCACCCCGAGAAAATGCACTGTAATCCCAAGCCTTACACAGCACCAATGGAATGATGCTATTTTTATGCCCAATACAGATAAAGAAAGAAGACGAAAAAAATAAAACCGAGGAGAAAGAGCACTGTACCTTAACAGCATCACTAGTATGATGATAGTTTTTTAAGCCCCACCCGCTACAATCAATAATAACAGTAATTATTACGTTTTTAAAGACGTAAAATTTATCACACAAAAAGGGAAGTAAAAGTGCAAAAATAAGTAGGATTGTTTATTCATGAGTTGCATCCATTGAAAATATGATCGCCGTAGGTGCAGTTTGTGACGTTTTCTATGCGGTGGTAGACTTTTTTTATATAGTAAAAAATATAGGTGCTGCACCTTATTTTGGGTATCAAATACAACATTGTGTACTACTTTCATGCCGCCATCTCAATCTATCCAGTATCATTTCTCTTAGTCTGCCTCTCTTCCCCTCGATCTTTCCAGTTGTCGCAGTGTTCTCCAATGCCCCTCTTCTCATAACATGGCCCCAAAAAAAGCTGTTTGTCTCTGTCTCAATGTTGTATATAATGTTCTATTTTCATTACCCTCTTTCAGGCAGTCGCTGTTAGTTACTTTGGCAGTCGAAGAATTCGCAACATTCGTCTCAGGAACCATGTCTCTGTTGCTTCCAAGCTCTTCCTAATTTGTTCATTTGCATGCAAAGATTCACAGCCATTCAGCAAAACAGGTTCTATATAGCACTTCAGCACTCTCTTTCTTACATTCAATGATAGTGACTTATTGCATAAGATATTCTTCATTTTCTGAAATGCAGCTTTTGTTTGCCTATTCTGCTCTTAATCTCTGTTGTGCATCTTCCATCTGATATTATAAATGCCCCTAGGTATTTAAAACTATCGACTAAAGTGGGGTTAAAGCAACACTAGATTTTATTAGAAAGCAGCAAGTCAAATGGTTTGGCCATGCAAGTAGGTTACCAGTCAACAGCATGCCACAACAAGCAATGATGTACAGACCAGATGGAAACAGAGGAAGAGGCCGCCCACGTAAACGTTGGACGGAGAGAATAGCAGAATCCATGGGAATGTCGATATACGAAACCCATAACCGGGCACTCTCACGAAGTTTATACTTCACCTCGACACCGCAAGGTACAAGAGGAACATGATGAGATGAGATGAGATGAGAGACTTGGTTAAGAATTTTCCCTTCTATTTCTATTTCACATTTTGGCATCACCTGTTTCTTTGATATCACAATTGTTACGTTTTTCTTGATATTCATGGAGAGTCCTTTTTTTTTTTTTTTTTTTTTTTTGCACTCTCTGTTACTACAATGTCCAACAATTGGTGTAGATCTTTTGTATTATCCTCCACCAGTACTCTGTCATCTGCTTAACGTATATATTTATATTTGAAGTATGTTTTGTCATGAAGTCTTGGAAAAATAATGTGGTGGTTTCCCCTTGCCTTTTGACATCCACATGGAGGTTTATAACCTCAGCCTTTGACAGCCATAGTCTGTCGGGACAAGTGAGTGCCCTGCTCTGCTCAGCTGCAGAGCTGTCCTTTTATCTCGGTGGATACACGGTCGCTTTTTTAAAATCTGGTTGTATATATACATTCTGCCGGCTGCCTGGCCGCCTGGCCGAGGGGTTAGCAGCTTTCTCCGTTAATCACGAATACTCTCGTGGTCGACGTGAGCGGACAAGAATTAGAAGTGGTGACTTATGAGAGTATTGAGCCGGTCGCTCAGAAAGTCGTGACGTGCTGATGAGCGTAATCTAGCCTAGGAATCAACATACAGCTGAAAGATGCTGGTGTTGACCGCAATATCCTGAAACAGGATGGAAACGCGGAAAAAAATATATATATATACATTTTGTTTTAGTGTACCCGAATGTCTACTTTATGTATGTGAAACTATGAAACTACAAGACAATATACTTTAAATTGTGTGTTGGTCCGGGTGCTTGAAACTACTTGCTTCTTTCCGCTTAATGCGTTCAACGCGCTTTAAATAGTGCTATGAACATTATGTACATTTGCCGTGCGCAAACTATGTATCCTCATCATCATCATCACCACCATGTGCCATGCCGGTAAGCGTGGACGGTCATGTCTCGCCATCACACTCGATCAGAGTCATGGATCATCTCAGTGTTCTTGTCTCGACCATGCCGCGTGGTCAAGCCATCTAGGTATCAGTTATCAGTTGGGGTATCTTCATTGCACTCCGGACAGGTCCATAGGTACTCAGATCCTCTCCCCCCCCCCCCCCCCCCAGCATAAGCATCAGCGTTCGGTGGCTAATAGTGCCAGTTCTGTGTTAGTTAACGAGGCATCTCGTTTTCTCGATATACCTTTCGTGTCTGGCCGTGCCAATTCTTACTCCCAAGTCTTTCATCCTGGACAGCGATGTGGATTCACTGACGTCAAAGTCTTGTATTCTCCACATGTCTTTAAGGACGTTAATAACAATAGCACGATCCATGGGCTGGCCATCTGCAGGGGGTGCAGAGCCAGCCAGTTTATCAGCTCGTTCATTTCCCTCGACTCCCGCATGTCCCGGGACAAAGATAAAGGTGACTTTACGGACAACAGACTTCCTCAGCAACTCAGTCTACTGTCTACGTACAGATCCAGCTTCGACCTTCGGAATCATGCTCATTGGATCACTTAGTACACACACGCTGGTATAATGCTGTGCTTCTAGCCATATGAAAGCCTGTGTTACTGCCATCAGCTCCATCGTCATGCTGCTCGTGGGCATAGTGTGGGCACCACTGGATTCTAGGTATTTACTTCTCTACCTGCCTCTTATTCTTTTCCCCTCAATATTGCCAGTTTTTACCAAGTTCTCCCATTTATTTCTTCTCATAACGTGACCAAAAATGTTAGCTGTCTACTTCTAATTTCTCTAATCAGTTTATGATGTTTATTTATTTCTTGTGCATTTTCCCCAGAAACCAAATTTCCAAATTTCCACAGTCATCAGATATTTCTAAGCTTGTCTGCTCATGGACCGCGTTTTGCATCCACCCCCCCCCCACCCCCGTGTGTCTCCACTTTGCCGCTATTGGAGGGGGGGGGGGGCCTTGCGTGTCCCAAGAGACACAACCTGCTGCCTGCAGGTAGACTGAGGATAGCAGTCTAAAATACAAATAAGACGTTTTTGATCTAGAAACATAAAACTACTAGGCTCTCAGCTGAGGGATATGGCTGAACGCCTCTAAGAACTCACTGCAAACTGGCAGTGAGATATTAAGCCTTTATGACTGGTTCAGATACGCATCCTACGGCTATTAACTGGGGGATAAGGCCGAACGCTTCTAGGCCCATGTCCCTCAGCTGTGCGATCCTAGCCATTGCTCACCTTACCTAAGTGGAGGTGGGATGCTTCCGTCCTTTTCTTGGGGACGTTAATCACAAGTACCTCTGAAGTCGGAGGCTACCTTCGCCATGGCGATTCTTGTTCTAATCTCTTCATGGTACCTCCCATCAGATGCTATGACTGTTCCAAGATAGTTTCTTACTATGAACCACAATAAACACCTGTAAATTTATTGATGTGTGAAAACTCGTTAAAGTACGACATAACCATCAATATACGAGGTTTTTTTTAAATGAAAACCCACATTGGGTTTTTTTTTTTTTTTGGTAGATCAATAGGACGTGGATTAAAGTCGGAGTGGGTTCGCCTGTAATTGGGAAAGCTAACCCACACGCAAAAATCAATTCAGTGTGGACTGCGCTTGAGTTCAAAGCGAGCGAATGAAGGAGGGAAAACATTGCAGTAACAAAGGCAATAGCGTGGATAAAGACACATGTTCACCCATGCATGTTTTCTCAGCGACTCCAGGAGTATGTTAAAGAAGACATGAGTTGAACCAGAAGGCAATAGCGTGGATAGAGACACATGTTCACCTATGCATGTTTTCTCAGCGACTCCAGGAGTATGTTAAAGAAGACATGAGTTGAACCAGAAGGCAATAGCATGGATTGAGACACATGTTCACCCATGCATGTTTTCTCAGCGACTCCAGGAGTATGTTAAAGAAGACATGAGTTGAGCCAGAAGGCAATAGCGTGGAAAGAGACACATGTTCACCCATGCATGTTTTCTCAGCGACTCCAGGAGTATGTTAAAGAAGACATGAGTTGAGCCAGAAGGCAATAGCGTGGATAGAGACACATGTTCACCTATGCATGTTTTCTCAGCGACTCCAGGAGTATGTTAAAGCAGACATGAGTTGAGCCAGAAGGCAATAGCGTGGATAGAGACACATGTTCACCTATGCATGTTTTCTCAGCGACTCCAGGAGTATGTTAAAGAAGACGAGTTGAGCCAGAAGGCAATAGCTTGAATCTCTGAGAAGGTCAAAACTGACTAATATCCGTGTCATCTTCACACCCCATCCCCCTGTTCACGCAAATGTAAGAGAGTGTGTTGTAGAGTGATTTTTAGTGTCTACTGATACGTGTTTGCTCTTTAGTATTGGTGCCAATGAGAAGATTGGCTTGTGAGCTTGGCTGCTGTGGTGAGCGGACGACCAATGATCGAAGCTGACATCATGAACCCCCTCAAGGAGGCAGGACGAATAAATGAATCAAATGGGGAGGGGGTGTGGTTCTGCAACTTTTACTAGACTGCAAGAACATCAAGTCAAACGGGGTCAAGCCAATCAAGAGTGCGGGAAGACAAAGAAGAATAGTCAACCAAAAATAGCGTCGTGAGTCGCTGCACGCTGAGGGAGATACCGATCTGGGCACATAAGGCTAAATTTTCGACTTGAACTCAGGATGATCTGTTTACTAACTAACCAGCCAACTAATTAGTTATCTAGCTAACTTACTCACCAAGGAAGCAATAACCAACTAACAAACGAGCTATCATATGCAAACGATGCTATTTCAATGGTCCAGCAGTTGGTGTGTGTGTATGTGTGAATTGTGATAAGATCAGACACAAGTGAAGTGACAGAGATTAGAGTCAGGAAAGCATTTTTTTTAAAATGCATGTAGTTTGAATAAAGTTGTGATTTGAATAGGAAGTTTCCAGAAAGACCGGGGCCAAGGACCACCATCAACAGCCAGTGGTTTTCCTGTTCAGAACACTCCCCCGTAAGACAATCTTTTCAAATATATCTCTCACAGGCCATGTACCCTGTTTTTGTTGCTGTCGTTTGCGAACTCTCTAACACAGTGGTTCTCAACCTTTTTTTTTTGGCCCATGCCCCCTTTACCATATGCTCAGAACGTCATTCCCCCCTTTCGAATTTCCTCCCTATAAATCCCCCCACCCCCACCCTTACACAGTATACATAAAAATGGAAGCTAAATTTATTAACACATACTAGAACAAATCTAGACATCTACATAAAACGTGATTTGCGGGTCTTTTTTTTTTTTTTTTTTTTAGCATATCCTTTACAGGACATCGCTGTCAACACCAGCATCTTTCAGCTGTATTTTGATTTCTTGGCAAAGATTACGCTCGGCTCACATACCCTGTAAGTTACCGATGCGATTCGAACCACTGCTGATTCTCACCGTCGTCACGTTACCTACGAGAGTATACGAGATTACGGAGAAAAGTCATAACCTCTAAGCCACGAAGCGGGTCTACTTACGTTATAAAACGAATTTCATTAGGGCGAGAAGTACAGAACCGTAAAATTTAGAGGGAAAAACAATATCAAGTAACTGGTTCTGTTATTAATGCGATCTTGAAATAATCTTAATTCCCCCTCCCCCGGAAACCCCAAAATTCCCCCGTGGAGGGGGGGGGGGAGGGGGAATTCCCCACCGGTTGAGAACCACAGCTCTAACACCTCAACGGTGTGGTCGTCCTCTTCCTGCTTCCTCAGTACACTTCCTTCCGTCCTTGATTATTTTGTCCCGACTTTCATGTCCTTTCGGGGTTGGGGTTCAGCATGCCCGAATGGATAAGAACGATGGATCTTGAACTTCCGGTTTGCCGATGCCGAGTTAGCGTTTTCGACCCCTAACCGATCAGTTGGACTGAAATGTTGACTACTTCTTCCTTGACTTGAGGACGTAAAATAAAAGCACCCCAGAAGTCGGGGTGGATTCGCCTGATGGCGAAGTACACTGGTAATAAAGAAAGTTAACCCACACCCAACAATCAGTCCAGTGCACTAGAAGTAGTAGCACATGTATGGACACGCCACAAACGCCGACACGAATGTATATCTGCCAAGGTGTGGATAGACAGCGGGATATTACACGTGGGCTAAGCTGTGTATGTTTGTTGTTTATCCATCAAGAATAGTGATGACCATTCATTTCATCCAGTGGGGTTGAAAGTATGGAGCCGTGAGTTTTAAGATGGCTGATAAGGCCTATTTTGGCTCGAAAAGTTCTTTGACAATGTGGCCAAAGAATGCTTGATGTTCCAGGAGGAGGATCTCCTGCAGTGATTTTTTGGTCCAGCCTTTTCTTCACAGCTCTTGCAATTCTGTTTGCTTCACAAGTGACTGCACCCTTGTATTATGATGTACGCCATGAATTTCGGTCTTTGGCAGGTGTCAGGGTGAATTCCAAAAGCTTTCAGTGATATTTTTAGGAGTGTCTTTAAAGCGTGTCCTCTGGCCGCACTAGGAGCGTTTACCACAGCGGTTAAGGTTCATAGACTAAGACGAGGCAGGTCCTGGATGGCACAGGCAGACCTTTCTATAAGTCAGGTGTGTGATCTAGAGACCATCAATCGTGAAAGAGAGTGGGTGGAAGTTCCGGAAGACATGACAGACTGGCACAATGTAATAATAACACTGGGTCGTGAGAGAATGGGCGGCGGGCCGCACTGAGTTTGAAGTGCAGCAGCTGATCCAGAGCAACACACACCAAGGTGACGTAGTCATCTACACCGATGGGTCAGTGGTGAGAAACATACGTAGTGGCTGGGGCTTTATTGCAAAGGCTAATGGGCGAGTCTTGAAAAAGGAGAGTCTGGCATATGAGAATACGACCTTCAGCATGAGAATGGAGGTGGAGGCAGTAACAGCGGCATTCCGGTGGCTAGAGGAGACTACTGCAACACACGTTGTGTTCATTACGGAATCAAAGAGTATGCTTAGCAAGGTGGAGAAAGGAATGTTTCGTGTGGAATGGCTCTCGTCGCTTCAGAGGTCACAGATTGTGAGAATTGTATGGATATTTTGCCTTGACCATGCGGGTGTAGGAGGGAATTAACAGGCTGATAGGCTAGCAGGGAGGGCACCTCTTGGTGGAATTTTGCCTATGGACAGGGGGGAGGTGGTCGTGCGCTTGTGGGACCAGGTGAAGAAGACGGAGGAACAGATTGAGAACCCTTATGTGGAAAGAATGAGATTGCTGGGGATCGGGAGGAGTTCTGGAAGAGTCTCAAAACTGAGAGGGCAGACCAGGAGAACTTTTAATCAGATAGCGGTGGGAACGATTAGTAGTGTGACTCTTCGCTGGCTGTTGAACGGGGGGACGGAGCACGTATGGGAATATCCTGAGTGCAGTGATGTCGGTTCTTAACTCAACTCAACTCAACTCAACCACAGCGCAGCTCGCCGTAAAAAAAAAAAATGTTTTAGGCAAGCTGTGATTTGGCATGCGAGTTAAGTGACCAGCCCAGCGAATCTGATTCTTCATTAGTAGAGTGTGGATGCTGGGCCTGGACGCTCTTTCTAGGACTTCAGTGTCTGAGATCTTGTCTTGCCATTTAATCTTCAATAACTTTTTAAGGCAGACTGTGTGGAAGTGGTTTTATTTCCTAGCATGTCGCTTGTAAACAGTTCAAGTTTCACAAGCATATAGCAGTGACGCCGTGTATAGTGGCTAGTCGACTGACTAATCATGTGAATGGTCAGTGCTCATGCCAGCTAAGTGGCAGAATTGTGTTTCGCACTGGGGACTTGACGCTGACATGGTCGAAAGGATAAGAGTGCCCCACAGATTGGAAGACTTGAAAAGGTACAAAACGAAGCCACGTGCATTAATTTGGGCTGCACGAGAGACACCAGCTGTGTTGCAATGAGATACCTCCTTGACTTCCCGACCATGAACCACAGGATCAAGATCTGGAGAGCTTGTGGTGCATACTTAACAATAAGTGCAGATGAGCAGCACCCTCAGCATGAGGATATTTTCAGAGAAAAGGACGACAGGCTAAAGAGGGGCAAACCATTGATGGGTCGGGTGGAAGATGTCATCAGACAGGTCTGCAGTCCTATCAGTATCAACCCCGGCAAAGAATGGGGCCTGTGCCTCCAGTTTTTAAGTGCACCTTCTCCTGCATTATCACTTCACAATCGGTGTAGAGAACAGAACCCTGCCGCTGTCTCAATGCAGAGATCAACGCGCTCATCAATGAACACTCAGACAACCCCGAAGTGCTCATCTATACAGATGGATCTGTTGTAAAGCAGCAGAGAAGTGCGTGGGCATTTACAGCCCGTTCAGCGGGCCGAATCCAGTGGTGCCCACTCCATGACCACAGGCAGCATGACGATGGAAGTGATGGCAGTAACATAGGCTTTCATATAACTAGAATCACAGCATTATACCAACGTGTGTGTACTAAGTGATTCAATGAGCATGCTTCGGAGGGTCGATGCAGGAACTGTGCGTAGACAGTGGGGTGATTCGCTGCGGATGTCCGTTGTCCGTAAGGTCACCTTCATCTTTGTCCCGGGACATGCGGGAGTCGAGGGAAATGAACGAGCTGATAAACTGGCTGGCTCTGCATCCCCTGCAGATGGCCAGCCCTTGGATCGCGCCGATGTTATTAATATCCTTAAAGAGATGTCGAGAACAGAGGACCTTGACGTCAGTGAATCCACATCGTTGTCCAGGATGAGAGACTTTGGAGTAAGAATTGGCACGGCCAGACACGAGAGGTACATCGGGAAAACGAGGTGCCTCGTCAACCAACACAGAACTGACACTATTAGCCACCGGACACTGATGCATATGCTGGGGGAGGATCTGAACACCTATGGACCTGTCCGGAGTGCAATGACGATGCCCCAATTGATAACTGATAAGAGCGCTCGCTCTTATCCTTCCAGTGCACTGATGGCCAGGTAGGCAGTTCAACCCCTACAACGACATTCAGACTTAAACGGTGTCTTCTCCTTTAGAAAGCAATGACAAATTACTTTTTAAGTACAAATGTGAAGAAAATCAACATGAGGTTGATAGCAACGTCCTGCAAAAGGCATCCATCATGTGCCATGTCGATAAGCGTGGGCGGTCATCTTCTATCATCTCGATCACCAGAGTCGTGGATCAGTTCCATGCCACATGGCCGAGCCATCCAGGTATTTACTTCTCGGTCTTCCCCTTGGTATCTTCCGTTCGCACTTGCCAGTTGTCACCAAGTTCTCCAATTCATTTCTTCTCATAACATGCTCAAAATGTTTGACTGTCTGCATTTAATGTCTCTAATCAGTTTACGATCTTCATTTGTTTCTTGAAGGACTTGTTCATTTGTTTTTCTGTCTGTCCTTGGTATTCTTTGCATTTTCCTCAGAAACCACATTTCCACAGGCATCAGGTGTTTTTCGGCTTCTCTGCAAACGTCCACTCATCACGTCCATACAAATGTACAGGTTCTGTGTAGCACTTCAACACTCTTTTTCTCGTTTCAATTGATGCCTTTTTATTGGTCAGTATGTTTTCCATCTTGCAAAAGGCTTTCTTCGCAATGGCAATTGCAAAAGGCATGCACGATTGTTTTTTTTCTTGCTTTCCCCCCCCCCCCCCCCCCCCTAATGGGGAATCTGCGTCTATGGGGTTGACCCTGCCTCATAAATGGAAATTCTCATCTCATCACGCTCCTCTAATACCTTGCGGTGTCGAGGTGAAGTATAAACATCGTGAGAGTGCCCGATTATGGGCTTCATGGTGTATCGATATTCCCATGGACTCTGCTGTTCCCCCGTCCAACGTTTACGTGGTCGGCCTCTTCCTCTGTTTCCATCCGGTCTGTACATCATTGCTTGTTGTGGTATGCTGTTGAATGGTAACCTACTTGCCAAACTATTTGACTTGCTGCTTTCTAATAAAATCTATTGCTGCTATAACCCCCACTTTAGTCCTGATTTCTTCATTTCTGATCTTATCTCTTCATGATACGTTGAGTATTCTTCTCAGGAATCTCATTTCTGTTGTGATAAAAGATTCCTACAGAATGTTGGGCGACGCTCACCAAACCCAACATCCCACTTTGTGCCAATGGCTTCTTGCAGAGGGTACATGCCTTATCCTCGTATGAGGAAATGCAACCTAAAGACTAAAATGTCATGACAGGGCAGACGAGGCCCTAAACCTTGGTCAGCAGCTGCTATAGGATTTAAGTTCTGACAGGAGGACAGTTAGAGAATTGCTTTGCTGATCAGGCAGCTTCTACAGCTTGTCTTGTTCCAGATGTATTGGTGTTACCTTTGCCTCGAGAAATTAGGCATGCCGAGAGATGGATCATGCTGCATGGGCAACACATGGACTCTACAATTAAGCCCAGGCTTTGTGCTATAGAGAGGTATAACTCCATCCATGGTCTCCATCATGGGTTGTAGTTATTGTGCCTTTCATGTAGCACAATTAACAAACTATTATCTGTCAAGACGGCAAGGTGCCAGTACAGTACGGAACTTGCCCTACCTCAAAATGTCATGCCTTGTAGTATCATACACTGGTACAAGTTCAAGTAGCTCTTCACAAACAAGACAGTCTTCACATTATAGCCTTTTAAAGAAAATTAGCAAGCTGTGCTATTTCAGTGACAACATCAACTGTTTCATCAATGGCAATTGAGAAAATATTCAAACTTTAACTTTATAGCAATAACGTTCATCTGTGTTGTCATCAGCCATTTCATCAATCCTTTCTGCTAATCTTTCTTGAAATAAATATGTCTTAGAATGCTTTCACAAACGCTGTTGATATAGTAGCAGACATGTTGTATTATATCTCAAATTAAAGGGGGTCGCATAGGAAAAACTATTGTATATAAGCCCATGACAGATACTGGAAGTCGCTTAAGACGATTAATCATCCCATGGCACTTAATCAGTTCATGAACTTATTATATCCTTGTATCATAATACACCGATTGCAGTCACATGACTTAGCTTACAACTGGAGTGACAAAAGCTACATTTCTTTACGTAATTTTCCATAGCCTGTCTGTTGGCTGAGGTTATTTCTCAATTTCCTGACATTTTGCATTTGGTGCATGATTTGCTTTTTTTGCGCTCGCTCTGAACTCAAGCATAGTCCATTCATGTGCCACTTCTTCTAGTGCACTGGAATTATTTGTAATGTCTTTTGGTACTGTGTTCCTTGAATTGAGTTGAGCTAAGAACCAACATCACTGCACTCAGGAATTCCCACACGTGCTACGTCCCCTCGTTCAACGGTCAGCGAAGAGTCACACTGCTAATCGTTCCCACTGCTATCTGATTGAAAGTTCTCCTGTCTTCCCACTAAGTTTTGAGATTCTTCCAGAACGCCTGCCGATCCCCCTCAATCTCATTCTTTCCACATACGGATTCTCAATCTGTTTCCCCACCTTCTCCCACAGGCGCGCGACCACCTCTCCCTTGTCCATAGGTAATCTACCACCAAGAGGTGCATTATCTGCCAGCCTATTGGCCTGTTCATTCCATCGCACTCCCGCTCGATACCTTTGACTGTGTTCCTTCGAATGAGCAATGCAATTATTGCATATCAAACTGCAGATTTGGGACTTAACAGTTGTGTAACAACTCCCGCTTATCTTGAAACACATGCCCTTCTTCGTTAAGCTTTATTTGTGTGCGTACTTGATGCAGCAGTCACTGTTGTAATGTTGTAGTGTCTCATCTTTTGAGTTTTAAAAAAATCAACAAATGTAAAAGTGAACAATGTGCAATATAAGTGGTGCTAAGTTGCAGGAAAAAAGACACAAATGACATCTCTTAGAACTGTAAGCTTGGAGTTCTGTATATTTTATTTATTAAGTTTGGTAACTGGAAGCATCTACAAAACCAATAAATGTAACCAGTCTTTATGTGTACAAGCAAATATATAAATAAATTTTTTTTTTAAAATTTAATTATGTGGCCAAAGACAAGAAAACAAACCATCATTTCCCATCTGAAATGAAGCTAGGCTTAGTTAAAGTCAAAATTATAATTGTTAATATTTTTACCAGTAAGCTGTCGAAGCAATTTGAAATGGTTTGTAATATGCATTGTGAATTCTGACTATATTGATAACAGACGAACATCAAAGCATCATAAAACTTAGTTGCAGACATCATTTGAATCCATAAAGGCTGCATGCAGCCCGTATGTTCAACATGTCTGGTCTAGACCCTTACATTGACATGTATTAGTCACCCTATACACTAATACATATCCCAAAACCACTCAATTCTAATGCTTCACAGACTCTAGACACCACATGCACTAGTCACCCAAACACTAATACATATCCCAAAACCACTCAATTCTAATGCTTCACAGACTCTAGACACCGCATGCACTAGTCACCCAAACACTAATACATATCCCAAAACCACTCAATTCTAATGCTTCACAGACTCTAGACACCGCATGCACTAGTCACCCTATACACTAATACATATCTCAAAACCACTCAACTCTAATGCTTCATAGACTCTAGACACCGCATGCACTAGCCACCCAAACACTAATACATATCCCAAAACAGCTCAGTTCTAATGTATCACAGACTCTAGACACCACATGCACAGGAACCCATGTAAAGCCCGCCACCTGTACACTATCATATTTATCTCATGGTCGACACACCACCATGGAGCAATAAGAACTTGATAGATTAGATCTTGCTCACCTAGAATCTGCCTCAAACTCTCATCTCTGTAGATGTTCCTTGTGAGTGCCAATATTCATCTCAGTGGATGTTCCCTGTGAGTGGCAATATTCATTTCAGTGGATGTTCCCTGTGAGTGCCAACATTCATCTCAGTGGATGTTCCTTGTGAGTGCCAAAATTAATCTCAGTGTATGTTCCTTTTGAGTGGCAACATTAATCTCAGTGGATGTTCCTTGTGAGTGGCAACATTCATCTCAGTGGATGTTCCTTGTGAGTGGCAACATTAATCTCAGTGGATGTTCCTTGTGAGTGGCAACATTAATCTCAGTGGATGTTCCTTGTGAATGCCAACATTCATCTCAGTGGATGTTCCTTGTGAGTGGCAACATTCATCACAGTGGATGTTCCTTGTGAGTGACAACATTCATCTCAGTGGATGTTCCCTGTGAGCGCCAACATTCATCTCAGTGGATGTTCCTTGTGAGTGCCAACATTAATCTCAGTAGATGTTCCTTGTGAGTGGCAACATTCATCCCAGTGGATGTTCCTTGTGAGTGGCAACATTAATCTCAGTGGATGTTCCCTGTGAGTGGCAACATTCATCTCAGTGGATGTTCCTTGTGAGTGGCAACATTCATCTCAGTAGATGTTCCTTGTGAGTGGCACCATTCATCACAGTGGATGTTCCTTGTGAGTGGCAACATTCATCTCAGTGGATGTTCCCTGTGAGCACCAACATTCATCTCAGTGGATGTTCCTTGTGAGTGCCAACATTAATCTCAGTGGATGTTCCTTGTGAGTGCCATCATTAATCTCAGTGGATGTTCCTTGTTGAATGCCAACATTAATCTCAGTGGATGTTCCTTGTGAGTGCCAACATTCAACTCGGTGTACACGGTCTGTACAAAAAGTATCTGACCTTTGACCAGGACATCTGTAATTACTAACTTGCAGGTCTAAAAGACTAAATCCTTTCAAAGTACTCTCCTTGGGACTACACACGCTTCTCCCAGTGGCCCTATCATTGTTGGAAGCATTTCACAAAGAAAACTTTGAAAATATGGTACAACACTTAATGTCTCAAACCAAGTCCTATTCAGTTTTAATTTTAGCTTTGGGGACAGCTAAAAATTGTCAAGAGAGTATGGAGTTTGACGAATGAAAATAATCTTGTGTTTGGCTAAGAAAGTCTTAATCAGATGTGAAGAATGGGCAGATGTGTTGTTAATACGTAGCTGCCAAGTTCCTTTTACCCACAGGTCCATTTGTTCTCTTCGCACAGCACCATGAAAATAATGGATGACCTCCAGAATGTACCCTTTGGTCTGCTGGTAAAGTTTTGGCCTTCAGTTGCATACTTGTGATGCACCACCCCAGGAGAGATCAAGGATGTCTCCAATGTGATGACTATACCTTAGTTTCCGTGTTATTCCCGTAAACATTATTCAGTAAAGTGTGTGCAATTGCTGGTTTTCTAGTGACTACTTCTAGTGGCAACGGTATTATGCATGTATGCCTGTGCGTACTGTAGTTTGTCAGGACTGTTGTCTGTTCCACTTTCCACATGGGACAGTGAGGAGAATTGTGTGTGGTATTCACCGACACTGGAAAGGAGCATTATGGGGGTTACCTTTTGCCTTGAAATTGTAACTGCGACTAACGACTAACCCATAAACCCACAACTCATCACCAGTTATCATGATGTTCAGGAAGTCAGGTGTGCTGCAAGATTTCCAGCCAGGAATTGCTTGTTCCATCATATGCAGCTTCAGCATGAATTTCACTCTCCACATGATGATATAAACCCTCAAACAGAATATACAGAGCCAATGCTTATCCCCACATCGTCATCAGCTTCTCAGATGGTAACACAACGGTTCTGCATGACCAGTTTGCACGTTGGCTATGACCTCATCATTTCAGCTTGTTGGTCAACCTGAATGTAGCCCGCTCTCCACAGTGTGCAGCTATCTTGGAAGTGACTGTACCACACCTTAATTCATGTGATTCATCATGAATATGATTCATAATTCATATTATTCACTGTTATCATTAAGTGCCTTGCCAGCTGGCGTAGGCGTTCATATTCCACCACAAATCTGTCTTTGGTGTTCTGGATCAACTCTGCTGATGATATCCTTCCATGCCACCGTCTTAGTCCATCCAGCATCATTTTTCTGGGTTTGTCCTTGGTATCATTACCAAAAACATGTTGAATCTTCCGAATGGTTTCCACTTGAATATTCCAAGCTTTGGGCAAAATTTGATACAATACCTCTGGTCATGTAGTTCCGTCATTTCGAGGCAAATGGAAATCCAATGGGCGTCCACTACACTCACCTTCAGGATGACAGTCAGCAACT